>VXAL01013240.1:0-13680 GCA_013399475.1 Chauna torquata | reverse complement strand
ACAGTAAGAGAAATGCTGTTAAATAATGTGGTTGCTTACAAAAGAATCACATTTTTATTCTGTTTAGAAATCTCCTTGGTTGGTCCAAGTGTACAAGTATAGGACGTTTTTTAGCGTTAGGTAAGCTAAAAAATTACCTTTTTGCTTTATCTTTGTCATCTTCTTCCACCAGCCCATCAAAAATGCCTCCATCATTTCTGAAAGATACAGAAAGAAATAAATGAGTGTAAAATTTCTCTCTTCTGGAGTGCAAACACAATGAGGAAGGAAAAAAACAAAAGACCTCAATATTCATCATTTCCTTTACATCAAGAACTAAAGCACTGTTTTACTGTGATGTCTCACAAGGACCATCATCAATAACCTGAAGCCAAGTCAGCTATAAGTTCTTCTTGTAGGATGTTTACTGAACAGAAAGCAAAAAGACTTACACTTCTGACATGACCCAAATTATTTTCAGGCTGTTTCTAATGAGAACACACAACCATATGCAAACGCTTAACTGAACACTATTTAATTCCATCTTCTTGATTATTTGCATAACCTCATCCTTTTGAAAACATTAGAGGACAAAAATAATTTGTTACCTCTACTTATTCACAACTTCTATTACAAACATTGGAAACATTTATAGTAAGAAAGCATATTTTTCTTAAATATTGAAGTATCAATAACGGAAGAGGGCTGAGGAATATCCTATACTTCATCCATGCAAGTAATTTTATAAAAATATACAATTAACTCTAAACAATAACACTAATTATTCATTATACACTAATCAAGTATCACATAATTTTTCCTCATCTTGACAACTGTCCATGTACTGCTAAAGAGGTCTTAAAATATCAAAATACGTTTTCCTTTCAAGATGCCTCAGCATACTTCATACAATACCTTTGTTTGATTTCCTTTTAAAAGTCAAGTCAAAACCGTTCTTCTGTTTTCCAAAACTGCTGTTTAATGGACTTTCACATTTTATTTCTCTCATTTCTTCTGTTTGCTTTCAGTCTATTTGGTACTGTCCTCTCACTGACTGTTGTGTGTCCACCAATTAACATTAGGTTAATTTTTTAACCTAATGTTTCCTTCCCTTGAGGCAAGTAACTGTCCATCTAAAAAGCTTACTTCATCTCTCTGATTTATAACTGATAAATCATCAAGCAATCATACATTATTGTAAGCAGAGATAGTAGGAAGTAACTATTTTCTATGTTACTTCATAAACATAAAATTTGCAGAAGGAATTCAGAAATTCAAAAGGCTGAAGTTTCAGTGAAATTCAACAAAACTTCACTAAAAATGAAAAGTCAGATAAGCATTTTAAAAGGTTTACCCTTTATTTTTATTATTATTTATTCAAAATGGCGTTAACTTTCTGTAAATTTTATGCAGGTTTCACTTCCTGAAGTCTCAAAAACAGCATATTAAGGACAGATGTTCACCTAAGCTGCTAAGAAAGTCCAGAGCAAGGATTCAAGTAGAAACCATGTCTCAGCTATTACTTTTCGCTTGAAATAGGTTAGCAGGTCACTTTACTGTCATCTGCAGCATTACTAATCATTTAAGTGTATTTGTTTTCCTTAATCAAATATTGAAGTAGTTAAAAAAAAAAATCAAGTAAACATTAAAAATCAACTCAACTTGCACAGATGCTGTGCCGTGTCTGGAAAAAGTCATACATTTTGAGATTCATCTCAATGACTACAACACAACACATCAAAAAACTACCAAAATAACTTTATCAAAAGTAGCCAAAAACTCACTCCTCTTACTTTTTGCATAAATTACTGTTCTCTATATATTAACTATAAGAATAAAATTATTAAAGAAAACATTGAACAGTAACTCCCCCAAAAATCTCAGTGTCTATTAACATACCTGTCTGCAATGGAGCTCATTTTATGGGTGCTTATGGTAAAAAACATAACATATCACACTTTAGTCTTGTGGTAGACATTTGTACGTTTGCCTGTAAAAGTAGAAAAAAATCAAGATGTGACTCTGGAGGAACAAACACGTACTTCAGTAGAGCATACCGAAGTTTTTATTTGCTCTATAAACTGCTTTTAATCTTCCCCTCTCTTCCAACTTTCTGCTCTGCACTCCCACCTTCTCTAATATCGTCTCCATTACCTTCATAACCTGGACTTTAATACTTTATTTTACATGACAGAGAGTTTAAGAGACCATTGTTTTATTAAATGCCAAGAAGAGCAAATTTGGACTAAGCCAATATAAACCTTTTTCTGACTCTGAATCCAGATATAACTTTTTATTTTTATTTTAGCCATCCTATCTAAAAGACTAATATGATTCTGAAGGCTGAACAGATGTAAAATAACCTCCTCAGTAGTAACACATTCCATTTAGAAACTGTACAAACAGAAAGCATTTGGGAAATAGTATTTTACAGCTGTTATTTACTTCTTACTATATTTTTTTCCTGAGCACATTTTTATATTAGACATGTGAAATTACAACAATATGATACCTATTAGCAAGTGATCTCTATACTGAGATAAAGTTATAGTTAACCTGGCCATTTCTTAATGCAGTCACTCATTCTTTACAAAGCTTCAGCAGGAAGTTTTGGCTTGTTCTTTTTTTCATGTGTATGTATTATTTTGAATAAAGAATGTGAATGAAATATTAATAGTGAGAGAAGGGATTTAAAATTAAAATAAGTATTTAATTCAACAAGGGCCTACCCTTAGGTACCCAAAAATTGTAAAATTGCACAGGTGTATGGAAAGGCTGAAAGCCAAAGCTAACACAATTAAATCTCTCCCTTTGATATAAAAAGTCAGTTGTCAGAGGCTGCTCAGGGAGCAGTAGGACTGGAACGTTGTCAGCGATTAAGGAACAACTGTGTGCAGTAAAAAGTGTCATATAAGAGCTAAACATGCAGATCTTCAGGACTTTTTAATAAGCTATAAACTTAATAGTAAAAAGGCATTACACTTATTTCAAAGGAGCTGGTTTTAGTCACTTTAGTGACTCATAGTTTCTGAGAAGGAAGGATTTGTTTGTTTCTGAAAGTGCCAAATCCAGTGGAACTTGCAGTGTTAATACCACAAGAAATATGGCAGCTGCTACTCCAAGATCCAGGCAGCCTGCAAAATGTTCCAGGAAAATGTTATCCCAGTTTTTGAATAGACAGGGAAACTGAGGAAGAAAGCTTGTATTTCAACCAAATTGTCTCACAGTCTACAACAGCCACATATTAAGGATGTTTGATTCACAAGATTAGCTTTTTTTTCCCCACAAAGCTTCAGAACTGAGTGCAGCAGGGAAGTAAATGGGAAAGCTGGGCTGTAGCACAATCTCTTTCAAGGTGCATCACAGGGTGTGCATGCTATTTTGACCAAGAGCCCCATAAGCCCTCTTACCCACTTCTTCAATTAATAAGGCCCAGCTTTGTCTTGCCTTTATTCTCCAAAGTCTAGTGCCCTGCAGAGACACTGGATGTAAACCATTCCTTCACTCAAATACTTCAAAACAGCAATTGTACTGGCCATTCCTCAAATTAATTGGCCAAGGTTTATAAAGTAACAAAGTTGTACTATTTGAAAAATAGCCAGAAATGGCAGGAGAAAAATAAATTATGAAGAAGTGCTTGTTCAATTTTTGTCAAAAGCAAGCAACAACAGAGAGGTTAGGTTGCTCAGCAGTAAAAGCAAACTACCATCACTGGCACAGAATTAAGTTTAGAATCAAAAAGCCAGTTAGAATCTTGTTTTCATTTTGCTCATACAGGTATGCACTAATTACATTTTCAGCCCTGTGTTAATTTTTCAACAAATTTGGGAACTAACGTTACAGGGATCAAGAGTAATATGAAATTCCATAGGCTAAATGATATACTCTTCCACTAACGTGCAAAAGAAAAATCTATGTGTATGTAAACAAAATTTTTTTTACCTGTGACATAACTGACATCTTCATTATGCAGAATCGGAATTTAAGAGTCAATATTTTCCACTTTAACAAAGCAATAAATTTCTAGAATTCAGCAAAATCATTCACTTGTTACAGTATACAGATCCTATGTCAGAACTGGTGACTTAGATTTGATACCCAAGATAGTCAAAGGAACTTAAAGAGTATATGAAATGCACCTGTAGTGCACATTTTTCTCTTTTCAAGGTCTGACCTTTCTGCCTTTGCATCCGAAGTTGCAAGACGCTAAATATCTTCAGTGGTTATACATGTCAGTGGATACGACTGCAGAGATAAATCCAATGAAATGAGGCAACTTTAAAGCAAACAGTACAGAAATCCAGGATTATGCCTATTTCTAAGAATGAAATTCAGTCATGTTCTGGAGAATAAAAGACGCTACTTCGCCATTGCTACTCAGCCCTTCAGTGTTGACGACAGAAACCACAGAACTATACTAATTACAAGAATACCATTTTACCTTTTACACTTTGAGACTTGTTAAAGTATAAGGTTTAGGGATGAACACTGGTTCTTCCGAAGAATTACGTGGACTTAGGTGTATCCTCTTCTGCAGAAAAGCATTAAATTATGAACTATAAAAAATCAAAGAGAGTTTTTAAATCAATGAATCCTAGAATGATTTTTTTTAAATAAAAGAGAAACAGTCATACCAAGAAGAGTAATTTATAAATGAAATATTCTGCCTATTAGAAACACCCCAACTATTTCACTATCAGAATTCACCTTGCTTTAAAGCTCTTTTCCTTGTTAAGCAATATATTCTGAAACAATTTCATGTCTGCTTCAAGATGCTATCACTTTATGCCTATCTTTAACCTTGATGTCATTTTTACTTTTAAATGTGCTATTAACCACACCATCTACATCTTCACTTCCACTTGCTACCTTCAAAGAAGTTCTTTATACCATTATTTAAATTATCTTTTCTGCTGAAACCCTTACTTGGGCCTCCACTGACTTTCTCAGTGATGTCTTCTCCTCTCCAAGTCTCCAAAATTGCTACTGTCAGGACTACAGAATGTGTAGAATGCTGCTGGTGACTACCAAAGTTGCCCAGCTGCATTATTGCTACTGCCTGAGACACAGCCATTAACCCCTTCTTTCAAAACTCAGTTCAAAAACCCTTCCAAAAATTTACTCCAGATGTACCTCACAAATGCAGTATTTCCATAACAAACTCACCACCAGTTTAAATAATCACCAACTTCTGACTTCTTTATACCATTACTTTTCATTTAAATGTATTTTTATACAGTTCTTCCCTTGAACCATGCTACTTTCTACATTTCTAAGTTATCTGAAATCAGTTTATTCTCCCATCCTTACCTCATTTCTCTCTGTATTGTTTTCTGTTCTTAAAATAAAACGTATTCACTATAAAATGTATTCATACCACTTTCTACAAATGTTATTATAAAATGCACTAAATTCTTAAAAGGAAGTTGGGATCTAAAAACTGAGTTTACGCTACTCTTAAATTCATTAATGTTACTGAAAACATCAGAATTATCTCTATATTTTTTTTAAAGTATTTGATTAGGAAAATTAAATTTCTGCTTCCCCTGCATCTAACAGAGGCTCTTAAGTGGTTAAAATACAGATGTAAATATTAACATAGGAAGTTAAAGCACAGCAGAACAATCTGCCAAAAAGAGAAAAACAATTACAGCATGATTCAATGAAGCCACTCGCTCTTTTCTGGCCAAATAACCTGCTGGCCCATTGACCTACTTTTTAGGTGCTTACAGACTCCTCTCCTCTTCTGTTTTGTTCCATTTGACAAGTGCAAACATTAACAGTGACAAAGAGTCCCATGAAGGCTAGGTTACACAGACTGCAACATGAAACCTATGTTTTTAAACTGTTCGGAGTTGAAGAACTCTGCCAACTCTCACCCAGCCCCTAACAAAGCTCTAATGAGGAAAATTTTAAATGTCGTCTCTGCAGTATGTGTTTTTTTTTAATCTCAATTAAACACTTAAGATAAACACCACAGACCTTAAGCACAGAACCATATTTGTTAATGTCTAAAGCAGAATCAAAAAAGAGGAAGTTTTTAAGGATATTTCAAAAAGAGATTTCAAGACGAGGAGGAAAGGAATATGTTTATGTTATGAAAGAACATAGGCAAGCTTAAACCAGACCAAAAGGAAAGCTAATCACAGTGGAAAAGCTTTTGTAACCAAAACCACATAGATCTCTAACTCAGTAGAAAAGGCATGCATGTGAAAGCTAGCAGAAAGGTCTAGACGCCTACACACCAGCACTGTGAGCCACAAGTGTTCAAAGGTCAGGAGTCTGTCTCCACAAATCATGAGTTTTTTAAAAAATATAACAAATTTTTTGTATTTGTTTCTAGTTATTCTATCTTTTGTACACATTCAGTGCATGTTTTCAAACTTTTCTGCAATCAAGAAGGCTAGAAACTTACTATTTTTAAGAAAGCTAAGTTCCTCAATCAAAAACTTCAGCTGCTGCCACGGATATATAAATTATTGATACAAAACATTGCTCAATCTGTAGCAAAATCACAAAAGCTAGCAATGCTGCAACCTCTGGGCTATGCTGACTTATCACTCACAGAGAGGCACTCAGTTACTGGATGGCCAGTTATTGCATGGCCAAAGAAACATGCTTCAGAGTAAGTCCTAAGGTAAAAAGCCACAATCCAACCTCACATAACAATGAAGTTTGCATCATCTGATAAAACGTTCCATGTTTTAGACTGAAGGAATTTCAGAAACTTCAGTCTAATTTTGTCATCAAGACTGGTCTGCACACTGACAATATTAAATCTCAAAAATGAGTTCAAAGATTGAGCAGACTGTGAAATTACACTACAGTCTTGCTCATGACATACTTTGTCAGGACTAGACTGAAAAATAGACTATACAATAGCCAATGCATTGCCTCTACTTAATTTTGTATATAGTCATTGACTGAAGCCCTTATGTCTCCAGCACTCCACCTTAACAGTAACATTGCTAAATATTTTATAAAAAGCATCACTATTGTCCTTATATTGTAAACAAGGTTTTTATACAAATATCTTGATTTTTTAAGTAATGTTTTCATGACTTTACAGTGTGAAACCCTCAGACAGAATTAATGCAAGGTGACATGGACTATTAGGTAAAATAATTTCACCCAGGAAAGAACCTAGGAAAAATATAGGAAACAATTCAGTTTTCCAACAATACAGTGTCTGCAAACTGAACCAGATTAACATCCTTAATACAACCTGATCTCTGTGCCATAATCTTATTTGGCCAGGGGAACAAACTAGTGATTATAATCACTGAGGATTAGCTTTAGAGATCTTGTTTAAAGAATCGAAATCACAGGACAACAGTCTGCACCTCCATAGCACCTGATGCCACAGAACAGTGAAGTACTCTCTACTTACAGGCCACAGTAAGCAAGCCAAGGAGCAGAAAAATCACACTGAGCAAACAGCCGAGCCAGTACCTGACTCCCAACACAAGCATAGTACCAGGAACCTATTCATTAAAAAGATTCTAAAGATAATTACAAACCTTTTTAATACTCCTTTCCAGGAGCAAAGGAACATTTACTTCTGTCAATTTGGACTGTGGACTTCTTGGGTTTTACTCTAGTGGGACATCCCACCATAATGGGCAAGCAGAGATCCATCTGCTCCCTTATGCCCAGAACAGTACATCGCTATCACTCACTCTTTCCACTTTGTTCTTTCCTTCTTGTTTTTCCTTCCAGCCCAACAATTTTTCTCTTTAGCTTTTTCTTTTTTGGAGGAAGGGGTAGACAATAGAAAAGGAAGAATTTGCTTTGTGTTCCTCTCTAGCATGGATGGACTTCTGGAGACAACACAAGAGCTTCAGACAGGTGAACCATAACCTGCTCTCCAATCAGATAACAGTCTGGCCTAACAGAACAAGTTAGCATGTTTCCAGACAGTTGTTCCTTTGCTTGCAATGGCACACACACCAACAAAAAGCAAATCGGGGTACTGGGACCGGCACTATTTAACAACTTTGTTGGTGATATGGACAGTGGCATTGAGTGCACCCTCAGCAAGTTTGTGGACAACACCAAGCTGTGTGGTGCAGTCAACATGCTGGAGGGAAGGGATGCCATCCACAGGGACCTTGACAGGCTTGAGAGGTGGGCCCATGAGGTTCAACAAGGCCAAGTGCAAGGTCCTGCACTTGGTTCAGGGCAATCTCAAGCACAAATATAGGCTGGGCAGAGAATGGACTGAGAGCAGCCCTGAGGAGAAGGACTTGGGGGTGTTGGCTGATGGCTCAACATGAGCCAGCAGTGTGCACTTACAGCCCAGAAACCAACCGTATCCTGGGCTGCATCAAAAGAAGCGTGGCCAGCAGGTCGAGGGAGGTGATTGTCCCCCTCTGCTCTGCACTCATGAGGCCCCACGTGGAGTGCTGCGTTCAGCTCTGGGGCCCCCAGCATAAGAAGGACATGGACCTGTTGGAGGAAGTCCAGACGAAGGCCATGAGGATGATCAGAGGGCTGGAGCACCTCTCCTGTGAAGACAGGCTGAGGGGGTTGGGGTTGAGAAGGTTCCAGGGAGACCTTATAGCAGCCTTCCAGTACCTAAAGGGGGCCTACAGGAAAGCTGGAGAGGGACTCTTTGCCAGGGAGTGTAGTCACACGACAAGAGGTAACAGCTTCAAACTAAAAGAGGGTAGATTTAGACTGGATATCTTTACTCAGAGGTTGGTGAGGCACTGGAACAGGTTGCCCAGAAAAGCTCTGGATGCCCCATCCCCAGAAGTGTTCAAGGCCAGGTTGGATGGGGCTTTGGGCAACCTGGTCGATGTCCCTGCCAGGGTAGGGGGTTGGAACTAGATGATCTCTTTAATGTCCCTTTCCAACCCAAACCATCCTATGATTCTATGACTGACTGATCCCTTCTCTTCTCACTAATCATAATCTGTTAAAATATTATGATTTTAAAACTGATGTATGTCTCTCATTTTCTACCTCAAAATAACAAAAGCAAAGCAAACAAATATGAAGTCAGGAAACAAGGCTGAAAAGAATTTCAATAAATGCTGTCCAAACTTTGCAGCTGAAAAAACATTCTACCAGTTGGAAACAGTCATATAACACAACCCTTCCTCTACCATGTTAAACAATTCAACTGTACTGTTGGTCTGTATATGTGCAGAAGAGCTGAGACATCCCAGAAATGTCACTGTTTGTAGATAAACATGCTTTAACAGCAGATGTATACCTTTACCTGCTCCATAGGAAACCAGCGTAGGAGAGGGCTGCTTCTACTACAGACATCTACACAACTTCCTTCTAGCTGGCATTTTAATAGGGCAATCTGTGAGAGGACAAGGAGTAGCCTGCTCTGGCAGAGCAGCTTGCTTAGGTCCATTACTTTTGCAGACATCAGACAAGTACACATCTGTGTGCAATATAATGAAGAAAGGGCAGTAGGATAGCTGATTGGTGGTGTAGGTTGTCACCATTAGAATCATTCATCCCATCACAAATCTGTTCCTGTGGGACTTTCAGGAAAAAGGACAACTCCAAGCAGACATGATGAACTGCCTGGCAGGAGGTCTATTGTGGTAGTGGTCAGAAATATCACAGATTTAGTCCAGTTATGATGGCACTTGGACAACTGCATACTGTTTACCCATAAACCTATCTGTACATAGTCCCCATAAACAGCAGCAGTTGGAAGAGCCTACATATCATCATGACTGGGAGACAAAGTAGCAAACAGAAGTAAAATCAGGTTTGTTAAGTTCTTAGATATGGTTTGTCACACCAGACTGAGAAGTCCATTTAAAAGTCATTGTAAATAATATCCTCATATAAACATGGATGATAAGGATTAGAGGAAAAATCAATTCTCTTCTGCATTCTTCACACGTTAGACTATCCTGCTACTGGGAGAACACTTTACTCCCTACTTGGGACTGAATACAGTTTGCAATTCCCATCTCTCCAGCTCACGGTTAGAACAAACATCCCTGTCCACCATTTCTCTGTTCCAGATCATTTGGGCTGATCTCTGCTTGACCAGCTGTTCTGCTGCCACCCTTCCATTCTTCTCTGGAGTCTGCCTTTCCTTCCCTGTCCTCACCATGGAGATTGGCACACAGCTCCCAGTCCTGTAAGGAGTTTTGTGCTCAAGGCCAGCTCTTCGACACAGCGCAGCTCTCTAATCTTGGTTCAGACTCTGACTCATCGATTTGAATTCCCAGCTTGTCCTTAGACCTGACTCCTTGTCACGAACTTGTCTGACAATCTGGGCTCTTGTCTGAACCTGGTTACCCGCCTTGAGGAGCAGCCTGCCCTTTCAGCTCCCTGCAGCAGCTAAGAAAAAGCTCAGCAAGTTGCCAGTCTTCAAACAAAACTGGTCATTGATAGTGGGGTATTGAAGACCGCTTTTGGCACTCAAGCACTTATCAGCCTTTTTTTCATCCCCTCCATCTCTTCCCAGGCTGCCTGTATTATCTTTGCCTTCTAGAATACAAGTTAACCAAATCAATGACAACTGGAGATAACCTGATTTGTTGTTTACGCACCCTTTCATATCTTTAGCAAAGGTACTAGAAGAAATTGGTTATAACACTGATATTAAGAATTTGTCAAAGGATCACAGAATGGATGAGGTTGAAAGGGACCTCTGGAGGTCATCTGGTCCAACCCCCTGCTCAAGAAGGATCACCTAGAGCTGGGTGCCCAGGACCATGTCCAGACAACTTTTAAATATCTCCAAGGAGGGAGACTCCACAACCTCCCTGGGCTGTGCTTGGTCACCCTCACAGTAAAGAAGTGCTTCTCGATGTTTCAGTTTCAGTTTGTGTCCGTTGCCTCTTGTTCTGTCCCTGGGCACCAATGAAAAGAGCCTGGCTCCCTCCTCTTTGCACCTTCCCTTCAGGTATTTATACACATTGATGAGACCCACCCTAAGCCTCCTCCTCTCTAGTCTGAACAGTCCAAGCTCTCTCAGCCTTTCCAGTCCCTTCATCACCTTCGTGGCCCTTTGAACTCTCCAGTAGCTCCATGTCTCTCTTGTTCTGAGGAACACAGAACTGGACACAGCACTCCAGGTGTGGCCTCACCAGTGCTGAGTAGAGGAGAAGGACATCCCTCAACCTGCTGGCAATAATCAAGAAAGAGTACAAATCTAACTTAGGTTTATGAGATAAATTCAAAAGGCAGCGTTTAATGAGCCGGCCATCAGGTCAATATTCTTCCATAGTCTCATTTAAAATATTTTCCCAGTCCTTTGTATTCACAGTTCCTTACTGGAGACTGCCTTCCCTCAATAACAAAGCCATGCAAGTGTGACAGAAATAATGCTTGTAAATCCTGTGCAACTAGTCTGTACAAGAGGAAGACTGCAGCTATATGTTATAATTCCACTTGCACCAGTTTTTATTTACAAGGCTCCTCCCTGCTTCTTGTCACTCTTCCTGGACTTTTATGGGAGGTTTGCATCCCTTCAGCTCTGGCCACAGTGAAGCAGATTTGTGAAATGAGGTGTTTAAAAGAACCCACATACCACACTAACAGTTTTAAATACAACCTTTATTATTTTGTTCTCATTAAAAACTGTGGCTTCATGTACCTTTGAAAATTGGCACAGCTGCAGAACAGTGCAAAGGGAAGCAGGAACCTCTTAACTAAATTTGCCATTGCTGGGTCTATAACAGGGAACCATGGGTTAAGTCTTGAGAGTACACATTGTGTTTTCACATCTAAAATACAACTTAGCTCATAATCAAGCCTGTCTGAAAAATACAACTAATGCCTCCTTAAACAGTACTTAACAAAAAAAACAGTATTTCACAGCACGAGTTTTAATCAAGAGAAGCTAACCTGTTAATGCTACAATTCAAAACTGAAAGTCTTCATGTCTCTGAAAATCTTGATTTACTTTAATGAGATTCTGGGCAGAAACAACCTGCAGTCAGCCCAAGAACAGATTCTAAACTGATGCTCACTGTGCTGCGGAGAAAGTGCTCTACATTGTACAAAATCTTGACATTCTGCTACTCGTGCTCACACGAGGCATCTAAACTCTGTATATTTTACAATGAACAAAAAATCCCACGTTCCTTCCTCCATCTTCTTTATAAAACTGAGAATGCATGCAACTGACAGGTTTTTTTTCAGAAGTTCAAAGGTTAAAAATATCACAAGCACATGTTCAAAAGCTTAAATACCTACTAAATATCATTAATTACCCCCAGAAAACTATCTGCTAAGCACAAAATAATTATTTTCTACAGAATAAAGTTACCAGACAAAAAAATTCTTTTCACTTGTTGATTTCTCAAAATTAGCAGAAATTTATGGAAAAAACTTTAAAATACAGTACCATGTTGTCTATCCCCAAGTCAACACTTTGAGATGATTCATCCAATTACAAGAGTACATAATTACGAAACATTAACAATTTTAAATGTCTTGTATCGAACAGATTCAGATGTTAGTGTAAACAACAGTTTGTCTAAAACGGTTTGTCACATTTTCCTCGAAGGAGAAATACTAGTGAGAACACTAGCAAATCTAACTAAAGAGAAACAATTTAAACACTTTATTACTACACTGAGAAATGGGACAGAACAAAAAGTTAAACATTCTTTTTTCTCTAGCCCAATAACAACAAGGAAAAATGTCTAAATATAGAAAGTAAGCTACTTATTGCAATCTGTCCTGGAGATAATCCATTATCAAATTCAACAGATGTAATTATTACAAATTCAAAGCAAGATAACGTAAATTAAATTCTTCCATTCCATAAAACATTTCTGCTGTTTTGATAGAAACCCTATTTAAATGTAGAAAATGAGACCTTACAATTATTATTACTGCAACAAAACCAAAGCACTTGTCTGTCCACTATAATTAAACTTGCAGAAAAACCATAAACCTTAATGTTAGGTGACCACCTTAACTGCCAGACTTATAGTAACAGTGCATGTGTCTGTTGTGAGGTGGGAAAGGTAGTTTAAAGCAGTTATTGAAATGCACACAAATGAACCATTCCAAAATTCTACCCTAGACCAAGAAAATCAACCCAAGGAAAATTTAATCCTTTTTTATAATCCAAATGAACACTCATACTTTTTACATGCAGAATCAAACTGACTAATCTGAAAAAAACATTTGGTCAAAATTTCTGGCTCTGTTATTACTATTGCATTCTAAAATCTTTAGAGATTCAAGAAGTGAACAGGTGGCCAAGAAAGTCTGTAAGAATTTAAGTTATGCAAGTTATTTCTGCACCCAATGCCTTTACAGTCTATTTTGGAGAATTTTTAAGGATATAGCTATGAATCTCAAGTCAGTTTTGCTTGATTTACAACTCACCTTTTTAAGGGACAACTGGCTATTTCACATCAACCCAAACAACTTATTCCTTGAGGATACCATTATTTATCACATTCAAAAACATCTTACCGCATCTCAGTTACGCACATATTAAAAAGGAGTGGAGGGGGCTGACAGTGAGCAGCATGCCACACTAGACAACACAATGAAGTGAACTCAAGAATTTTTCATTTATTTATTTATTTTTACAGGAAACAAAGACTTATTCCTAACTGCTGCATAGGGCACTCACCTAGGATGTGGGAGAAACAGACTAAGTACCTGCTCCAGATTCGTCTGTAAGTGAAAATTACCACATGTATGACAGCAGGAACAGTATATACCTATACTGCTCGGTGTTGTGGGCGAACA
>VXAL01013239.1:1915-16630 GCA_013399475.1 Chauna torquata | reverse complement strand
GGGGCCGCACCCTTACACGGCGCCCGTCCTGCGGGCGCTCTCGGGGATGGCGCGGGCCGAGGGGCCCCCGCGGGCGCTGCAGTACTTCGACCTGACGCCTGGCATGGCGGGGATCATGGTGCCCGCCGTCCAGAAGTGGCCCGGCGGCGCATTCGCCTTCCACGCTTGGCTCTGCCTCAGCGAGGAGGAGCCTGGGCCGCCGGCGAGGCCGAAGAGGAGGCAGCTCTACAGGTGAGGCTGGAGGGGACAGGAGGAGGATGAGGAGGGCGAGACGCGACCGTCCCCACCACGCTGTCCCCTCCCCAGCTTCTTCACGGCCAGCGGGACGGGCTTCGAGGCTTTCTTCACCGCTGACGGCATGCTGGTGGTGGCTGTCTGCACCAAGAAGGACTACATGACGGTGGCGCTGCCGGAGGTGGCCTTCAATGACTCGGCCTGGGTGAGCGACGTCCCCATCCCCGTCCCTGTGGTGGGGACAGGGACGGCCTGACACCCCCCCGCCCATCCCCGCAGCACTGCGTCGACATCGTCCACGTCGCCGGCCGCCGGCCCTTCGGCCAGAACCTGGTCAGCATCTACGCGGATGGGCACCTACGGAAGACGGCGCAGCTCCGCTTCCCGTCCCTCCACGAGGTCAGGGACCCCCCGGCGCCGCATCACCCCACTGCGTGACACCGGGCGGGGACCAAGCGCCGGTCCTTCTCCCTTGCAGTCCTTCACCTCCTGCTGCATCGGCTCCGCGGGTCACCGCACCACCACCACGGCCACCGGCAGTGGCCACCCGCCGCCGTCCCACGGGCCGGAGCTGGCCTTCCCTCAGCACCCTACACTCTGCCGCTCGCAGTCCTTCCCCGCCACCCTGGGCCCCCACGCCTGGACCCCCCTGCAGCCCCCCACTGAGGGGGTGGTGGCCACCACGGCGGCCGGCAGCCAGGACACCGAGTGGGGCACCCCCACCTCCCTTGAGGGCCACCTGGGCTCTGTGGCCATCTTCTGCGAAGCGCTGCAGCAAACCCAGGTCAAGGCACTCTTCTGCTCGGGTACGTCGGGGCGGGGGACATCCGCGGGGGTGCTGGTGGCAGCCGCATCTCCAACCCTTTGCCGCTCACCCTTCTTTCTTGCCCCAGGTCCAAACATCGCATCTCCGTTTACGCTGGAAGGAGACCTGGTGGAGCTCAGCAGCAAGCTGCTGCTGTACTACACCCCGCAGGTGAGGACAGCCCCATGAAGACGCTCCCTTGGCACTTGTCCTCACCAGGACCTTCCCCTGCATGGGGGATGTTGAGCCTGCATCCAACCCATCTCATCTTCCCACACTGAGGTTTTTTGGGTGACAGCGGGAATATGTTCCCAGCGAGCGTCCCTGTGTCCTAACGGGGTGACATGCTCCCTTCTAGGCCTGCAGGAACAACATCTGCCTGGACCTCTCTCCCAGTCACAGCTTGGACGGGAGGCTGACGGGGCACAAGGTGGTCAACTGGGATGTCAAGGTACAGTGGGCGCAGGGTGACCTGTCCTGGCCACATGGCTTGGAGACAGCCAGGCCCCTCCTTGGGTATGGGGCAGGACCCCCGGGGGGTGTTGGATAGCCATGGTAGTTCCCCTGGACCCTGCAGGGGAATTGGGGGAATGCATGGTATGGGGTCCATCAAGGCCCTGCCTGACCCATGGGTCCACTGAGGTCCTGCGTGATGGCCCATGGGCCCCCCAGGAACCTGCCTGTCCTGTAGGTCCTCAGTGTCCAGGCTGGGCACCATGGGTGGTCACTGCAGGGGAACAGGTCCTTTCTGCGGACCTGTTTGAGGTGCGTGCTGTATGATGGGTCAGGGCACACCTCAGTCTTTGCTAGCCACGGGACCTGGTGCTCCCCAGCTTGGGCTGAGCCAATGAGCTGGCAGAATGGGCCCCGGGGGTCCCTGGCTCCAGAGGGACATGCAACCTCCTCCTCTACACTGCCATCACCATGCAGCACCCAGGGGCACCCAGCAAAGCTTCTCGCATCCCTCCGACAGGACGTGGTCAATTGCGTGGGAGGGATGGGCGTCCTGCTGCCCCTGCTTGAGCAAGTGGTGACCAAGAAGGAGGAGTCTGAGGATGAGCAGGAGACCAATGACCTGGTGGGGCCAGAGCTGACGTCCTCCAGGAACGCCCAGGGCATGCTCATCCCTCTGGGCAGGTCCTCAGGTGAGGACCTCGGTGGGATGTGAAGCAGGAGCCATCCTGCTTGGGTGGCTGGAGGTAACCCTGCTACCACGTGGGTGCTGCCTGGACTGAGCTGGTGTCTACCACGGGCAGGCTTGCCTGGAGCACCAAGATTTATGGGGTAATGGAGAAACCATTGCTGTTGTTGACATCTTTTAGGGTTGTTATGACCAAATTAGTCATAAATGAGCAGTTCTGGGAAGACGAGGGTGGCTCAAGCCTGCTTACCTCTGGTTTTGCTTTGCATGTAGTCTCTGGTGTCCTATAGTAGGCTTAGGTTCAAGCAGAAGCCTTCCCCTGCATAGATGACATGAAATTCCTCCCAGTACCCAGCTGCTAATTTTCAGGGAGCTCAAAGCAACTGAGGTTTCCACTTGGTTGAGTTTGGGGGAAATAGGTGAACGGACTGGCAAGTATGCAGAGAAGTTTGTGATGAAGTCACCAGGATGTGCATCACGGGCTGAAGTGGGAAGGACTCTGGTGGGAGTGGGGCTCGTGGCTACTGGCTGTGCCCTATGCCTTGCAGAGAGCAGGCTGGAGAGGAACAGCGTGGCCGCCTTCCTGCTGCTGGTGAAGAACTTCATCCAGAACCACCCGGTGAACCAGGAGAGCCTGGTACAGTGCCACGGACCAGCCATCATCGGGGCACTGCTGCAGAAGGTGGGGGGCTGCCGCAGCCGCCAGACTCCGTCCCAGGTCTCTCCCCAAGCTGCAAGCCTCCCCTCTCGCCCCGGGCAGGTCTCCAGCCCGCTGCTGGACATGAGCACACTGATGGCCTCGCAGATCCTGATGGAGCAGGTGGCCTCCGAGGGCAGCGGGCTCCTGCTGCACCTCCTCTACCAGCATCTCCTCTTCGATTTCCGCATCTGGAGCAACAGTGACTTCGCCGTCCGCTTAGGTGGGAGCAGGGGGCACCCGCAGGGCTCCCTGGTGTGGCCGGATGGCCACCACGGCCACTCATGCCCTCTCCATGCAGGTCACATCCAGTACCTGGCCAATGTCATCAAGGACCACAAGCAGCGCATCCGCAAGAAGTACGGGGTGCAGTACATCCTCGACTCCATCCGGACATACTACGGGTGAGCTGCCGCTTGTAGCTGGGACATCTGGCCCCCAGACACTGGCATCTTGGTGGGCTCGACCCCTGGGAGCTGTAGTTTGGGGTAGACACCCTTTATTTAGGGTAATAACCCCCTGCAAGCACATCATGGGAAAATCTGATGTGAGAGCGTTGTGGTGGGCACAGGACCTTCTGCTCCCTGTGCCCCATCCCCAAGCATTGCTTGGTCTCTAACACACCCAGATCTGCAGCTGGTCAGCCCCAAAGTCCACCCACAGCATTGCTCCAGCAGTAACTGAGAGCATCGTGCTTCCTGCAACAAGCTGATGCTCTTTCTTGCCTGACCCCACGTGTTTCTGCAAGCCCATGACGCTGGGGATGCTCACACCCAGTAGAGACCCAAACACATGGGGTGAACATTTCCTGGAGCGCATGGTTGGCCTGAAGGGATGTTCACATCGAAACTCCTGGAGCTGTTCTGGAGCTCCTCAGGCTCCATGGTGGGATTTGGGGTTGTGCTGGCAATGGGAGACAAGGGGCAAGAGGGTGGCTGTGCACGTCCCCAGAGGGAACATCCTTGTGCATCTCTTCCCCAGTGCCTCCAGGGAGAAGTCCATGATGACCGATGACATCAAGACGGTGCAGACATCCCTCTTCAGCCTTGTGAAGGATTTCTTCTGCAGAAGCTTCTCTGGGGAGGAGATGCAGAGCTTGCTGAACTATGTGGCTGCAGCACAGGATGAGCAGCAGGTATGGCCCATGGCCACCCATGTCCCACCAAGCCACCCCAAACAGGGTCCCCAAACACCTAGGGCTGGCCCCACTCTTGGCAGTGGGTCAACGAGCAGGTGGGGAGAAGCCGCTGAGGTCCTGGTGGGGTGCGTGGAGGACAGCATGCAGCTGGCCCCGTTGCCTGCAGGTCTGCGGGGCGCTGGAGGTGATTCACAGCCTGCTGAAGGGCTCACCCGCTCAGGAGCAGCTCTTCGCCTTCCTCTTTGAGCCAGGCCACGTGGAGGTCTTCTTCTCGCTGCTGGTGCAGAAGAAGTTCTCGGACGAAGTGCGGGAAAGGGTCTTCAAGGTGAAACGAGTCCCCGGTGTTGTCCTCTGTGGCTGGGGGCTTCTATGCAGTGGCATCACCACCCCTCTGCCTCCCCAGGTCCTCTACAAGATGCTGAAGTACGAGAAGGTCCCCGAGCGCAGCAAGAACCGCCTGAAGCTGAAGGACATCGGGTACCAGGGGCTCATCGCCTGCCTCAGTGACGTCCCCGGCTCCATGCTGCTGTTCCGCTGCCTCTCGGAGCAGGTCCTCGGGGCAGGTACCGTGTGTCCTGCCCAAAGCGGGCTGGCCTTGCCACCCACTCTGTCCCATCCTGATCGTATGCCGCAGGGCCATCATATTGGCTTCCCACAAGGCTCAGCTGATTGGGGCTGGCTGGAGGTAGAGCTGGGGGCCTTTGGTGGCTTTGGGGAGCAAAAAGCCCTCTCTCCTTGCCTGCAGACCCTCCCAACTACAAGGACCTGGTGGCCGTGGTTTACCTGTCCCAC
The DNA here is from genome assembly GCA_013399475.1 of Chauna torquata. NCBI lineage: Eukaryota > Metazoa > Chordata > Aves > Anseriformes > Anhimidae > Chauna > Chauna torquata. The sequence goes on along the minus strand of VXAL01013239.1, from coordinate 11,823 downwards.
CGGGCTGAGCTGACCGTCCGACTCGATATCTGCCGCAAGGTGAGCAGAGCCATGGGTGTGAGGGGGTGCGACCGAGCGGTCACCCTGGGGCTGGGCTCCCTGGGCACCCAACCGTGGCCGGGGACATGGGGACGGTGATAACACCCCGTGCACGGGGCTGCTCAGGGGTACCTGAGGTGCTCAGGACCATTGTCAACCAGCCTGCCCATCCTGCTCCTGCCCTTCAGAGGGTCCAGCTCCCCCCGAGAGGCTACCTGGAGCTGAGGTGACACCGTTGGGTCTCTCCCCCTCTTCTGCCGCAGCTCTTCCACTTGATCTACGCGCAGCAGGACATGGTGAAGCAGCTGGCAAGGCTGGCGGGCTGGCAGGACACGCTCACCAAGCTCTACGTCAAGGAGTCCTACGAGTCCCGCCAGCACAGCCTGAGCCACTCGGGCAGCGGGGGCTGCCTCGAGCTCCTCCGCCTCTCGGACCCCCCCGGCAAGGACGCCAGCACCGAGGCGGGCAAGGAGGCGGTGGGCAGTGCGAGCCCACCGCCAACCGAGCTGCAGGAGCTGGACGTCTTCCTGCCGCTGGGCTACGAGGCCTCAGACCAGGAGCTCTCCGAGGGCTTCTCCGACCACTCCATCTCGCCGAGCGGCCGCACCAAGTCCTTCCACTCCTACAACTTCAAGTCCTTCGACTCCTCCGACCGGGCCAGCCGCTCTTCCTCCAACCCGGGGGACATCCCCTTTGATGGTGTCTACCACCCACTCTCACCTTTCTCCACCTCGCCCTTTGACCTGGGACTGGACCTGGCCAGCACCAGCTCCATCGCCACGGCCGAGAGCGGCGCGCAGACGCCCGCCAGCGGCCCTGGCACCCCCTCGCCCCTGGAGAGCTTCAAACCCTTCCCGGGGATGCGAACGCGCAAGAGCTCCAGCCTCTCCAACGTCCTGGATGAGAGCAGCTACCAGGATGCTCTGCCCAGCGACAACATCTCCAACACCAGCAACCCCCAGGTGAGCCCCAAACCACGGCAACCACCACCCTTTGGGGGCTCCAGGGGGGACCCCTAATGCTTTCCCCCCTCCACTGGCAGCAAACGCCCGAGGAGGAGCTGTGCAACCTCCTGACCAACATCGTCTTCTCGGTGACGTGGCGCGGGGTGGAGGGCTGGGACGACGCGGCATGGAGGGAGCGCGGGCAGGTCTTCTCCGTCCTCACCAAGCTGGGCACGGCGTGCGAGCTGGTGCGGCCCCCCGACGAGATCAAGCGCAGGTTTGTGGGGGGAACACAGAGGGTCTGTGGGCACCGTGGGGTGTCCCGGGGTGGTGGCCATCCTGCAGAGCCACCTGCTGTCCTACAGCCTGCTGGAGATGATGCTGGAGTCGGCGTTGACGGACCTGAAGGAGTCGGGACCGACCGCCCTGCCCAGCCTCACCCACAACGCTCTCAAGCTGCTGCGGCTGCTCCAGGACTTCTTGTTCTCCGAGGGGCACAACAACCAGGCCCTGTGGAGCGAGAAGGTGAGTGGCCGAGGGCAGGGTCCTGGCCCCGAGCTAAACTCTAAACCCTCATGCTGACCCTTAACCCTGGGGTTAGCCCTGCCCCTAAACCTGTAGCCTGTAAACCTAAACCTAACCCTAGAAATTAACCCAAGCCCTAATCCTAAAATCGACCCCATAAGCTGTAAATCTAACCCTAACCTCTAAGCCTAACCCTAAACCTTAGCCCCAGCCCTACACTCTTGCCACAAGCCCAAGCCCCAAACCCTGTACACTAAACTCTAATTTATAGCCTGTAAATCTAACCAGACCTCCTAAACCCTAACCCCAACCCTAACCCAAAACCTAACCCTTAACCCTAACCCTATGCTGTTACCAAAACCCACACCTTAAGCCCCAAACCTATGCCCTAATGCCCAACCCTATAACCTGTCCCCTGCCCTAACCCTAACCCCAACCCCTAACCCCATCCCCTGCCCACAACCCAAACCCATGTCGTTGGCAAAGCCAACAGTGGCTGGGAGATGGGGACAAAGCTGCTGGCTTTGTGGCTGGAGAGGCGGGGGGCTCACTGTGCCCCCCCAGATCTACGAGGGGGTGAGCAGCCTCTTGGACAAGCTAGGCGTCTGGTACCACCTGGCCAACGGCACCTCTGACCTCAAGGAGATGGCCCAGACGGGGCTGCGCGTCCTGGTGGGCTACATCATGCTGCAGGACCCCCAGGTGGGAAGGGGTTCCAGGTAGACCCCAGCCCTTTGGGGCCGGGCAAGTGGCTCCATCTAATGCCCCGTGTCCCCCTCAAGCTGCACTCGCTGGCCTACGTGAAGCTGCACAGCCTGCTGCAGACCGCCTCGGCCCCCAAAAAGGACGAGGCTTGCTACCTGCTGGGCAAGCTGGAGACCCCGCTGCGGCGCTCGCTGGACGCTAAATCGGAGACCTTCTCCTGGCTGGTGCCCATCGTCCGCACGCTCATGGATCAGTGCTACGAGACCCTGCAGCTGCAGCTCTTCCTGCCCTCGCTGCCCCCCACCAACGGCAGCCCCACGTTCTACGAGGACTTCCAGCTCTTCTGCACCACCCCTGAGTGGAGGAGCTTCATCGAGAAGCACGTGGGTGCCATGGGGCATGGGGTGGCATTGCTGGGACCCCTGGGGGAACCCCTTCCCAGGCTTAGACATGGGTCCCCTGTTGGAGCTGGGTCCCAGCATCACCACCAGCCTGGGACAACCCGGTCCCATGCCATGGTGACCTTCGGGGAAGGGATGCTCATAGCCTGGATGAGCGTTGGGAGGTGCTGGTGCCTTGCTGAGTGCCCTGCAAACGTCTCTTCTCTTTCCCCAACTGCACAGGTGCAGCCCACCATGGCCCAGTTTGAGATGGACACGTTTGCCAAGAGCCACGACCACATGTCCAATTTCTGGAACGCCTGCTACGATGCCATGATGAGCAGCTCCCTGCGGCGGGAGCGGGACAAGGCGGACAGCCGGAAGATGTTCCAGGTACTGCCTCCTCCTCAACCCTGGGACATCACCCTGGGGATGTGCTCTTTGTCCTAGGGCCATGGTCCTCAACCAAAGGATGTCACCCCAGGGCAATGCTCCTCACACCCGGGATGGGTGAGGTCCTCACCTCAGGGACATCATCTGAGGATTGTACTCCTCACCATGGGGACATAGTTCTGGGGACGTGCTCCTCATCCCAGGGATGTTATCCTGGGGACATCCTCCTCAGCCCAGAGACATCGTCCCAGCACTGCGTTCCTCACCACAGGGATGTCATCCTAGGGACATGCTCCTCACCCTGGGAACATGCTCCTCACCCCAGTGACATCATCCCAGGGATGTGCTCCTTGCCCTGGGGATGTCATCCTAGGGACATGCTTCTTGCCCCAGGGACTTGCTCCTCATCCTCAGGACGCCATCCTGGGGATGTTCTCCTCACGCTGGAGACATCACCCTGTGGACATGCTCCTCACCTCAAGGATGTCCCCAAGCCCTAACCCTACCATCACTTTCCCCTCCTGCTCCCTCGGCAGGAGCTGGTGCTGGAGCCGGTGGTGAAACGTGCCAAGGCCGAAAACACCCGGCACGCCAACGTGCTCAAGCAAGCCAACAACCACCACGGCACCGTGCTGAAGCAGTGGCGCTCCCTGTGCCGCCTCCTCACCTCGCCCCGCTCTGCCTGGGCTGACCGGTGAGCACCCGCCACCCCCACCTCAGCTCCAGGGGGGCATAGATGGGGGTCCGGGGTGCCTCACACCCGCCTGCCCCCCAGGAACCCGCCAGAGGTTCGCTGGAAGCTGTCAAGTGCCGAGACCTACTCCAGGATGCGGCTGAAGCTGGTGCCCAACCTGAATTTCGACCAGCACTTGGAGGCCAGCGCCCTGCGGGACAACCTAGGTAAGGCTGATGGGTGCCCGGGGGTCCCCCTGTCCCCAGGGGGGCTTGGCAGGACTCATCCCCCTGCCATCGGGGGTGCCTGCTGACCCCACCTCGTTACAGGAGCTGATAACCTCCACAACCCCGCCGAGTCCCTCCCGCTCGCCATGGCCAAGGAGGCCAAGGTGAGCGAGCTGGAGGACGACCAGCTGGCCGAGGAGGACCTCCCCGTCCTGGACAGCCAGTGAGTGTCCCCGTCCCCGTCTGTGACATTGGGTTCCCCAGGCTGGGGGCGTCCTCACCCCTCCTCTGTCACCCAGGGTCGAGCCCAAGGAGCAGAACCAGCGGGAGAAGCTGGTGGTCTCAGAGGACTGCGAGCTCATCACGACGGTGGCCGTCGTCCCCGGCCGCCTGGAGGTGACGACCCAGCACGTCTACTTCTACGACGGCAGCAGCGAGAAAGAGGAGACAGAGGGAGGTAACGGCACGTGCCTGGGAGAGCACAGGGCAGGGGGACAGAGCCAAAATCTGCCTAATTGCTGGACCCAGAAAGGTTGGAACTCCTTGGGTGGGTCCCTGCAGCACGATGGGGTGAAGATGCCCCCATCCGCCCCCTTTCCCCCCAAAGCCCATCTCCATGTTTGCTGGCCTTTTTGGGGTGCTCTCCTTGGCGTGGGCCAGCCCCGAGCTGCTCCCCAGGGCGATGCTGTCCCCTGCCTCTCCCCACACCGGGTGGTTGGTGAAGCCCACGGGGCTCTGTGCTCCCCCGGCAGGGATCGGCTACGACTTCAAGCGCCCCTTGTCCCACCTGCGCGAGGTCCACCTGCGCCGCTACAACCTGCGGCGCTCCGCACTTGAGCTCTTCTTCATCGACCAGGCCAACTACTTCCTCAACTTCAAGAAGAAGGTGACGGCACCCTTTTCTCCTCAAGTCTCCTGGGTTCTGGCCAGCCCCCCCCCCGCGGTGTCACAGGACCATGGCAAGGTCCATGTGGGGACCTCGAGCATCACCAGGGCTCTCGCCTCCATCCCTGCAGGTGAGGAACAAGGTCTACTCCTGCATCCTGGGCCTGCGGCCCCCCAGCCAGATCTACTTTGGCAGCCGCTCGCCCCAGGAGCTGCTGAAAGCCTCGGGGCTCACCCAGGTACCTGTGTTCGCCCTCCCCGTGTCCCCCTGAGGGTGCCTGTGCAAAGGGGGGTGTCCACGTGCCCCCAGTGGGGACAGCTGTGGGGTTTGCTCCATCTTCTGCCCCCAAGTCCATCTCAGCCATCATCTCTTTGCTCCAGAAATGGGTCTTGCGGGAGATCTCCAACTTTGAGTACCTCATGCAGCTGAACACGATCGCAGGGCGCACCTACAACGACCTCTCGCAGTACCCTGTGGTGAGCGCCTCGTGTACCCCCCGGGCTGGCCGGTGGCCCTGGGGCCCCCCCACCTCACCCAGCCTCCATCCCCACCCAGTTCCCCTGGATCCTGCGGGACTACGTCTCGGAGACCCTCGACCTCACCGACCCAGCCGTGTTTCGGGACCTGTCCAAGCCCATCGGGGTGGCCAACGAGAGGCACGCACGGGATGTGAAGGAGAAGTGAGTGCCCCAAAACAGAGGACCGGGGGGACCAGAGCACCTGCCCTGACCCCGCTGCTTCACCCCCCAGGTACGAGAGCTTCGAGGACCCCACGGGCACCGTGGACAAGTTTCACTACGGCACGCACTACTCCAACGCGGCGGGCGTCATGCACTACCTGATCCGCACCGAGCCCTTCACCACGCTGCACATCCAGCTGCAGAGTGGCCGGTGAGCACCCGGCGAGGGGACCCAGGGCGGGGGACAGAGCCACCACCACCGCTGGGGTCCCATGGGTGCCCTGTGCCACCAGGTTCGACTGCTCGGACCGGCAGTTCCACTCGGTGCCGGCAGCGTGGCAAGCCCGCATGGAAAACCCCGTGGACGTCAAGGAGCTCATCCCCGAGTTCTTCTACTTCCCTGAATTCCTGGAGAACCAGAACGGTAACGGAGGGACGGGGACAGGGACAGGGACAGGGTGGCCACGTCCCTGACCCGCTGCCCACACGCTGCCCACAGGCTTCGACCTGGGCTGCCTGCAGATGTCCAACGAGAAGGTGAACGACGTGGTGCTGCCGCGGTGGGCGCGCTCCCGCGAGGACTTCATCTACCAGCACCGCAAAGCCCTGGTGAGATGGTGGAGCCCCCGTCTCTGCTCCCACCAGGGCAGGGTCGTTCTGGGGGGGGCAGCGGGCGTTCCCGGCCCCTCTGATGCCCCGTGCCCACGCAGGAGTCGGAGTACGTCTCAGCCCACCTCCACGAGTGGATCGACCTCATTTTCGGGTACAAGCAGCGAGGCCCAGCCGCTGTGGAGGCCCTCAACGTCTTCTACTACTGCACGTACGAAGGTGAGCCATGGGGATGGGGTGGGGGGCACCCACTGGGTGGACTCATTGACGCCCCCCATCCCCGTCCCCAGGCGCTGTGGACCTGGATGCCATCGCCGACGAGACACAGAGGAAGGCTTTAGAGGGCATCATCAGCAACTTCGGGCAGACGCCCTGCCAGCTGCTCAAGGTGGCTCAGTCCCCCCGAAAAACAAAGCCCCCCGCTTCGTTTCCGGGGGAGCTGCCCCCCTTCTCACGGGTCTCACCCCTCCCCAGGAGCCGCATCCTGCCCGGCTGTCAGCCGAGAGCGCAGCCCGGAGGCTGGCCCGCCTGGACACCCGCTCGCCCAACGTCTTCGAGAACCTGGACCAGCTCAAGTCCTTCTTTGTGGAGGTGGGGACGGGGACATGGGGCGGTGAGGGTGCCAGCGGCGAGGAGGGCACCCACCGGCTGCGCTCTCCCTGCAGGGCATCAGCGACGGCGTGGCTCTGGTGCAAGCCGTGGTCCCCAAGAACCAGGCGCACTCCTTCATCACTCAGGGATCCCCCGACGTCCTGGTGAGTGTGGGGAAACTGAGGCATGGGTGCACCTAGCTGGGAGGGTGCCAGTGTTGGGGGTCCCCTGGGTGCATCACCACTGTCACCGCCTCTGCACAGGTCACCGTGAGTGCCAACGGCTTGCTGGGGACCCACAACTGGCTGCCCTACGACAAGAACATCTCCAACTACTTCAGCTTCACCAAAGACCCCACCGTCTCCAACGCAAAGTGAGTCCACGTGTGCCCCATGGGGACGGTCCCCATCCCTGGGGACACACGAATTCTCCGGACCACCTGGTGTCAGGGCAGTGTGGGGGCGCTGGCAGTGCCACCAGCCCACCCATGTCCCTGTCACCATCCCATGTCCCTCTCCGCCAGGACCCAGCGCTTCCTGCAGGGCCCCTTCGCCCCTGGCGCGGACCTGTGCTCCCGCACGCTGGCCGTGTCCCCCGACGGGAAGCTGCTCTTCAGCGGGGGACACTGGGACAACAGCCTGCGTGTCACCTCACTGGGCAAAGGGAAGGTCGTTGGGCACATCACCCGGCACATAGGTACGGTGTCCCCCTCCACGGGGTGCCAGGGGGACCCAGGACCGCGCAGGGGACATCTTCTCCCCAGCCTCTAGGGCCAGGATGGAGTTAGCAGCATCTCCGCACCCCAAAGCATCCCTCTTGGTGCCACCTGGTGGGGCTGGGGTGCCAAGACACGTCGAGACAGGGCCAGCAGCTCACCCTGTCTCTCTGGGTGTCACAGATGTTGTCACCTGCCTGGCGCTCGACCTGTGTGGCATCTACCTCATTTCTGGGTCCCGAGACACCACCTGCATGGTGTGGCAGGTCCTGCAGCAGGTACGGGGCTGCACCTTGTGCCAGCTCTCAGGGTGAAGGCAGTCACTGCTGGGGCCATGTGATGGCACGGCAAGGTCCCTGAGGTCCCCATGTCCCCTCTACCAGGGCGGGTTTTCCAGCGGCTTGGCCCCCAAACCTGTCCAGGTCCTGTATGGCCATGACGACGAGGTGACATGCGTGGCCATCAGCACCGAGCTGGACATGGCCGTTTCGGGCTCCAAGGTGAGCTGGCGTGGGTGGCGAGGCTCGTCCCAGGGCAGGTGGCACAGCCACCGAGCAGCACCGGCCACCGTCACCCTTGTCCCGTTTCTCTGCAGGACGGCACCATCATCATCCACACCATCCGCCGGGGCCTCTTCGTGAAGTCCCTGCGGCCGCCCGGCGAGAGCTCGCTGCCCGCCGCCGTCACCCACCTGGCCGTGGGGCCAGAGGGACAGATCGTCACCCAGACCGCCGTGGGCGAGCGGGCCTCCCTGAAGGTGAGGTGGCGCGGCCCGGCTGGTGTCCTTGTGTCCCCCAGTCCCTCCGCTCCCTCATCCCCTGCTTTGCTCTCCCACGAAGGATAAGTTCGCGCTGCACCTCTACTCGGTGAACGGGAAGCACCTCGCCTCCGTCCCGCTGGACCAGGAGGTGACGGCCATGTGCATGACAGAGGAGTTCGTGGTGCTGGGGACCATGCAGTGCGGGCTGGAGATCCGTGACCTCCAGAGGTGAGGGCTGTCACCACGCTGGTGCCACCAGCACCCCCTGGAGATGCCCGCAGGGTCCGATCCCCCATCTTCTCGCCCTTGCAGCCTCCGGGCGGCGATGCCCCCTGTGCCCATGCGGGTGCCCGTCCACAGCGTGTCGGTGACCAAGGAGAAGAGCCACATCCTGGTGGGGCTGGAGGACGGCAAGCTCATCGTGGTGGGGGCCGGGCAGCCTGCGGAGGTGAGCGTGGCCCTGCCTGGCCATGGGGCTGGGGGCAGGCAGCGTGGGAGGTGGGGAGGTCACATAGCTACATCCCCACGTCATGCTGGGCTGGGGACTCTGCTCGTCGTCCTTTCTCCCCAGAGCAGAGAGGGAAGGGGATGGGATGGGATGGGATGGGATGGGACAGGATGGATGGGATGGGATGGGACAGGATGGATGGGTTGGGATGGGACAGAATGGATGGGTTGGGATGGGATGGGATGGATGGGTTGGGATGGGACGGGACAGGATGGGATGGGGAAGGGGATGGGGTTTGGATGGGAATAGGGATTCAGATGTGGCTTTGGGTAGGGATGAGGAAGGGGATGGGAATGCGGTTGGGAACAGGATGCAGATGGAGAAAGGATAGGGAGGGGATTTGGAACAGGATGGGGAAGGGGATGTGGGTGGGGATTCAGAAGGGAATGGGGAATGGAAGGGAAGGGGTCGGGATGGGGATTTGGAAGGGGATGGGGACAGGTGTGGCTGGAGAAGAGGATGGGGTTGGATAGGAGTGGGATAGGGATGCGGATGCTGATGTGGAAGGGGGTGGTGGACAGTTGGATCAGGATGAAGAAGGGGATGAGAATGGGCCTGGAGAAGCAGACAGGGATTTGGAAGGGGATGGAAGTGGAGAAGCAGAGTGGATGCAGAAGGAATGGGGATTTGGAAGGGGCTGGAGAAGGGGATAGGGTTGCATTCAAAAGGGTGTGAGCATGCAGGTGTGCATGAGGATGGGGACGTGGAAGGGGATGGGGAAGGGGATGAGGATGGGGATAGGGACGTGGAAGGGGATGGAGATATGGATGGGGATGGGATGGGATGGGGATGGGACGTGGGGCAGGCGCTGACCCCTCCCTCACCCAGGTGCGGCCGGGCCAGTTCCACCGGCGGCTGTGGCGCTCCACCCGCCGCATCTCCCAGGTCTCGGCCGGAGAGACGGAGTACACCCCCGCCGAGGGCAGGTCCTAGGCTGGCGCCCCACACCCGGCCCTGCCGGGCTTTCCGCAGCGCCCAGCCCCTCCCAGGGGGCACGACGAGAAGGGGGGGACCCCGCTCCCCCCGCAGCAGCGCCCCGAGCCCCTCGTGAGCCGGGGGACGAGGACAGGAGGGGTGAGCCCCGTGCTCCCCGCAGCCGGGGCTGCGTGCTCGGCCCCTCGCCGTGGCCTTATCCAGCCCCCCCGGGATGGGGGACAGCAGCACGGATGAGGGGGGCGAGGAGGCGCCGGGGGGGCCCCTCGCTGGGAAGGGGGGTGCCGCGTCCCCCCCCCCGCGCCCGCTGGCCGGGAGCCGGCTGCCCCCTCCCCTGACT
>VXAL01013237.1:116872-137944 GCA_013399475.1 Chauna torquata | reverse complement strand
ATATCTATCTGGACTATTGTAAAGCATCTGTTACAATTTAATATGACAAGTCATTAATTAAACTGGATATTATTAGGTTATCTGGTGAAAAATGGACTAATGAGGGGAACATGAAACGAGCTGAATACAAGACCTGAGTACAAAAGTGATGGAAATGGGATGAAATACCGTTGTACACAAGGAAGGTTAATGCAATAAAGAAAAAATAAGAATTTCTCCTGTAAGTTAGATGAGCATAAACTGAAAGTAAATATTCTTGGAAAGAGAATAAGGACCTGGCAGTACTGACTGCAGAGTGAGAAAAGTCTTTAACTGATGCTATAGTGCAACTGCAGATGGGAAACCAGCACGAGCACAGATTCATTGCCACAGGAACGCACCTCCTAACAAAGCTGTTTTATTATTTTACCATGAACAAATACTTGTCTTACTTCTTGTAATTCAGTTAGCAAGTTGTTCTACTAATCTGTACAAACAAACAGAATNCAAACAAACAGAATAATTGTTAATACAGAACTATCTATTTCTAGATAAGGAATGTTAATATCCCTGTTGCTCAAAGTCAAGTTGGCTTTCTGAACTTTGCCTATGAAATGTTGCCATTCTTCTTTGTTGGTTATCTTAATGCCACTAGCATGACAAAAGCCAAATTAAGACTATATTATTTAAAATTTTACTAATACTGTGATGAAGTATGTTGCTATCTTATGCTATTTTAAAGTTATGTTACTGATTATACCAAAGCAAAGTAAATAAAAGGATAGATCTATGTTGCATAACTGTGATGAAATAAGGAAACTCAAAAATCATTAGCTTACATACCTGTCAGAACAAAGGCTAAATATGGTATGATTCCTCTCTGCAGACCTTTGGGGAAAGACAGGAATGGGACACAGGTGTAAAAAGATGTTGCAAAAAGGGCTACTAGAGCATGTAGTCAGGCATTAGCAATGAAGGCATTTCCACCACAAATTAGAAGGAGTGTCATTTTCCATAAGCACAGATCTGAAACAACTTTCCAGTGTCTGTAGTAGAGGTAGGAAATCTAGTTTGTTTTAAAGATGAAGCTCCTTAAATTTCTGAAAGGAATTACTGGAAATTTTTGTTTGCAATTAGGATAGGATTTCATATTACAGGTCTCTGATAGTTCTGTGCTCTTGTATTGCTCATTAAAAGTGTTTTAAATTCAAGTATTTTGCTTCTGTTTAGGCTTACAAGAAACAGGATTTGTTAAAAACAATAGAGATCAGAGATCACATTGAACAGGCCCTCAACGAATAGCATGGTGTGTGGGCATGTGTGTGTGTACAGAAACATATCTACATATATCCACGAGTTACAGTTTAAGCACCATTACTTGGCTTAAATAAGTTATTGCTAAATATGNACCATTTCCGAAATGAAGTGCTACAAGTCGAGACAAGTGAGTGTGCTAAAAACTCCAAAGAGACGATGCTGGTGTCCTTGCTGGCAAACTTTAAGAACAGCTGAATTTGACCTAATAACACAAAAACACAGAGCACTGATGAGCATCCAGTTGTAAAATGTTTATCAATGCACAGACAGTAGAACTAATCAAAAAGAGGTTTTTGATAATTCCATTTTTAACAATGAGCATTTCCAGAAAACACAATGTGCCCATATGGGCATACTTAAGACCTTGCCCCATGCAAGTTTCATTCCAGAGCACAAATGCGGGATGGGCTGTTGTCATAAGGCATCAGACTTGAGGCTTGGACTTGAAAGGAAATACATGATACGTAGAGTCTACTCTGCCAGACTCTACAAAAGGAATGTTCTTAATTCAGGACCAAAGGATTATCCAATTCTAAAAGCTAATATATAGTAATTAGAATTTTCTTGCCAACATATTTTCCCTATCATCAGTTTTATCTTACATGAGAAAGAATGCAAATCTTTGGGGAAAATGTATGAGCCTGAGAATATCGGGACTGTTNTTTACATTAGTTTGTTGGAAACTATTGGGATATATTTTGCCATTTTTTTATTGTTTCAAGATGGGGTAGTATCATATGGTTTGTGAGCAGCAAGCTTCTTCATTTATTGAAAAGGCCTGTTTGCATAACTCTTCATAGTATATCAGGTTTAGAGACAATTTTTTCAAGAAATAAGTAAATATAAGGAGACAGAAATAGGTAAAAAAAAAAAAAAGATAAATTATGACATACATTTATCAGAGGTAAGATACATAACACCATATTGATGTCTTTCTTTTGATGAAACAACTAATCTGATAAAAAAAGGTAGTAATATAGATATCTATCTGGACTATTGTAAAGCATCTGATNTCTCCTGTAAGTTAGATGAGCATAAACTGAAAGTAAATATTCTTGGAAAGAGAATAAGGACCTGGCAGTACTGACTGCAGAGTGAGAAAAGTCTTTAACTGATGCTATAGTGCAACTGCAGATGGGAAACCAGCACGAGCACAGATTCATTGCCACAGGAACGCACCTCCTAACAAAGCTGTTTTATTATTTTACCATGAACAAATACTTGTCTTACTTCTTGTAATTCAGTTAGCAAGTTGTTCTACTAATCTGTACAAACAAACAGAATAATTGTTAATACAGAACTATCTATTTCTAGATAAGGAATGTTAATATCACTGTTGCTCAAAGTCAAGTTGGCTTTCTGAACTTTGCCTATGAAATGTTGCCATTCTTCTTTGTTGGTTATCTTAATGCCACTAGCATGACAAAAGCCAAATTAAGACTATATTATTTAAAATTTTACTAATACTGTGATGAAGTATGTTGCTATCTTATGCTATTTTAAAGTTATGTTACTGATTATACCAAAGCAAAGTAAATAAAAGGATAGATCTATGTTGCATAACTGTGATGAAATAAGGAAACTCAAAAATCATTAGCTTACATACCTGTCAGAACAAAGGCTAAATATGGTATGATTCCTCTCTGCAGACCTTTGGGGAAAGACAGGAATGGGACACAGGTGTAAAAAGATGTTGCAAAAAGGGCTACTAGAGCATGTAGTCAGGCATTAGCAATGAAGGCATTTCCACCACAAATTAGAAGGAGTGTCATTTTCCATAAGCACAGATCTGAAACAACTTTCCAGTGTCTGTAGTAGAGGTAGGAAATCTAGTTTGTTTTAAAGATGAAGCTCCTTAAATTTCTGAAAGGAATTACTGGAAATTTTTGTTTGCAATTAGGATAGGATTTCATATTACAGGTCTCTGATAGTTCTGTGCTCTTGTATTGCTCATTAAAAGTGTTTTAAATTCAAGTATTTTGCTTCTGTTTAGGCTTACAAGAAACAGGATTTGTTAAAAACAATAGAGATCAGAGATCACATTGAACAGGCCCTCAACGAATAGCATGGTGTGTGGGCATGTGTGTGTGTACAGAAACATATCTACATATATCCACAAGTTACAGTTTAAGCACCATTACTTGGCTTAAATAAGTTATTGCTAAATATGTACTAAAATGAACTTGGCAAATTAGATGATAATAAGAACATGTCTTATTCTTTCACTATGGTGTTTCTGGGTATAAGAACTATTACCCATGATACATTATACTTCTGTTACTCACATAGATACCAGGTCTAGTGTCTTCAAGGTCGTCTGGGCACCAAATCCAGTGGCATGTTTGTCTTGCTACTAAACTATGGGAAACCATTGGGTACATAAACGTATAATTATAGATGAAAGATTTCTTAGGTCATCTTGTCCCATCTGGCCAATGTATGACTCTTCCCTATAATATATTCCTGAATCCTTTTACATGGGGTAAAATTTTACATAATTTAAGTGATGGGTCTTCTACTGCTTCCCTTAAAATATTGTTCTATATTTTTACGTCAATATGAAAATTAAATCATATATTTGAAAGCAAATGTATTTTGTATTGTTAAATGAATTCCGAGTACTGGGACGTTGGTATTCCTCCTTCTATTATAGAATATTTCTGGCTGTGAAGACTAAGTAGTACTAAAGGATAAGCAAGTGAAAATTAAAGAAAAAAAAAAACAACAGTAATTTATTTAGGCATACTCATTCTGAAGAACCTTGGTTCTTAAGCCTGACCCTCTGTAATCAGAGGCAACCAGTCATGTCAATGTTTAGCTCCTGAAAGCCACCCCATAGCTGTTCTGCATTTTTCTATATACACACTAGGCCTCAATAAATGTCTCAGCAGACTATAACAAGCTTACAGGCTGCAATGAAAGACTAAATGCTACAACAGGAGATAGATGAGTCAAGGATATCCTCAGTGTACTAGGTTTTTGTAGTAAGCAGTACGTTAACAAATTCATAGGTCTCAAGAGCAGACCTGTTCCCATGCAACAAATATGGCAGTCTCCAGCCCTCTCTTCCAAAATCCTTGATGAATATTTCCAGCCTAGTGTGGGGCAAAAAGTCACTCCTGACCCTGAATTTAATAATCAGTTCAGCCATTCACATGCATCCAAGATCCTCCAACTGTGGTGGGGAGTTCAATGCCAGTAGAATAGCATGACCTCTATATATTGTAATCACACTGGCACAGAGGACAGAAAAGACAAAACAACTTAGAATCAACTTATGTAAAATGAGGAGTTAGAAGGAAACCTGCCTTTCCATTGCACATTATCAGTGGTAGCCCCACAGGATCTAGAGAATACAAAAGTGTTGTAGCATTTCAATTCTCAAACAGACTTAATTTCTCAGCTCTCCAGTTCTGTTATATAAATCTTTTCACAAAAATGATTAAATTCCATATTAAGAGTATCTTTGATCCTTGCACCCAGAACAGCAGTCCAAGCCCTCTTCAGAGGCTGGAAACTTGCTACTAATTTCCAGTATAAATGCATTAATGATCCATTTAGAATTATTTGATCACGTCATTCCTGCCACTGAGGCCATCTAATACCTCTTCATTTGATTGAAGCTGTTGGCTTTCTCAGTACAGTACCAGCTGTGACATCCACACTTGTTTTCAGCACACACCTTACTATATTTTCCTTTTCCCTGGGGGGAAATCCAGTACTCAGAAGTGGTGGAAATACACATACTTCCCTAGAAGAAGAGAGGACCAAGAAATTTGTTCAAACAGGAAGACACTGAACCAAAGGCAATACAGGAAAATATCCTATCCTGCACCAACATGAAGGAGAGGAAGAAGGTTTGTTTGCACCACTCTCTATTTTCTCTCTGGCTCTTGATGATTTTTAATTGTTTCTTTTTAAAGGAGTTTCTGGGTCTTCTTTGCCATTTTGAGTTATAATAAGCTTTAGAACTGGAAGACTGTCGGTTTTAGCATGTTCATGTACACATGAATAGTCAGTGCAATTATACTTGAAAGTTCCTGTCTATTCAGGATCTTGTCACTTTTCAGGTGATGAAAATTTGGCTTTCTAAATTTCCCAGCCTTAGTAATAAAAGTTTGTCTTACAGTGTTGCATGAAGTGATCACCTTATCCAGACCAATTTTCTATGACAGAATCAGTGCTATTCATTAATTCTAGGTCCTAAATAGTGCCATCTTTTTGCTCAGAATCTATTTTCAACTATGACCATATATGAGCTCTGCCATTTTTCATGGCATTTATTTCCCCATATATCTTTTGGAAACACAAATCTTCCATAATCATACAAGTTCATTTGTATTTACTTTCCCTGTAATTATATAGAGGTTTTTATCCACAGCCAAGTATGATTCTGGGTGTCTAACACAGCATACCCAAGTTATTAACTTAAGGTTTTTCTTCATCATTCTTCTTTACAGTGATTTTCACTCCACAAAGATTGTTGTATCAAATGCCATGACTTGTCTTTGCAATTAACTCTTTCACTAACACAAAACCTTGACTCCTTGCTTCTGCTCTTACTCTGCTTTCCTTAAATGGCTTAAAACCTTCATTTCCTGTGCTCATGCTTTCCAGTCAAGACTGCTGTTTCAGCATACTCCTGTTACCCCTGTAACCTACAGCTCCATTTGCTCAGTGCCATCTCCTCCACTTTAGCTGCAAGGCATTTCTGTGTTCTTGTAGCATTTGGCCACCCTAGGATAAAAGGTGCAGCTAATTTCCTGGCTCTGGTTTTTCCCTCAGTTCACTTAAGTCTTTCTTTTCCATCTTTACATCTTCTTTTACTGCTCTGGCACTCCTTTATACACTTGTGTAAGAAGGAGTTTGTACAGATCTCTCCTGACCTTCACCCTTAATCTTCTAGTTTAAAGTTTATTTTGTTGTCCTCTGTAAAGCTATTTCTTGGCTATTTAGGTTCTACTAAAGATATTTTTTTTCTGCTTTGAAGAAAATACCTCTTCACATTTTAGAAAATAGCTGCCCATGTTTGTCACCCAGAGAAAAAAATATCCCCAAATCTTCTCAATAGGACCACTCCCTGAGACATCTGTGTATATGTAAGAACTCTTCACACTTTCATCCTTCTGTCCTCCTGTAGATCAGTCAAGTTATCACCTTTTAGACACTTTTGCTCCCTAGGATTGGTCATCCAGGTCTTCTTTACTACTCCCAATATAAACTTCTTGATCCAAAATTCAGTATATGGATCTGTTTCCTAGAGCTTCTTATAGATAGTTTTATGTTCTAGTACCTACACCCACAGTAAAATAGACCTACTTCTTATTGGTGGGGGTGTACTTTCTGGTCTTCTGTTTTCCAGCTTGTCTTCTGTCTGTACTTTATCCTGATATGTCTCAAGGACATGAACACCATTCCTCAATGAATTCCGTTCTTTCTCTTTGCTCTGTTTGTCCTCCTCTGTTTGGGAGATAATCCATCATCTGATGCTGCTTGCTTTAACCTCTAACCTAGCAAATATGCATCTTCATTCTGTTACCTTTTTTCTTGAGCTCTCCCAATAGCTATCTGCCACACAGATCTGTTTTCACAGATGTGATTTCCAGCCTTACAGTTTTATGCTCAATCTCAGATTTTTTTTTCTCCATTGTCTCCCTGCAGTCCTGTACAGAGATCTTTGTTGCTCTCTGTTGAATCGACAGTCCTCTGAGATTCTTACATCTTATCACTTTCATTTCCTGAAACAAATCTGATATTCCACATACTGCTGTCCTGACTGCCATTTCTGTCTTCCTAAAACTCATGAGAAACAAAGCAAACCAAAATGTAAGTCTATGTATTTGCCTCTACACGTTCCCACTTCTGTATGCTGTCAGGTTTGGTATCTTTCTGCTTCTTTCGCTTTTGCAGTTTTCTGCCTCAGGCAGCGGTTTCCTGTTACAATTGTTTTGTCAGCAAACCCACATTAAGATTTTTTTTTTTCACATGATTCATTTTCCTAATCAAATTTAAAATGCAGTTGCACAAAAAAACACTTGCAAAACGGAGAAGGTGCTGAAGGGGTTTTCCAGGACTAAGAGATTTGAGGAATTTGGTCTTAAATTGACTTGCTTGTCAGTAAAATCACAACATTTTTCTAGAGCATGCTTCCAGCACAAACCTGCAGAAAATTAGCCTGTAGGAGAAGCAAGGACTACTGAGCTGTTCTTCAAAGGACAGGCATCCAAAAGACTGACCTAGCCAGATCTGATTTATGCAAGAGTAGGATTTCCATTGTTGAGGTGGGGCTGAACTGATTTTAGAGTTTGTACCTTATGTCCACCAAGTTCTGAAAACCTAACAAACTTTGTACGAAAAAAGTATCTTTGCTGGTCTGTAGGGAGATCAGTTCTTTATTCATATCACTCTCCAGAAAATGATAGCTCATTATGGCACAAAAAGTTCGTAATAGGCCCTAAGCTTTACTTGCCTTAAGAAAAGATACATCTGCTCCCATATATTCTCATCTTCATACCAACCATATGACTCCCTACTTATTTCTCTCTGTTTGCTAGAGAGGAACTTGAAATGTGTAGCTTAGGCTTCATTGTTTAATCAATTTGTTTGAAAATATGTTGCTTTATTTTTTTTTTTTTCAGGAAAATGACAGACATACAGAAATTTATTCATTATAACACTGGCATTTCATGGAAATGAAGACAATAGTATCTAGTCAGCATGGTGCACACATGTCATTCACTGATTGATTGCTTTTTCAAGACAGAGAGCATATGATCTTCCCATACAATGCCTACAAATTTTTAATTCAGACTTGAAGGATACACACAGTAGTCAGTATTTTTCAATGGACCACTTTCCACGCTTTGGAAATACTAGCATACTCTCAGCCAAATAATGACTAGACCTGCTCTCCTAACCTTCCATGCCTCACTCCTCACCACAGGTAATGCCCCCTGATGATACTCAGTGACACTCTCTCCCACCTCTTTCAAAACATAGCATTACAACTGTAACATGTTTCTTCATAATGTACTGTTCTTAGGATCATAGAATGGTTTGGGTTGGAAGGGACCTTAAAGATCACCTAGTTCCAACACCCCTGCCATGGGCAGGGATGCCTTCCACTAGACCAGGTTGCCCAAAGACCCATCCAACCTGGCCTTGAATGCCTCCAGGGATGGGGCATCCACAACTTCCCTGAGCAACCTGTTCCTGTGCCTCACTACCCTCCTCGTAAAGAATTACTTACTAATGTCTAATTTAAATCTACCCTCTTTTAGTTGAAAACCATCATCCCTTGCCCTATCACTACACTCCCTGATAAAAAGTCCCTCTCCAAATTTGCTGTAGGCCTCCTTTAAGTACTGAAAGGCTGCTACTGTCTTCCCAGAGCCTACTCTTCTCTACGCTAAAATTCTTCTCAATTTTATCCCTTTATGAACAGTAAAGAATTACAAACTTCATAAACTGAGTTAATGTTCTTTGAAATGAAAAGGGATAGTGTTTATGTCCAAGATCTGTCAATTTAGGCTTTCTGCTCAACCAGGAGAACATCACCACTGCAGTTTGTCTCTAACCCTTGTTGCAGATTTTCTGTACAACCACTGCATCTAGAGCTTAAGAGCCTATTTCTCTTAATGCAGGGGTCCATTTCTACCACTCTGGTAATGTTCTTTTTTGCTTTACTTGTTTTTAGTGCAAATACTTTTTTTTTTTTCCAAAGCAACATATTTGGTATTTTTCAAAAGTATTAAAAATTAGTCCATTTCAGTGTGGTCTGGCTCATTCATGTTGCAATTACTTGTGAAGTACATAAATGCCAAGCATGCATTATTTTAAGTTATGCAGCTGTGCAGTACCAGCAGAGTATACATTTTTTTATCACTGTTGCAAAAGATCATGCCATTTTACGCCATTTGTAAAAATGTGTGATTCTCATGACGAGTAAAGGATACAGATATGTCTACTTGCGTAAGATTTCCACTTCAGTCATACTGCATTATTACCCTCTTGTCAAAAAAGGAAACATAGTGAAGGTTTTTTGCCATTAATCCACCCCACCTCCATATGATTTTTATGACAATACTCCTTTTTTTTACATTTACTGATATTTCTTTTTTTTAGAATAATAAATGTAAATTAGGCCTGAGTCTGCAAGGAAGTTAGCCTCTCAAATTCTGGTATGTTCGACATAAATCAGGGCTGTCTTTGGGGAACTTGAACTGGTCCTTGGAAACTCCTCTCTAATTGCACACTGCTGGGTTCACGAGTAGCTTCTTGCTGTGAATTTAACAACATGGATTCCAGAACATCAATTGATGCTTTTACAAAATAACACAAGTAATTCACATAATTTTACATAATAATGAGACTCCTAAAACTCCTGCAAAAAAAAATACATATTTCTAATCACTCCATAGCTTGGGAAAGCAGAACAGAAAAGTTAGCAAGGTGGTTTTTGCTAAGTGACATTCTCTGTAAAATTAAACATGATGCTTGGATGCATCTGTAATGACCGACGCAAGAAAAAAATCTGAAAAGTGAGAGAAAGAAACCTGCTAGGAAAGAAAGAAACACAATCTGTACTTGATTACTTCAAGAAAGAAAGTAGAAAAAGGCAACCTTTTCAATACCTCAAAGGAAAAGTCAGGTATACATATTTTTCACTTGCCTTTTTCTCATTTCATGGTCACAAAAATACATCGTCATCCTACATTTGATGGATTTCTTTTATTTTTTATTCATATTTCCACCCTATTGAAGTAGCACATTTCCTTCAGGACTTTAGCCTACAGAAAAGACAGGTCTATAGATACCATGGTTGCAAAAAATTCAGGAAATGACTGTTAAGGAGGGATTATACCAACTCAAGGACAGCTGGACATACTTAACCATAGGATGACTTACCAATGTTTTTAATACATGTTCCAGTCCAAGAACTAGAAGGCATCAAAAGAGATTATCTGCAGAAATATTCAGAAGAAAAACAAAAGAGGTTTTACTTTACATAATGCATAGGTTAAGCATGTGACTTTTTACCACAGAACTTTTAAAATGCTAAAGTTTATATGTGTTCCAAAAGTGAATTAGTGGAAGACAAACACACCATTTTTAACACAAACTTTTCTAGCTTAGGGAGTCCTACTGCCACAAATCACTTGAACAACTTAACAAATAAAAGCCTGAATACTGGATACTGGAGCAGGTTGCCCAGAGAAGCTGTGGATGCCCCATCCCTGGAAGTTTTCAAGGCCAGGTTGGATGGGGCTTTGAGGCAACCTGATCTAATGGAAGGTGTCTGTGCCCATGGCAGAGGGGTTGGAACATGATAATCTTTAAGGTCCCTTCCAACACAAACCATTCTATGATTCTGTGGATGAGACTGCTGCACAGAAAGCTGAAATCTGCAGATACAGGAATCAACTTTAAAAATTCCAACTAGCAAGAAAATTAAACAGCATGCTCATAAATAACATCTGAACGGACAGACATACCAATGATTAGTCAGTGTTTATTTCTTAAAAATAACAACAGCAATTAAATCAGTCCAGGAGAACTGTCTCAGTAGAAGCCAAATCTGTTAGAGCACTCATGATCTACAACAGAAGTATTGCCAAACAACGGGAAATTACTGGAAAAAGGAGTTAGCTATTGACACTGAGAAGTTGAAAATTACTCTTTTCTATACAAAACATAGTAAGAATTCACAGAATTGTGTACAATATAAACAGTAGCTTTGTCTGTGTGCAGTAAACATCTGTCTTGCCAAATAAGAAGGAGAAGGTCCTTGAATTGTTTACATTGTCTTTATCTAGCAAAGTCTAACTTGTCCAAGTAAGGATGGAGCATTGGATGAGTAAACCTCTTAGTCTGAGCTGATATTGTATGTTCTTACTAGTATAATAATTAAATTTTAATTTGCTTATGACTTCCATTAAGTTATTCCAAAGATATTAAAATTCTGCCTAAAAAGCACACTGAGTAAGAAGTAAATGGGAAGATTACCAGCAAGTGGTTGGTTGACCCTTTAGGACTTCTGTAGTGTGCATGTTTAAATTGTGCAGATAGGAATCCAGTGTTGTTTCCAATCCACTAATAAAAATAACAGACATTTCCGCACAACTTTTTAAAGGCTATCTTACCACAGTCCCCCTCTTTCATCATAGTCACAGTGCCTTACCCAGAAGTGAGGTGGTATTGCCACATTGAATGTGATGGGACTTGTTTTACATTGTCTGCCAGCTTCCTGAGATGAAGTATTTCTTTCTCTTTTCCTGACATGGGCAGTGCTTGTAACTAACTCAAAGTTGAATCAACATTTAAGGAGAGGGACATCCCATGTCCTGCAAAGGAATGGCAAGTGTTTGCTGGCCATCCTGTGAGGCAGCAGAGCATGTGTTAGCCAGCACACATCACACAAAATTGGACATCAATTACAGTAAGCAGTTAGCTAAGCTCCTGGGGATGTTCCAAACACAATGTGAACAGTAAGTGATTTCCCAGCACATTTGGGTAAGAACTGAGTGCACTGGCGGACCAGTTTATGGAGTCTTGTATTGCCATTATTGTGACTATAATTTCTGGTGGTTCAAAAAATGCTGCTTGGGTACAGTTCTTAAACCCTATGAGCTTCTTAACTTTAACAGGGATGTCAGTATTTCAATGTACATAAAAGCTCTTCTTCAAAGTTAATCGCACTATTTAATGCAGGAACAATGATTCATTTTATAAAATGCTCAATGTTTATTCATTTTATGTGAATATTTATTGTTATATTACAGATGACTTCAAAAGTGCACTAGATCCTACTACTTGAGTCACAAATTAAAAATGATTTGCTTATAATTTTATGATCGAAATTATGTATTATTAACATATGTCTTAGGTGCTCATTGAGGGCTGAAAATCAAATACTGTTGTAAAGATGTTCAAATAAGCACATTTCCCAGGAAGTCAAGAGACCTCAGTTTTCCCAAGACAGATCCAAGCTGTAAAGTTCATTAAGCCAGGGTTCCGTGGGGATGTGTGTGTGTGTTTGTGTGTGTTTCTGCTGGCACTGGTGATTCTAACTTGCTTCAGGCTCTGACTGAAGAGTCTCAAATTGATGCATTGACTTTGTGTTAATATAGAGCCAAATCCAAACTACTTCAAATTTTGTGGGAGAGATTCAAGTCTAGCATTCCATTGCAGGCCTCTGTGCAATCATTCACCCTGAAACTATATACTGTCTCAAGTGATTAAAATATAGTTTTCATACCCACAGCCATTGCGGTCTTTGTATTACTAAATTACAAATGTCCAACCAGCCGGACGCTGTGATTAATTGACCTTCTTGAGCACCATACATCTCAGAGGGAACTGGACAGAAAAATCAAGGTGGTCCTCTCTCCTCTTCCATTCTCTCAGACTTGGTGAGAACCAGCAAGGCAATCCCCCCCATGCTCACCCCCCATCCCCTTGTCTTAAATGTGGGCCTCTTGGTGGAAAGCTCTGTATCATAAGATGCTGAGAAACAAAGCATCCTTCAGAACATCATAATCATATTTGAGAAAAAATGAGTTCATATAGACTAAAATGTATCCTATACATTATCAAATGCAGTATACTTAGGCCTATCAATAATTACAACCATTACAAGTAATTTAGAGCAATTCTGAGGATGAAGCAGTCCTTAACAGAGATAAATAGCCACCCAAATACACATTTTATAACTACAAAAATATGAAACAATAAAGAGAACAAGCAGTTTCCACAGAAGAATCACAGGATGTCATTTTTTCCACACAATCCAAAAAGAGCATTTTCCATCTTGGAACTTACACCAACAAAACAAAACCCAATAAACAGTTTGAGTCCTTTCAGACAGTGCATGATGTGCCAGAACCTGTAGAGATAAGCACTGAAGGCACAGTCAGTAGTACAAACTGGTTTATTATTGCAAGGAGGATGCTTGCTGGGCGTATGCAATGTGAAAACTGTGGGTCAGCACTTCCATAGTGTTTCAGAAGTGACCATGGCAGCTCATGTTTTAAGTGCAATGAATTTCTAAAATGAGACTAGCTTCAGGCAGATGACTTGGATTGCTAAATGCTAACTCAGTGATAGCACTGAGTGGGTTTAAGAGTGGGATGCAGTCATTTAAATCAGTGTTGGGACATATGGATAGAATATAGTGTTTATTTTGTTTTATTGCATAACGAAGAATTGGAGATGTCAAAGAATGGTGTTCACACTGTTTAACTTCAAGGGCCTAATTTAGGACTTAATCTCCTTAGGTTCTATATGTTCAAAAGGAAGTCACAGATTCACAGTTATGTTAAGAGATGTCTCATGGAGAACCTCCCTCACATATATAGTGCAAGGAGTTTCTAGAGTCTAGCTTCCTATGTTTAGGTTAAAGTTCAGTGTAATCAGATGGTATTTTTGAAAAAATGGTTAGCCTGTGGTTCTTACGACACAAATGTCAGCACCCAAGTGGATGGATGCAGCAGTGCAGACATCCTGGCATCCAGGGACAATGGAACAGGTGAGGGAAGCCCATGCCATAGCCCTGAACCTGGACCTGAGGTGGCAGCTCCTGCGATACTGTGTCTACTCTGAAGACCATGGTTCAAGATGGATGTTGATGGATGGACAAAACTTTAAAGAAGAGTCATAAGAATTGTTAAATTACAGAATAATTTTCCTTCCAGGGAAAGAATAAATGACTGGATATTATGCCTTCTAATCAAGGGATTCAGCAACTGTATTTATTTCACTTGCCGTAAAAAATTAGGAGTTGATTTGATCCCAGCCTGTAAATAAGCACCTCCATGACAGTAAAATTTCAGTAATGAGCTGGGTCTGCAGCCTAGCAGAGAAAAGTACAGCAAGATCCAATAGCTGGAAGCTGATGCATGACTAATTCAGACAAAAAGTAAGGCAACAGTGAAAGATCTTTTCCCTGGAACAAATTACCTCAATTTGCCACGGATAGTATCTCTCTCTGACAGTTTCAAAATAGAGATTGAATTTTGAGTGAGTGAGAGGGGGACAGAGAGAGAGTGACAGACACAGATACGTTTTGGTTTAAGCACACTTTAATTTAGGGAAGCTTTATGGTGTGTGTTATAAAGGAGATCAGACAAGATGATGTCACATACTCCCTTGTAGCTTTAGGATCTAATGTTTTATGAAGTAGACAGACTGTGAATTACTACTTTTCTTATTAGAATTAGAAAATATATATATATATTTCCAAGTAAAATATCATGATGAATTCTTAGTACACTTAATCACTTGTACCATTCTGCTGCATTATACAAATGGTTACTTTTGCCAAAATAGGCTTTTCTAGTCAACAAATTTTCATAAGTACAAAGAGCTGAAGGAGAAAGGCACATTCATGATGACAAGCAGGTACCTTTGGCCTGAAAACAGCTATCTTGGATGTAACTAACAACTTATTGAAATTGAAGGAGGACAGACTAAACAATTTGCTGCAGGCAAAAACTCACTTTTAAAGGAAAACAAATCCCCCACAGGCTTACCGGTGAATGGGAATGCTTTTTAAGCAGTTACGCTCTTGCCACATTGGAGCTGTTAGAGATTTCTGTTTCACGTACACTAAATTTCCCCCAGCTTTTCACACCTCACCGAGCTACTGGTGATTAATGATATAAAAAATTGTCAGAAGGAAGATGTTCACAGAAAGCAATGGCCCTTATGTTTAAATGGAATACAGTAGGTGTCTGTGTGCACTTAGAACTCCCAGAGCCATTGAAGACATGGCAGCATGGCCCAGTGAGGCACAGAACACAGGTAATAGTGGTACTTCCTCACACCCATTCTGCTCTGGTGGGAATGAATTAGGTTTATCTCTGATGTGGTCTTCATGCCTTGCTGATCACAGCTGAACTTGCCTGCTTCTGGCTGAAGTTCAGAGGTTCCCTCACTCTCTGGTGGTGATCCCTTGCATCGCACTGAGCTCAGAGGCAACTGACAGCAATTCCCCAGATGATGCTCAACCACCAGGGTAGCAAACTCCTCCTCTTTTGTCAGAGGAAAGCCTTGGCACATGTATTTCCTCTCTTTTCCTGTATTAAAATATGGAAGTTACATATATATAATTTTTTTCCCCTCCTCCAAAGTCTACTACAAGACATTTTCTGTTCTGGAGCATGAGTTATTTCAGAGCTAGAAATACTTGGTCTGTCCCAGTGGATATCTAGATTACCAGCTCTGCAGCAAGAAGTACGAGTGTTTATCCCAGGCAAACTTCAAAGTACTGGTGGTTAACACTGCAAAATTAAATCTTGAATGTTGTCATGGTTTTGGCTGGGATAGAGTTAATTTTCTTCGTAGAGGCTCACACAATGCTGTGTTTTGGATTTTTGATGAAAATAGTGGCGATGTTTTTGGTTGTTGCAGAGCAGTATTTACATAGAGCCAAGGACTTTTTTGCTTCTTGTGCTGCCCTGTCAGCAAGGAGGCTGGGGGTGCACAGGGAGCTGGGAGGGGACACAGCCAGGGCAGGTGACCCAGACTGACCAAAGAGACATTCCACACCATATGAAGTCATGCTCAGCCATAAATGCTGGGGTAAAGAAGGAGGAAGGGGGGGACGTTGGGAGTGATGGCGTTTGTCTTCCCAAGAAACCATTACGCGTGACGAGCCCTGCTGTCCTGGCAGTGGCTGAACACCTGCCTGCCCATGGGAAGTAGCGAAAGAATTCCTTGTTTTGCTTTGCTTGCGCGAGCTGCTTTTGCTTTACCTAGTAAACTGTCTTTATCTCAACCCATGAGTTCTCACACTTTTACCTTTCTGATTCTCTCCCCATCCCACCTGGGGATGGTGAGCGAGCGGCTGTGTGGCACTTAGCTGCCTGCCGGGGCTAAACCACAACAAATGTGATGTGAGAGGGAGGGAGGGAGTTGAGGAGGAAGGGGAGGGAGAGGGAAGCCAGAATTCAGTGGGAGAAGAATATTGGAAAATAAAACCAACACAAATTTTAAACCTGTTGTCTGAACTTGTTCTGAAATAACTCTAAAATAGAGTCGAATGTAAATACATGATAGGTCATGTTGTAAAAGGGTTTTATTATATTCATAACAAGGTGCTGCTGAGCACATTTTTGGCAATATATAAATAATAAATAGTGATAACAATGCTCACTCATGACTTCACCACATGTGAGTAATGCAGCCAGTACAACATAATGCCAATAAAATCTTTATATCTCCATATGCCATCATGTATTCTGTCTACAGATTATGTCAATGTTTTTGAACTACTACTAAAACATTGATCAGATCACTATACAACTGGATGTTTTAAAATTTCTGCCATCTGGAAAATTTAAGTTCCTAAGAAAAGAAATTTTTAAAAGGCTCCAGAAAGTCAGAGGGAACTTTCTTACTGAAAAGTCAGGCTGGAAAAGGATAAGTAGAAAGCACAGGGTGTCAGTGGAAAGTAAAATGATTTCACTTGGTTTAATGTGAAAAACATAGAGAAAGCCCTTAGGTTTCTTAAAAAGTGGGAACTCTGTGATCACATTGAAAAAATTTGCAAACAGTAGGCAAAAGACAAAACCCACATGATTTTAATATTGTAAATTATACAATGACTCAGTCAAATAATGTTCATTAGACTTACAACAGCTTCTGCTACTCTCATGCTTTCCCTCATCTTTTCTATGTTTTTGCCTTCCAGGAAAGAGCTGAGCTATTTTAATCTATCCAAAATCATGAGCTCTTTAGAAAATGAAAGCTGTTGGCTTCCTGTATCCTCTGTTTTTCAGAGCACATATATTATTGTTTCAGGTTTTAGATTTCAGACTTCTCTGTCTGAAGCAGATACTTTTCACAGTCTGGGTTAGATTGATGAAATGGCCTGTTTTCTTCAGGCTTTGCTGGCTCTTGCCAGCTGAAAGCATTACTGTATATGATGGCACTTCCCAAAGCAGAGTCCCTTCTCCACCTGCTAAATATATCTTTAAAGGTAATTGCAGGCTAGAGGTTTTGCTAACAAAGCAGCAGCACCACTTCCCTTGATTTCAGTTCTAACCTTATTGACAAGAAAATGCACAGCCATGTTCTACATCTTACATGTTTCTGTGAAAACAGATCAGCTGCTTGATCAATCTATTTCTGAAGGAAGAAAAGAAGGGAAATGAAATGTGAGGTTGAAATGGAACAATTCAAAAGTTAGATAATACCCTCCAAAATGTTACCTAAGGGTACAGAATTTATTCAACTAGACCAGATATGCCTTCATTACGTCTGGAAGCAGGCCTCTGACATTAACTAATATTTGAGGGAAGTAACAGATCCTCATTGAAGCACCTCTTTCTTTCAGGCTGACTCATCTATGGTTTACCCATGCTTACAGAGTTTAGGATCTTCAAAGCATCTTTGCTAACCAGGTGCTGGGCTTTTAATAACTGATCAAAATTATTCCATAGCTTTCGCAGCAAGGAATTAATAGTTCTCCATCAGACGTGTAATACTCTAACATCACTGCTCCTCCAAATATCCAGCCCTGTTAGAAATTCCTAGCACATTGCCAACAGTTCCTCTGATAAGCAACGGAAATTAGCACTTCTCCATCTAGCACCTGGTTTCTAAAGACAAACAGCCTGATTTTGCTCAGAAAGAAACCTCCTTTTTTTGTGTACCCAATGCTGATTTTTATGAGAAATTTTATGGAAAAATGGAGGCTATGAGGGCTGTGTGTATATTCATAAACTAAACAGATCTAGGGAGTATTACTGGGCAGTGAAACACAATCTTCTGATCTGTTAATGTCAAAACAGTCCCTGGCATGGGGCCAGTTTGACCTAGGCCAGTTCGTATTCTCCCTGGTCCTTATGCATGATGTGAGGATTAGCATCACCAGGGACCAATTTCCCGGTTTGGATGCAGCCACCCAATATTGGATTTGAAGAGTTTTGCTGTAACGATGTGGCCAGACTGTACCACTTGGCCACAAGGCCAGAGAACTTTTCCCAGTACTATTCAATGTACTAGCATGGACACCACTGAGACAAGGTTTCAAAGAGATATATGGGCTAGTAATGAAAGTGTCTGAGCATTTCAGAATGATAATGTTACTAAACTCCCACTGAAATCAATGGTAAGTGGCTAATTTGCTCAGTCCAGGAATTGTGTGCATAGCTTTAAGCATATGCTCAAATCTCATGACTTCAGAATAAATGTGTACACAGATTCATTTTTAGTCATAGATCAGAAGCATATAAAGTATTTCACAATAGTTTCTTTCAATATACTAGGCTATGAATATATTTGTTCTTTTTTCTTCACCTGCATTCAGGTACTTTTTATCATTGCAAATGTCAGCCATTCTAGTCAAAACGGAAGATGCAGGTTTCCAGCCGGACCAGCTGTAAGTGTAAGCTTGCTTCCTTTTAACCTCAGTGCTTGTTCACAAAATGCCAAAATCAAACACAAATATATAGACAGAAAATGATATCTAAAAATGAAAACAGATAAACGCATGACACATCCCCTTAAAGATAAATAAACTTTAAGCTTTATCAATACCTCGAGGGTGTTTCTGTGGTGATCGGCACTTGTACTTCTTTGTAATTCTGGACCAGCCTGGCTCAGGTCTTCAGAGGCCCAAAACTCTCCATAGTTCTGGTGAAGCTCTGAATGTAGCCCAGTATTTGCATTGCTGTTCAACAGAAGTTGCGTCTCCCAGCTGTAGCATTAAGTATCTGGTGTAGTAGGCTTAATGGAGTAATAAACCGAACTACCAATTCATTTTTGTTTTGGAGAATATAAACTTTGCTTATCTCATGAGGAAAACTGGCTCACTGACATGCTGCAGTCATGAAAATTTCAGGCACTTTGTCTGTTCTCAATAAGTCATAACTGAATTAATAACCAAAGAAATGCAGGTGATAGAACCATCTCCTGTCAACAGGATATAGAAATATTTGGTATATATGCCATACTTAGTTAGATACGTGATTGTTTCTTGTTCATTTTCTTACTAGCCAGTAGATATTTTTTCATTTGTTTCTCATGTCCTGCCTTAATCCCAAAGTGTGCAACTCTCATGGTCAGGAAAGAAAAACTCTTGGATAGAAGGGAAATTTTTTTATGATTCTAGAGCTGACAGAGCTAGGGAGAGAGATGAAGGACTTGCAGAAGAGAAACAGAGATAGGGATTGCTTGTAACATTAGTGAACCATCTTATCCACAGAAAGAATTGCAATATATCTGGCAAAAGTTGACGTATTGTCACTATCTTGTCATTTTTTTTATTGTGTGCTTACTTTTCTTTAAGTGTAGCTTACAGAACATGTCTGAGTTTAGGCAGCAAAATTTTTTTTAAATAGCTCCAATGAAATTGCTAACGTTTACTTTATGTATATGGATTTAGGAAGAAAAATACATTAGTTATTACTCTACTGTGTTGCAGGATTATGTTGTCTATCAGGATAATAAGCAACAAAACTTTTCTGTTGTGCAATTAAGTTCTTTTATACTGGGTATGAGTTAATTATTCATTTGCATGCTAATTTATTTAATTAATGTCATCAGCACATTGACAATGATCTTTTTTCGACTGGAAAAAGCCTTGATCTGAAGATAAACAGGCATTTGCTAAGACATCTTTTAAAAGGAACTTTGGGCCAAGAGTCTGACTCTGGATAATTTCTAAAATGAGGGTAATATAGCTTTACCGTGGAAGATTTTACACAGAAATTTCAGCTCATTGTGTGTATTTCATTTTTTTTACTGATGACCTGACAAAAAAAATAATCCTGCTTGTAGCCAAATTAATGAAAAAGATATCACCATTCTCAAATTCACAAGATGAAACTTTACATGTTGAAAATTTACCTTAAAAATTTAAATATTTTAATTTAGTTGCGGTTAAATCTCAGAAGCAGGCACTGCCCTTGATTAGCTTTTCACCCAAAGAAAACTATTGACATATCAAGACATTAGAGAAAAAGTTCCCATCTAAATTAGGAGAAGCCACATGTGAAAGTCGCCTGTGGATGAAGGCCATTAATCACAGCCCCTCAGACAGCAAAGCAGGGAGAGGGGGAAGAAGCTGGGAGTAGTACACAGACAGAAGACGACATAATATTGAAAATTTATATGAACCAAATGTCTGAATTAGATTAGGTCAGCTATGTTATTTTCTTTGGCTAATTTTGATGCATTTATATCTGAATTTCAACCTTTCTAAGTGTTTTCAGCCTACATTATTACTCTAAAGCATTTTGAGCTGGAAAATCAGAACATTTTCCTTACAAAAGATCAAAATATCTGACAACTTGTATTATATATTGAGTGTCAAAATTAACCTTTCTGCACGTTTCTGTTTTGAGTAAGTTACTTTTTCTCAGGTCAAAAAAAAATCATCAAAATGCATAAGGCACATCTAAGGACTCTGAGCAATTCTCACCCAGTTAGTGCTGTGCCTGTAGTGAATAACAGATAAAAATCCACATCTAAATCTAATATAGCCAAATCTCTTGACTATATAGAAAAAACATCTAAGTGGGTGGCACAGACCATCAGTCCTGCAATCACGCTCTCAAAGGGCAATTTCTGGGGAAGGTGACAGGGGCTGTCTAGGCATCCCACGACTCAGTTGCAGGATAGCACCCAGCATCCCAGACAGACAACTTGCTTCTTCCCCTACTGGGGATTTGCAGACCTGACCCCAGAGAGGGCAGGGTGCAGCCCCCACTAGGTGCACACTTCTCCCTGGTGTGCGTGGGTTTGGGGGGTTGGGGGTGGGGGGGTGGATTC
>VXAL01013237.1:72519-116802 GCA_013399475.1 Chauna torquata | reverse complement strand
TATATATATATATTTCTGGTATACTTCTCCTAATTTTTTTTTTTCAACTCTTCACTCTCTTTTCTGAACGCTGCAGTTTACAGCTAAACTCTTTCAACACACCTTCCTTTACTGAAACATCTTTTTTTGATGTTGGAAAATATCTTCCTTAGCTTTTACTCTGGATAGAGGTTTGGATAGGATCAAATGCTACTGTGGGGAAAGGCTGGTTGGGATTCCAAAGAAAAGGCAAGTTAAACTATGTCTATTTTCCATTCCTTTCTCCTTCAGCCTACAATTGCCTCCTCTTCAGTATGTTTTTATTTTCTCTACCTCCCAATAACGCTCTTGATCAAGTTTCGCTGTATTACTCTCTGTGTTCCCTGTATTACTGAGCAGAATATGTACGTGGCCCTTTCTCATACGTCTTTCTTTAGAGATCTTCAGAAGTTAGAGCCCTGGGTGATCCTCCTTAGCAGCTGGCATCTCACATGGACAGAAAGCCCTTTGCTATTTGAGTGTTATGCCAAATAACCATGTATTCCTGATCAGTGTGTCTACAGTCATTAGTAGGCTATAAAGTCGGCTTTCCCCCAGGGTGCAGTATGCCTTTGGAAACAGCCAGCCCTGCAGATCCAGGCACAGATTAGGTGCATGCTTTGAGACACATGAGGGGAAAATTTGACCCTGCACTGTCTCTGTGTATGTATACATACATATGTGTAATTATTTATGTATGTATATGTATGAAATACATAAAAATACATAAGCCAGAAAGAGATGAAACCTGGCAAAAACACTAGGGGTCCTTCTTTGCAGCGAAGCTTTCAGCAGTGTTGAAAAGAATGGAGCCAATTTCTGAGACAAATTTAGCTTTTACTGGAAATGCCTTCTCTTGAGAAGGGGGAAGGAATGGAAAAAAGGGAAAAAAAGGATAATTTATGGCTCGCTGTTTAAAACCTTCCTGGACCAACTTCACTTTTGCACTTTTTGTCACCTTTCAGCTCTGAAATGGAGCCTGGCCTAAGCAGTGTTAGGGCTCATCTATCCTCTCTTGAACTTCCATGCTGAATTTGCAGGCATCAGCACGAAAGAACCCAAATACAGCTTGAACCTGGACCTTGGAGGGGGGTGGGGACCTGCCAAGCCTGAACTCTGTGCTCAGGCTTCAAGAGCCCTGCAAGAATGTGGTCAAGAAAAGGAAAGGAGATTCATTCCTAATGAATGCAGCTTGAAATATATACTTCAAAACTTAAATGAATGGGTTTTTAGTTACAGTGTGGTGCAGAGAAAAGTAGATGTGGAACAACTGCTTACACAGACATAAAACAGTCTCTCATTCTCTCACTCTCTGGGTCCCTTAGGATGTGGTTGGGCAGATGGATACACACATGTGCAGAGGAATCCTCAACAAAAAAAAAAAGCCTAGGAAGACAGACAGAGAAAAGATCTTATGAAACACAAATGTAATGAAGTCCTTTATTAATGAGGCAGAGACTGTAACTGAACATTTGCTGTGCATGTCATTTGCAACAATTACAGGTTTGCTGTTTAAAAGAATATTTTTTAGGGACATCTTTCTAGCTGTATTCTTACAGGGATTAGTAGGCTCATCATTTTTATACAAAACTAGCTGGGAGTAAAATGCTAAAGGCTTTTAATTCATTTTAAATGCAGTAAATCTCATGAAGTTTGCAGCAGATTGTTTTCAAAGAAAGCTTTTGGCAGTGGCTATTGTGACTTTTTTTTCCAGTACCCTTACCATTACACTGTGTATGTTGCATCTTGTATTTCCCATAAATGTCTGTGACAAAAGAAACAAACACCTCAGAAATACAATACTGGATAGAAGTTTATGGTCTTTACAGAATACCTATATTTATGCAGTGAAATTATACTGTTTGCAACTGTAAAACATTGTATACAAAGCTATAAAAAGTTAAAAAGACAGTGTTTTCAAGAATTCCTGAGGGAAGTTAAATGTTTGTCATCTTCCCACTGGTTTTAAATGGGAATTGAGGGCCTAGTTCCTTTCAGTATTTTAGGAAATCTCATATAAGAGACAGTTAGTGAGCTGAGTTATGAATCCTGTCACAGTTACACTGCATCCAATCAGGCTTCCTAATGAAAGCAAGGTCCGTGCAGTACCATATGTTTTGCTTAAGGTCCCTGAAATCTCAGTAAATCCCCAGTAACAGGCCTGGACTGCCAACTACTAGGATTGTCTCAAGTCTCCTGACATATCCAGTTTCTCTCATTTCTGCGACTCTGACATAGCCGTGGATTAGGAGGGAAGCAAAGACACCTGAACCTCACTCGCTGTGCGGTGGCATCAAAAACTTGCATTTACCACAGGTCTCTGCTTCCACCTAGAGATGCTGTTGACTGGGTAAAAGAAATGTGAAACTGATAAATTTGGCCTTTTGCCTAGGAGTAGTAGACATTTGGCTGCCTGGGACACAGCACACATGCAGAGAATCTATGCTTATAGGACATCTCAAACCAGTCATATATGTGCTACGTGTGGGTACATCTTATTACATCTGTGCAGCTTGTGTAACAAATCTGCATGCTGTGCATCTGCTCAGCAAATGCACATGGTCCCTGTGCATGCAGGATACATCAGATGCATAATCAGTACGCATGCACACTAATTTTATATATCAAGGCTGTGTGAGACTGACTGAGCGCTCTGCTCAGGTCACTCTGCAGCTCCAGCAGATGTGTTGCATATCTGCCACACTGGACACTGAGGCTACATCTATGCTAACAAATTAAATGTGCTATCCTATAAAGTAGTTTCTTAAATGTCTTTTACATAAAAAGGTGTACAGACTACCAATGGCTACTCAGAAAAATATTCCTTGTGTCCTTCCATTTTGGCCTCAAAAAAATTGTAATGGGCTACTACAATGGGAATGATACATAGTTAAACACCTTATTTTGGTAATAGGATTAGGCCACTAAATTCATCCTTCCAAAAGTCATCTTTGGAACCAGAACTATAGGTAAATTAATGTTTTAGCATTGGATTGTGGATAGATTTCAACTCCATGTGGAAAATGCTGAAAATATCCTACAAGTGGATTTTGCCAACTCAGATGTACGCATATAGACTGCTACCAACTAGAACAAACATTGTGAAGTACAGGGATGTTTATAAAACCAAGGTTCTCTGCGGTCCAGCAGAATTGTTTTCAAAGAGACCTCAAATAAGTAACATCTATACTGAAAACCAACTTGCTTATTAATTATTACTTATTTATTTAACCTGCACTTCTCTGCCAGTCCATCTACCTGCAGAATTTTTGAGTTGGTGGGCCATCATTGAATATGCTTGAAAGAGATTTCAGAGGCAACTGAATATTTCAAATATTTGATGCTGGGGAATGAAAAACTGCAATGTGCCGATAGCCATAACGCGGTTACTTAGCAGCAGTTGACTAGCCAACGATATGCACGTTGTTGCCAAAATAAGGAGGTACCTGACTACAGAGCAGCTACAGCATGTTCTGTCTCTCTTCTTATGCTTCTGCACCAGACAGCATGCTAGCTGATACTGCCCACCAGGAACAGATACCCATGCTGGGAGCTCGTGGAACACAACAAGCCTGTAGGTGTGAAGCAGCCACTAACTCGGTGTATGGGTTGTAGGCTGACAGAAATAGCCACAATCTGCCTCACACAGGCAAGAGCCTTCAGCACTTAGGCAAAGCTGCTTTGACTTCAGAGATTGTACACTGACTTTTTACCTGGAGAACAGTGTCAGAACCAAGCAGGAGGCACTTGCACTATTGTCCTAGTACCTGTACAAGGAGACGGTCTTGAACAAGATACCACAATGGAAAACTCACTTTGCCTTGCCTGAGCAGATCCCTTTTAGTTTTCTTCTTCTGTGCAGCACAGAGCAGGACCTAGCAGGATGGGACATAACTTCAGCTGTCAGTTTTTGTGGCTGCAGTCACCATCATGAGACACCATTAATCAAATGAGTCAGCATCCGGAGTCATCACTTAGGCCCTGAGGAAACTTTAGCATTAAAAAGATTTATGCCAGAGAACATATGATTTGGTTTGCAATACACTGTTTTATCTGATAAAAATAAGTGCAGAGCAGTTGCCAAGAAAATAGCAACAAGGAGCAAAAACAATGCAACAACACTGGCTTCATTTAGTTCACCTTTAAAAAGTCTGCTAAATATCTGGAAAGAATTCTCACATACATTTATCCCAAGCATGTAAAATCCTACTTTGTCATCACTACAGAGCCTTTACAGGATTTACCCAGGGTTTCTTAGAGTGCTTTTCCCTCCATGAAATGTCAAGACTTCAAGTACTTATAAACAGCTTTGAATTCCGAATAATTAACCGAATAACGAAGCCATCTCTAATTTCATTTGTGCATGTTGTAACTCAGCCAAGAAGAGTAAAATATGGTGAGATTTCTAAGCCAAGCTTTTTGTGAGATATCACAGAGCAAAAGCATCAGAAAATTTTGGAACAAAAAGGTTAAAAACTCCTTTACATTTAGCTCATATTTTAAGACAAAGAGACTTCCTGGACAAAAATAACATACTAAATAGAGAGGGGGTTGCAACTTCAACTATTGAAAGGCTGTAACTCTTCTGCATGCATTTTGGACAAACAACCAAAAGGAGAAGTAATTCTTCAATAGGAGCTGATCGATATGAACAGAAAAGACACCCTGGTTTCAGCAGGGGATTTCCCAGCTGAGAACAGCTGAAGTGAACATGCCAATGTGAGCCATGAATGTAGCAATTAGTGACTAATACAGATTGTCAACAGCTGGCAGTGATAATGCTATTCAAAGGTTTTATTTATAATTCCTGCATCTGATATTGTCCAGCGTTCTCTCAACAACAATAAGGAGAGGTCTTGTAAACAGCCACACTAGCAACTAAAGTTCTACTGCAATGGATTATTTTCCTTGCTTTTTGTTTCTGATCCATTTTCTGCAGTTTTATTTCACTTTCGCTTACAAAATACGCCCTTCTAAAAGAAAACCCTATAGAATGAGAGAAATTTCTTTCATTTGCCATCAGTTGCCTGTCTACAGCTCACATGGACTAACATGAAAGTTACTTTGACTCTGGCATGTGTACTGCCAACAAAAATTTAAAGCATTATTGTAGCTGTAATCTGTCCATTATTCCTAATAGAATAAGAATAGGAATAGATGCTTAATGTAAAATAATGTAACCATTATTTTTTTTAATGTAAAATATTTTTTCCACATTTGCACATCACATGGCATATGAGACTAAAATTTATGGTAGCTGCACTCATTATTCTGTAGGGTTAGAACTAAGTAAAATAGGAACCATTTCTACTAATAGATGTTGGTTTGAAGTTAATTTAATAGAATTACTGATTATAAAACCTTATGTTAGAATTAACGATGATACAAGCTCTTGCATCATAAAAGAGGAAAATACAATGGTTTGGTCCTGGTTTATCACACTGTAAAGAGCCAGTAAAGTTCAGATTTACTGTGGGTCTGAATTCCAATAATTATTAGGTTTCAAAATCTAGGTATCCATTTGCGCTTCTCCATTTGGAACATTATAAATAACCATCAGGTCTGTTTACAGAGAACATTTCTGTTATCTTTTTCTAAGGGATCAGAATCCATAAGCAGTCATTAGCCTGGATTATTGCAGTGAAGTGAAAATTCATTTCACTAAATATCTGAATTGCCTGTATTAAAATGCAGGTAATAATAATAATATCAGAGAGTATCAGAAAAGTATAGAAGAAGCTATTGAAACATGGATGTAAGAAAGGACCTGAGATGCATGAATGTATCTGCCTGAAAAATGAAGAGCAAAGAAATAAAGGAGTGGGATCAGGTCAGTACAGTCCAGAACTCCACAAAGGACAAACTTTATGGTGAATATTACGTTTTTGGACCAAGTCAATAGAAAAATGCATTTGGGCCAGAACAGCACACAAAGCTAATTATAAATTTTGAAGAACAGGACATATGTTGAAACTGTGCACAACAGAGACCAGTGCATAAAATTTAACATGTAAACTGTTTACCAAATTAACAAGAAAACGTCTTTATTTAGCTTTGCTTTGTTTTTGAGTCTATCACGTGCCATTTAAATAGTAATGTTATCCTACTAGCATGATAATCAGAAAAGGAATAGCTAAAGCAACTCCATTCTATATAATTACATTTGCTTCTAAATAATATTAATAAAACCCTCCTCTCAGTTTTTTGCTCCCTTCCCCCAGTTACTATTGAACTTTTTCTCTGAAGTTAGCCAATCCATTCTTTCATGCAATACATCACAAATGAGCACATGGTAGCCGAGGGTGCATTCTCCCTGGCACTGCTGGGGATCACGAAGAATGTGTACAGACTTTTTGAAAAAGACATTCCCTTAATCGCATCATCTACACTCCCGCTACCCCTCTGGCCGTTGCTCTGCTTCCTAAATGTTCCTTACGTTGTTACTAGAGAGTAGCTCAGCATCCGTACAATGATAAACCTGTACAAACAGATCAGGCATCATGTCCTTCTATCCTTCATTCACTTTAATATCAGCCTAAAAAATCCATAAGGTACTCAGGACCACAGAAGTGTTCTCTGAGTTGTTTATCAGTTGACACCACTTTGATCCTGGTATACCATCCTGAAATACTAGGAAGGGAGAAACTTCTGGAGGATCTGGTTGTTCTTTCCTAGAAGAGGCTCAGTATTGCCAGGCTGGAGGAGTAATAAGGGTACAGCAATTTTTGTTTTCCACAGTCATAAGGAAGAGTCAGTCTGGGGAGGACAACCATTGCTTGGAGACTGGCTATGTATCAGTCTACTGGTGGTAGGTGGTGAGTTTGCAAATTGCCTTTGTACCTCCTGTTTTGTTTTCTTTCTTCTTCCTCTTTCCTTTGTTTCCTGAACTATCTTGATCCATGATTTTTCTTGTTCTTGTTCTTCCTATTCTCTCCTCTATCCCACTGGGGGAAGGAAGAGTGTGAGTTTGCGGCTGAGCAGTGCCTAACTGCCTACTGGAGTTAACCCATGGCAGATTCTTAAAACATTCACCTCACCTAATTTCAGCTATCAGTAGATATGGTTCAGGTAGTGACACTAACCTAAGCTCTTCTTCTCATCTCATATCAAGGCTCAGTTGAAAAGTGCAGTTAAAGACTCTGCTCACCTATTTCAATCAACTGCCCCAAGGGCTCACTTGCTGCCTCTGTCAGTCTTTCTCCTTTCCCTGACTGCAGAGGGAACCTAGAAAATAGCTCAGGTGATAATGGTAGTTAAGCCAAGGGACCAGTGTGGAACTGGCATGGGGAAACCATTCAGTATTCACCTCACTGCTTGGGCAGGTTTTGGAGTCCTAGCTTTGGATTGCCAAGATAGATATATGCATGCACTAACACATAAGTGTGTTGATAAATGTGTACCGTGTTTCTCGGGCCAGAACTCCAGGGACAACTGTCGCACCTTGCTTGTAGGGTTAGCATACCAAAGCCACCAAAAGGGTTTTCAGTCTCTAGAATGAAAAAGGAAATCTTTTCAAAAAATAAAGCACTTAAATCTGCTGAGTGAAACAGATTAAAATCAAATGTTTGAATACAAAGCCGTCCTCTAACCCAGCATATTTTCGCAGCATGAGTCCTTTCCTCCAGCTTTGCTCTCCAGTCCAGCAACTTTCCATAGTGCCTTCCATTGTGACAACTTTTGCAGAAGCTCCCCGAGAGTTTTGGGTGGGCTCCCTGACGCAAGTCGGCATGCAGCTGCCCTGAGGAACCCTGTGGGCTTTGGCGGTGCTGCAGACTCGCTGCCTGCTGTGTCCTTGCTCTGGCAGCTTGGACTCTGGATGTCTCCATCAGTTCTGTGCTCATTGTCAGAAAAGAGGCAATTGCCCCGTTTGCCCAGTGAATTATGCATGAACTTCTGCATCATAAGCAGATAGTCTTCTGTGTCTGTCCAAAGTCATGTTATTTTATCAAAATATAATATCCTGTTCACTGCAAACTGTGAGCAGACAAATAAAACAACCCATCCATGAGAATCAGACTTACTACGCATTTTTTCTGGGCACTAATAGTAAATCTGATGCATAGAAGGCATTTAACTTCCGTTGCATGTGCAGGCCACATGAGCAGAAGATGTTCAAGTGGCTTAGCCAATGCTTCCTGGAACCTGTGCAGTCGCACAGTGCTGGGCTGGCTGCGTATAGCCACCATAGCGCACGCAGCTGCCTGAAATCTTGGGCGTATGACTGAGAGTAGGTCTAGCGTCTCCAAATGAACAGGAGTCTCATAAAATCATCTACTCTATAAAGGCTGCCAGTCCGCCTAGGCATGTATTACTTTTCATCAAATTGCACCTTCAGAGAAATGCAAGGTGAAAAAGTAAATGTCCCTGGGAAAACCTGGAGACTCGGTAGGCATGCCCAAGCTGAGCTCTGTGGTATCACAGCTGTCTTGCTAGCAGTACCCAGGTTAGCTCACTGCAGTCTTAGAACCACGTCTACATGGGGTTCAGACACAGGAGTGACTGCAGTGTAGACAGGCATTTGATAAATGTTATGAAAGGAACAATAGAAAGAGGTGTGTTCCCAAGCAC
The DNA here is from genome assembly GCA_013399475.1 of Chauna torquata. NCBI lineage: Eukaryota > Metazoa > Chordata > Aves > Anseriformes > Anhimidae > Chauna > Chauna torquata. The sequence goes on along the minus strand of VXAL01013237.1, from coordinate 108,216 downwards.
GGTTCTCAGTTGCAAAGGGAAATATTGGAAACATGAGGTAAAATATTATTTTTGGATATTGGCAATGCATCGCATGGATTTTTTTTTGGCATTCATTTGTATTTGTTTGGCAGCTTGTTTAATTAGGAGAGATAGTATTTGGCTTTTGTTTTGTATTTTTTCTTATCGCATTTTTTGGCTTTTAAACATAAAGCAGCATGAAAGTAAAATTAGCCGGGAAAAATTATTTCTGTATTCTAAGAACTGTTCTTTGCCTCTTACGTCCTTACCTTTCATCCTAAGATATTGCAACACACCTGTATTAAAAAGCTCACCTCTATTTGTGGAAGATAAAACATTCTCCTCTGTCTGCACAGGAATATCTCTTGGATATCATTTCTGGCTCTTTTTGGATAGAAATTGCATGCTTAGGAAGAAAATAGGGTACGTGCTGAAGTTCAAAAGAAAATATTGGACAAAAATGACTGAACAGAAAAAAAAAAAAACACAGTTTCTCTGGGGGTTGCTGCTGTGACTCTGGTGCTCATCGGTAACCTTCCAGACTGATAATCTCAGACCCTTCCCTATAATGGGCCCAAACAGGCCCGTAAATTGAGTCCTACAAATTCATAGTGGTAACTGATTCTTAATTTCAAATCCAGGTTCTGAAATGGATCATCATGATGCATATGCACAAGGATCTCTTTCCCCACAAAACAAAAATCAAGCTATAAGTACCAGTAGCTAACGTTCTTTGAAAAATTCATGCTTTTTCACCTCACTTTTCTGACTCGCTTACCCAAAAAAGTGATGCCATGAGCAGGTCTCTGCTTTGTTCTTATATACTCTGTTGTTGAGCCTTTCAGATATTTTTCTTACCAGAAATAATACTGATAAAATATGTGAAATGAGGGTAAAATTTGTGCCCTCAGAATTACTATATCTGGTACTGGAGAGGAAAATAATTTGCTTTTCTCTTATAATATAGATTGTGACCATATGCAGTGCAGCTCTTTTAATTGTTCCTGCTTTGATTTCTGTCCTTTAGACAGTTCCCATACTGGAGAGCTCCTGGAAATCATTTTGGAGTCAGAAATTCTTTCTGTGTAAAAAATTTGAGACTTCCTGCAGCTGCGGGATATGAGCCAGCAGACAGGAGATTTGACCGTTCTTGCCAACTTCTGCACAGTGTATGGCAACAGAAAGACCCATAATATCATCAAAGTTTGATGTGGAGCTTTTCCACTTAAGAAATAAGGCAGCAATGGGTGTTAACCACTAGAACAGAAAGAGAAATAAAAATATCATCTGGTTATTCAGAACAGCTACGTACATAGCTTTTTCACACTAATTTCCATGAAGAGGAAACAGTATCAGACATGGCACCTGGCCCACTTACTCCTCTGTCTGGCACGTCTCTTCTCCTTATCCACCCCATAGCCTGGATCTGGACCACACATAAGGGCTTCATCAGACTGATGGTACCGGATGAGTATCCCAAGCCCTTGTTCCAGACAGAGGGGAGAGGTGGTCCCAGCACAGCTCCTCCCAGAACAGCCTCAGGGGAACATGCTCTGCTCTAGAGATGGGAAAATATGCTGACTGGGTCATAATGGGATATCACTTTTGTCAGCAAGACAGGAAAAAAGCATATTCATTAAAATGGGTGAAATTCTAGCCCTAGGGAAAGCCAAGAAGAGGTTGACACTAACTTCAATAATGACAGAGTTTAACTTGGTATCTATTGTCAAATTTAAAAGCTTTTCAGATAAATACACTAAAAGCATCACAAAGAGAATATGAAGCACTTGAATCCAAATAACCGCCCATGAAGGTTATGACCACTTACTCTCTAGTTTCTGAAATACTATCTTAACGGTTGGGAAACCTGGATTTCTCTAACTAGTACTCCCATTAGCAGGCAACCACAAACTGAAAAGTTGGCACCATGCTCTTCTGCTTCATCTAGAAATCTTATCTGAGGTTGCTGTTAGTTCAGGTATCTCTTTACTACCTGTTGCTTTGCAACAGGAGACACATTCTAGATTTCCCTAAGACATTTATTTTGAATACTATTTAAAATGCAAATCCAAATTTGACAAAGCCAAGGTCAAGAGTAGTGGTGTCCAAGCTGGGTATATGTGGCAAGCAAGTGTATGAGGAAAAAAATATTTATGATTTACAGGTGCAAAAATATACATATAAAAGGAAAACAAATCATTAGTTATTGGACTGGAGTACACCTGTAACCCCTAACAGGCAATATAGCTCCATCATGGACTTCTGACTATGGACCTCAAATGCAGGGCTTTGGTAAGGTAAGGGAGGACTAAGCTTCAGTGTCTGGCTGCATTGGACAAGCAGCTGGACCTTTTCTTTCCTTTAACGGGACCTGGTCCAGCCGCACTACACCACAGCTCCTCCCTGCTGCTGCTGTGCCATGTCCCACGCAGTCTACCAGATTCTGTGAGAGCAAGAAGCAGAAGCAAATGTAAATATTAGTTCCCTTCCTTCTGACAATTTTAGTGTTTAGCTAAGGTTAAAATGCTTAGCCATATGTTTGTGGTTTTTTTTTTTCTTTTTACTGTGGCTTTGTTTTGTGGTAAATAATGTTTTTGCCTGTCTAGAAATTTAGTTGATTTAAAGGAGGGGAGAAAAGACTTAAGGGAGGGCAGGAAAGACAGTGATTTAAGGTAGCTCATAAGGGACAAACTTCATGTTTCCTCAAGGAAGGAGAAAATGCTATGAAATAATAAAACTCCTTGCCTTATAGTACAGAAGCCAAGCTACCACAGGATGGGCATGTTGGGCACCAGCAGTACCAGCGAGTCTTAGCACTTAACATTTAGCCCATACCTAAGCACTTTCCTAATATATGCTGTTCAGTGCACTATTTTCCAAAGTGAGGTGGGTGCTAACCAAACCATTCAGCATCCAAAGACACAGTACCAGAATGTTTTAGTTAACAGGTATTTGCTACATCTACTCAGCATCTTCTACTCCTTACTGGTGCTTGACGTTATAGTCAACAGTGGTCTAGCCTATACAATCAGTAAGGTTTTACTCTGCTGCCCACTGTACTGGGTCTGGCCGGGATAGAGTTAACTTTCCCCACAGCAGCCCATACAGCGCTGTGCTCTGCACCTGTAGCTAGACCAGCACTGATACCTCACCAGTGTTTTGTCTACTGCTGAGCAGCGCTGGCACAGCACCTAGACCCTCCAAACCCCCCAAACCCAGTGGGCCGGGGGTGAGCAGCAGCTGGGAGGGGACATCACCAGGGCAGGCGACCTGAACCGACCAGAGGGATATTCCATGCCATGCGGTGTCACACTCAGCAACAACAGCCGCTACGCGTATTGAGGACCTGCTTCCCAGGACATGGCCGAACACCACTCTTTGACAGGAAGTCGAGAATTTTTCTCTCTTTGCTTCTGTGTGGCCTTTGCTTGTTTTTTTGTGTGTGTTTGTTTGTTGTTTTTTTTTTTCCTCTCTTTCTTTTCCATTTAATTAAATTATCCTTATCTCAACCCATGAGGTGTTTGGGTTTGTTTTTTTTTTCCTCTTTCCATCATACTTTCTTCTTCCCCTCCTTTTTTTGAGGAGAGGGAGTGAGAGAGCGGTTGTGGTGGCATTTAGCTGCCCAGCAGGGTAAAACCACCACACCCACACACAGGCTTCTTCATTAGAGATGTCCTGTGGTGTCCAAGGGATCCACATGGGGCTAGCAAATATGTTACAGGACCTGCAGGAGATCAGTGCCTCGCTGGAGCAGCCACTGGAGGTCAACCAGCATGCCTTGGAGCATTAAATGCTCATGCATAAGCAGCTGTAAGGATGTTGATGGAGTCTACAGATATTCGGCTGACCATTGCTAAGTATCTGCCATAGGGCCAAATCAATGGAGCCATATATGCTCCATTGACTTTATTAACTAGAGTGTCAGCTAGTCCTCAGACACTAGTTCATGTACAGACACCTGAACAAAGCTGGAGCTGAATCCCACCCTCAAAGATCATAGTCCAGAATACTTAGATCTTTCTTGATTTTAGTGACACTGTAGTGCCAGGGGGTAAGTGTATCCTCTCTCTTAATTAGAAAACAAAGGCAATATTTCAGTTTTGCAGTCCTGAGCTTTTGGACACTTCAGTATTGAGTATATAAGCATTTGTTTGCAGCTTAGAATGACTAAAATCAGAGCTACCTTAATCCCAAATGCCAGATCTGACCTCTTTCATTTGGCAAAAGTCAGGTCTCTAAATAGCCACATCTGCTCTGAGCACGTGTCCACAGACTCCATGCCCACATGCCACAGGCTGGATTCCTCCAGCCAGGATGTTTGTGCAGGCTGTGCATGCAAGCTCAGCACATCCCTGCCGAGGGAATTCTGACTGCCATGACCAAACCTCTGCTCCATTCCCTCTTGCTGTCTGAGTTATACCCTGACATCTCCTTATATGTAATTAACTTTCTTAGCTACAGTGTTAGCCAGCTGCAGGATTTTTACCCAATGACACATTTACCCCACTGCCAAAAAGGCTTTTCTTTTTTTCTTTTTTTTTTTCTTTTTTTGTTTTGTTTTGTTTTGTTTCTGTGTAACAAAAACAGCCAAACATGTTAGCCTTTCTTTAGGGATTCCTGTACTCTGGGCAACTGTACCATCTGCAGATTTTTCTTCGAAGGAATTCTCAGGACCAAGCAATTTCAATTACACACGTTTTTACTTCATAGCTGTGCAAGACAGACTTCCCAGCTTTTGGTGTTCCTGGCCCATGGCCATGGTCCACATTTTTCTGAAAGTGCTCTCCTAAGCTGTAGGTCATACAGCTAGTTTAGATGGGCTTACACTTCCTTTGCCACAGGCAATTTCCCTAGCATTGTTTAAAAATCTCCCTAGCATAGACATCGATAATGCAAACTGTTGGGAATCAAACGTATAGTTTTACAAAGAAGCATCAAGGCATATGCTTCTGTTGGCAGAGCTGTGCACCACTCTTTTTTTATTTAGATTTCAGCCTTTACTTGCCTCAGATGAACTAACTGCTACTAAATCCCCCAAAGTGACAGTATATATGAACAAAGCAGTCTAAGGTACTTCAGTGTATTATAGTTCTTTGACAGACTTACTCTACCCGTAAGCCTGGGACCTGTGATGAAACCAGATCTGAAGTACAAGGGAGCTGTGCTCACCATCCCCCATGGCATATTTCATGTGGAACAAGATCCACAGGTACAATTTGTCAAAAGTCTTGACTTCAAATCTGCAAAGTACTCAGTTACAAATATTTGGTATAAACATCATTTTCCAAAGAACATTTTAAAAATTAATAGAATATTTCATTAGAGAAGATATATATTCACTCTTGTTTTCTTTGCCAGCTTCTTGCAAGATAAACCTACACAATATGAGCAGCATTTAAAATTACCAGTTGTGCTTTAGCCATTTCTGGTAGCTTGCATATATATTGCAATCCATGACAACTAGGAAAATCAGAGAAAAAAGGTATAGTGCATGTGACAGAATTCTTGCAGTGTTGGGAGGACAGAACTTCTATGAGAAAAAGCAATTTGTTTAACGTGTAACAACGAGCATTTCAAAAGAAATGTGATGTATCCTTGAATGCTTCTTGCATAGGAATTAGAAACAGAAAAAGGATCTACACAGCAGAAATGCAGTACAGCTTTAAATGTGGAAAATCCTGTTGTGAATCAGAAGGGTGGTAGGTCCAGACATAGGCTTCTTCAGTTCTTTCACATGGAACAGTCTCTGTGGGTGAAATCACCAAAAGTTTTTAGCAGCTTTGTGCATTTCACAAACACCAGGACAGAACATTTTTGAGACAGTTAGGTGCTGGGTTTTTTGTTTGTTTGTTTGTTTGTTTGTTTTCTTTAATTGTTGTCAAGGGCAGATGCAGAGATTCTGAAAAAACAGAGACAGCTGCACTATACAAGATGAAGCCCGATTTATTCCTCAGATTTTTTCCCCTAAAACACAGAAGCTATCACTGACTGGGCAACCCACAGGGGTGATATATTCCAATGAATGTGCCCTAGATAATTTAACACAGTACATAATTGACTGTACTGCTGGGCACTATAACACTCTTTCTGTTTTTGCATACTTGGCAGGAAAAATGTTTTAAATCTGTCTCTCGATTCATGTTTTACTCTGAAGTTCAGCTATGTAAAAATGATATTTTTCTACTCTAGAGACCTGCTCTTTCCCTTTAATCAGCATCTGATGTCCCGATCCTAATGCTTAAAAAAAATGTTTCTCTTCTCTATTGCTGTCCACACTACACAACCTCTTCAGCAGGATTTTACCTAAACCGTGATTCCAGAATCTTTACTGCTAAGCCTGGAGCCAGAAAGATCCTAGCCAGTCTTTTAGATTTTGTGATGAGTTTTGCAAGGTTCTTAGCTAGTTGAAAGAGACAACCTTTTACTTGTGATCTGAGCAGATTTCATCTGGAACTCATGAAAGACGATAAACACATCCACAGTTTAAAGAGACTCAGACAGAATATTCAAACCATTCTAAAGTCCTGCTGCCATGAAATTCTTAACCTTTCTAAAAGGACACTTCTGATCATTTATCTTTAATGCCCATGCAGAACCTTTGTCGAGACTTTACACTATCTTTTGCCAGCTGAATATAAAATAGGCTGAAACCTGCAATGCACTTATCCTTCTTTTACTTGAAATGACACTCAGTGTGTTAGAAGGTTAGAGAATGCTTGTAATATTCATGTAATCATCTCTGTGGAGTTAGCAGCGGTCCAGAGGGGGAAAAAAAAAAAAAAGAAAAAAAGGTAGCCAAACTATCTCAATATAGTGCCTGTACAAATCTGGTCACCCAGATTATAGTCTAGTAGAGCTAATACAATTTACCCAAATATTTCCAAAGTTCCTAGTAAGTCTTTACTAAGACCTCCTCAGGCTTGTCTCTCTTCCAGCTTTTCAGTTCCAACTGTCAAGCCCAAGCTATTTTTAGAAGACTCTCAATGGAATGTGGTTTTCTTTTCATTATTCAGAAGGCCTCATTTACATGGCTTCCCTGCTACAGAATTCATCATTCTCCATCTTAATGAAGTGCAGAAGTACTTCTTACTGAGGAGATAATATTCTGTTGATAGATTTACATTTACGGTGACTGAAGAAAACCATACATTGTCCACTGAAAAGCCACCCACACAACTCCAGATGCTTAATCCTTTCTTTAGAACAACAACAAAGGAAAGCCAGGTGGCCTGATGTTTTTCTCAAGCATTTCATCTACTTCTTAACCTCTCTAAAGGGAAAGCCACCATGGTATAATGGGTTATATACATCAGGCCTATATACTACTTAGTCCAGTTTAAGTCTCACGTCTGGGAACATAAGTAACTCCTAGTTGTTGCACAGTCCTTGTGCAGCCCACATGCACACAGAATATATTTCCATCGTAGTGAATAAATTCCTTTTAAACCATTCCCCTTTTTCATAACCACGCTACAGCCTATAAGACCAAGCAGGAGAACTATGACTGTTATAGACGTTGCCCAAAGCCAGTTAAGTCTCTTGGCCTTACCTACCTAACCCTTTTGGTAATGACTAATGCCCATGCACAGCGGCACAACCACTTACACCATCTGAGCTGGTAATTCCCCCTGCTTACTTCAGTACTACAAGGGAAACCAGTATAGTTGCTTTTCCATGATGCAGCAGAGGCGAATTATCCCATAGCAATCTCCCTGACACATTGATCCCCACATTTTGGGACCTAGATGCCTCACCTTGTTAAAAGCAGTCTGGGAGGTCCATGCAGCTCACTCCAATTCGTTAGGTAAGGTTGATGGTGCTGGAATGGATAAGGAACAGTGGAACGGTGCTAAAGAACAATTGTCCTGCAGTGCAGCACTGCTTTCATGTTTGTTTCACACACTACTCCAAAACCAAACAAAAGTGTAGCATCACAGTCATCAGAAGCAATCAACGATTAGGGATTACAGACAATGATCACTGTCCTAACTGAGGCAAAAATTCCCAGGGTAGATACTAGGTTTTTTTCTCCTCTTCCTGAAATTCATGGTTCCACCACATGCCCGATCCACGTACACCACATTATTTCAGGCTTCAGCCAATCTCTTCCCTCTTCCTCTCCTTCCTCAGTTCAGCCTGGTTTAGAAATTGGGCTCATCCTATATAAATGCAGAGGGGGAAGTCACTGTTAGGAAAATCACTTTGGGCCCTAATCATCACTGCATTCCAAAGAATTCTGCAGTGCCATCAGCAAGCAAAACAGCACAGAAAGAGAAGAATGAGCCTATCAGACAGAAGGACCTAGTTCTTCTATCACTATTGCATAAACTTAATCGGACATGACCAAATTTTTCTTTTGAATTTTCATTGCCAAGGAAACTTTGATAGATCATTTTGACCCAGACGAAACAATTACAGAATTCTCTGAACTATAAATATTCCTGTTTCTTTGTTCAACTTTGGCTTGCAATTCTTTTTCTTCTACTTAAGCGATAGTATTTCAGTCTGAAAGGTTTGAAGGGAGTGAATTAAAAAATTAGTAAATAAAACAAATATAAGATAGATACATAACAGAGCCGCATTATGGTTTATCTAACCCTCACTAGTCATGAGAAAGGAGTTCTCAAGTCTTACAAAGGTTATACTTCCTGGGTAGATTTCCAAAGATTATGAAAATTGAGGCTATAGCCTTGACATGAATTCATGGGTAGTGTTGTGCAATCCCCTTGCATTATCATGTGTTTGTATGCTTTTGAAGCAACTTGGGAGGTTACTGAGTAAAAGTGCATAGTAGAGATTCTCCACATAATTGTAACCCCCTTGAGACAAGAAGTTGATGCAAAAAAGCTCTCAGTATGCCCTGATAATGGTAGCAGAGATTCTTAAAGGAGGAGAACATACTGCTCCAGAGCTCCCCAGCAACCCAGACATGTCATTCTTCTCTACCCAGTGCTAAAGACTGATTAAGTTACAAGATGTAGCTGCCATTCCCCCCATTTCAAGAAAGTTTGTTAAAGTACTTCTGTAGTGGTTGCTCCAGCCGTTAGATCCTCAAGGGCATCTTTTTGCAAAAGCTATCAATCTGGCTATCTAAATCTTGCTACTTTTGGAAGCAAGCCTGGTTTCATGATCAAGCTCTCCAAGAGATGACTTCTGCTCTAGTGCAGAAGAGAATACATCAGGCTAAACACTGTGGAATAAGTGAGGTGATCTTTTATTTGATAAGAAAATGAGACCTAGGCTAAAAAGTATGGTAAATCAGACCATGGAACTCTGGCAAACAACCATTTTTCCAGTCTGCATAGTAGAGAATACAGCTGAAACTGGGTCTGTAAACTCAAAAGTATCTTTTGTTTGTACCACTTCTGTTGCTGATGTGTTTTTATAAACCTTTTCAGAAACTTAATTAACCCTTGGAGAACGTTGAGCAAACTATTTTGATTCCAATACTTATATATCTCAGATACAGTCTAGTCTGAAAAAAAAAAAAAGCTGAATGAAATTCATCAGGACAAGCTATGGGCAATCTCTTAAATAAATAATCAATCTGGCAAATATTAGACGAAGAGCAACAAGGATATGATATAGGACTAATAGTTGCCAACCAGCTTAATCACAGAATCGTAGAATCATCTAGTTTGGAAAAGACCTTCAATATTACCAAGTTCAACCATCAATCTGACGTACCAAGTCCCATCACTAAACCATGTCCATTTGTGCCACGAAACCATGTCATTAGTGCAATTACGATTGCCTCCTGTACCCAAAATTTACTGAAAGAAATCCTCATCTAGCTTAAAGAATTAAATGAGATCTTAAGCATTTTTTCACATGTCAGCACTGTCATACTGCTGGAGAACAAACAAACAAACAAACAAAACAAAACAAAACAAAACAAAAAAAAACACCCACGACTGCATATTCAAATAAGAGTCCAGCCTGACAAATAAACAAAGTAGTTCTTCTGCTTTCCTCTGCACTGTGTTGGCATTACTTAATAACGTGCCATATAATGGCTCTGCATGTCAAGAAAGAAGTGAACTAACTGGAGACAGTCAAAAACTGATCAATTGCCTAGAAAATAGAAGCTAAAAGGAAAGATTAAACAAACTGACATTGGCAGAAAACAGGTAAAGAAATAACAGTCCTAAATGGTTTGTATAAAGACTTAACAAAAATCTTTTTCCCAAGGTCCACAGTAGATTGAAGAAGCAGAAACAGAAAAAAAAGCTACTATTTGTTTAGCAAAGTATTGAATTCAGTAGTTTGGATGGGGAGATTAGGGAATCAGCATCACTGAACATTTTTAAGAAAACATTAGATAAACAAACACTGAATAGAAATGTCTGTTGAACCCTTCTCCATTCAGTCAATTATGATGAATGTGCCTGTACAATAATGAACACATCTGTATAACGTTTCATTCTTAATTGTAAATTCTTCTGTCCCTTTGTTTTTTTTACAATGTCCTAACTTCAGTACACATTCTCTTCATCTAAATAATATAAAATTGCGCTAATTGTTTATGAAATGTTATAGAATAACATGGGTGCATCTACGTGTGCACGTCCCGTAAAGTTCATGAATGTGTGAAATACCTGAAAGTTCATCTACTGGCATGAAAATGAAAACCATGTGTGGCTGTGTATCTATGACTTTTGCAAGCATGTATAGCTGACTCCACTTTCCATTTAAACCTAACTTTATTTGAAAAAATAAAAATCAGTGTCCCTTTCCCACAACTGCAACTTTGGGCGTTTAGTAAAAGATCTTAAATATTTCCTAATTATTCTTATTCACTTATTTCACTCCCCAGAGGAGGACCATGAAGATGATCAGAAGGCTGGTGCACCTCTTCCGTGAAGACAGGCTGAGAGAGTTGGGGTTGTTCAGCTTGGAGAAGAGAAGGCTCTGGGGAGACCTTATAGTGGCCTTCCAGTGCTTAAAGGGGGCCTACAAGAAAGATGGGGAGGGACTCTTTATCAGGGATAAAGTGTAGCAATAGGACAAGGGATAATGGTTTTAAACTAAAAGAGGGTAGATTTAGATTAGACATTAGGTAGAAATTGATTACTGTGAAGGTGGTGAGGCACTGGAACAGGCTGCCCAGAGAAGTTGTGGATATCCCATCCCTGGAAGCATTTAAGGCCAGGTTGGATGGGGCTTTGGGCAACCTGCTCTAGTGGAAGGTGTCCCTGGGTCCCTTGCAACCCAAACCATTCTGTGATTCTATGATACTGTGATTTCTAGATACTACCAAAAAACTACACTTAGCAGGTATTGGATGACACATTTCTAATAGGCTTCTCCTGTTATCCCTGTTAGGTTTATCCCCTAATTGATTCTTCAGTCCCTACAGCCCCAACTCCACCCCAACCTGCAAAGCTCTTTGTTTACAAGTTTATCACCTGAGGCCATGCTATTTATCTGCCAAAGCTCATGTCAAGCACTTTCTTGCCGTATCAAAAGGAAACCATAAATGATGAGATTGAAAAACCTTGTTAAACCACAAGTACCATTGATAAGTGGTACTGACTCATGGAAGTTAGGCATGGCAAAAGTCTCCCATGCCACATGTTACAAGATCATTTGTTTAATATGTATTAATTTAACAACGTAAATATATATGCCTTCAAAATTAACCATAATTTGCACTGGGAAGAGCCTATTACAAATATGCTCAAGACCATAGTGGGACCACTGTTCTACAGCAGTGCCCATGTGCTGGGCAGTCAGGCTCCACCTGAGCCTTTGACAGGGTAAGCAGGGGTGCAGAGTGGTGCCTCCATCCACGCAAACACAGTAGAAGGTCTGAGATTTTTATTTCCAAGTGCACACCAGTAAGTACAGAGATGATTGATGTGAAAATCAGTAAACATAATTTTTTATGACTTGATGAATAAAAAAAATTGTTTCTCCTTGTCAGAACTGCTTAAAAGGAAAGAATGAAGTCTCCACCAGACAAGCCTGTGTCATTGTCATAACTTGCCTGAAAAATCTGAAGGTCATTTGTCGTGGGATGTCAGCAAAGCTGAAGCTTCATTTAAATGCAGCCTGTTCCAGTTAATTGCCCAGCAAAGAAGTAGCTGAAATTCATGCAGTGGACCAACTGCTGTCCTGCTGGAAGGCAAAGTGTGGTATTGGATCAGCACAGGGAAAAAGGCAGCTTGAGCAAACAGATACAGCTTCTGGCTGTAATTCCTATGTGTGATTATGCAGCATCTGATTCTGCTTTCTGATAAAATAAGCATGAATACATTTTTTAACTGATCTCTGTGGTTTACAGCATTCGCAGAAACCTTCCACATGGTCTTTGTAGCTCTGAACAACCTGGTCTGGCACGCAGTACTGTTTATGTGTTACACTGGAAGACCACCAAACTTCATAAACTGGTATGAACCACAGAGCATCTAAAGTCTTAGGAGGGACTGATCCCTGCCAAGACCAGAGAAGCTCAGGCCAGCTCACCCGCTGCAGGAGCTTCTGCAAGTGAAGTAAAATGCCCAGCCAGGGCTCACCCCTGTCCTTGGGGCTGCCACAGCCGAGGCTCCTGCCCTTGGCCTTGCTGGGCCTTTGCTGAGGCTGTGCCTGGTCCCAGTGCCCGTCACCAGGCCTCATCCCGGGTCCCATCAGCAGGCCCAAGCCTCAGCCCAGCCTTGGCACAGCCCACTCCCCAGGGAGCTGCCTGGTGCTGGGGCTGCGCCAGTGCCCCTGGTGCCCTGCTCCTGGCTGGGGCAGTGGGACAGGCCCTGGCTGCAGGCGCTGCCCTGGGGCAACCTATGGGGAGCCCTCACTGCTCCTGGCCCCTGGGGAACCTCTCATCCATTAGTACAGTACCCAGTCTGCAGCTCTCTGGCATAGTGGATACTGGTATGAGATGGGGAGTTGTTGCCTGAAAGATTTTATTACCAGAAGGAGTAAGGACGTGATAAATACCAGTGATTGTGGAGCAACTGGAGGCTGACCACCTAAATCCTCTGTGCTAACATACAGTGCTTCTTTTCCTGTTTAAATGCAGAGTCTTCTTCAATTCACCACGCAAACACAGACACACAGACACACACACACACAAAACCCAACAACAAAACACCAGAAAGAAACCAACTCTCCCACCCCCCAGTTTTAATAAAGAAAAGGCAGTGGACAATTGCAGGTAATCTCTAGGTTTGCTGGTGATTAGAGAGAGAACCAGGCAGTCCCTTTCTGCTCCTTTCTACTGATGTGTCTCTTGAGTGTTCTACATGTAAATCTTGTTTGCTTAACTTCATAGTACCCTTCAAAATTACCACATTGTCAGAAAGACAGAAGTCAAGGATTTAAGCCACAAACATTAAGACTGCAAGACAATTATGAATTTTGTACTGCAGGACTTAGCTTTCAAATAGTATCACTTTTCTGAAAAATCTAGTTCAGTATATTTTGAGGAGAGTAGCATTAAAAAAAAACGCATCCCTTTCATCCAGTTGCACAACAGCTTAGCTAACTGTAAAAATGAAAACAATGCATTGCACACACTGGCATTGTTTATGGCATGTAGGACGCTGAAAGTAATCCCATTATCATAATCATGGCCTTAGTAAAGGTTTGCTGTGTATTTGAGGAAAAAAAAAAAAAACAACAAAGAAACAAACAAACACAAACACAAGAAAACAATGAATATCAACATACATCCAGAAAAAAATGACACCTTAAACCATTCTTTAGTATAGGTAAATTTGCCTCATAATTTGTTTTTCAGACTGCTGGGCCAGGATTTCTGAAGCTATTTTTTGTCTACTTTTAAAATGAGGTTTAAGAATATGGCCTATCCTTCCTGCTGGGCTCCCCTACTTCTCAAGACCTCATCACCTTACGTTTGTACATAGTGCAGCTGTTTAACTGCGGCAGTAGGTGGTCTAATGAAATATTACCACACCATTTCTTCAAGGACTTCTTTGGCTTCTTGTGTCATTTATCCCTCTCAAAATCACGGTGTTTACTTTGGACTATTTTGCTGGAATTGCTCCTTGGTGCCTGATTGATTTGATGAAAAGAAGGACAGGCCACCGGTGCCCCTTGGCCCGCTTCAATAACAGAAATGCTTCTCAGAGGGCTGGCAGCCTGCACTTGCTCTAGGCACTGCTCCAGGTTTCCTCCGAGGAGCAGCTCTTTGATGACACATAGCCTGCTTGGAGGAGCCCTGTTGACATCACCAGAGTTGGCTTCCCCTGCATGCTGGCAGTAGGAGATGCAATTCAAGGAGACATGAAAGGCACGGGAGGACGGTGGAAGGAGTGGTCTTCCACGAGTTGCAGATCAAGTGCCTGGTTTCTCCTCCAGAGTCAGAAACAGATTTCGCTGATGCCAAGCTTGGAAATTGAAGCTGTCGGCCCAAGCACAGCTGGAACTCCAGCTGAGCTGCTATTGTTTGTTTAGTGACAACAGTTGTTCTCAGCGAGGACGTTCAGAAAACAGTACGGGTCTGGAAAAGAAGGATGTTGCCGCTGCTGTGAAATACCAAGTATCAGCATCTCCCCGCTCTGACTGCAGCGGTTGCTGAGAGCTCTCAGCACTTTGTTGGCAGTGATCATCACCTCATGATTAGACCAGTGGACAATTAAGGCTTTCAGATATTCCTACACAGAAGTGATGAAGAGTTACAGACACAAGGTTCTGATTCTCACTACTGCTTTGAAGTATGATTGCTGAAACATTTATTTCCACTTCAAGTATTTGTTCATACTCCACTGTTGGTATGCATACACAGTATGGGATTGAAATCTAAACTCTTTGGCCAGCAGTATCCAGTGGGGTCATTTCTGCTTCTTGCACTTTCACCTGCTGTGATACTGAAAGTGTAAAGGGCAGTTCAGGTACAGTAGCACAATTTCTTCTTAGCATCCATGTTCTCCCAGTACAATCATTTGTACTATAGTCAGTATATACAGTAGAGCTAGCTTAACAGTGTTAATTAGGTAGCTGTTTCCTTCAATTTCTTTAATCAGTTTTAGTTTGTAGTTTGATAGTGAATGAGCTCCCTTCTTTGTGATAAGCTGTCCCACACTGGGACTAATGGATAGAGACACAGCCTATCTCTTAAGACAGCATTGCTACTTACTTAAAGAAAGTACTTCCTTAGAAGGAAGGATCTCAGAAACTAGAGCAAGTTTCTAAAGATGCTGTTTTCCTTTTTTTTTTTTCCTACACCCTTCTCTATTCAGTACTATTTCAAACCCCATTTGAAAACCCACAATTCAGAGCTGAAGTCTTGAAGGGTGTGTTTTTAGGACAGCAGTAATTACACGTGCAATCTAGATGAAGCATCTTTAGGCAACTTTTGTTAAAGAGATCTAATTGGTTTATTCAATCTTTTAGCAAAGGGACTCTGCAAACAGAAGCACGGACTTCAGGAAGTGAAAGAGACCCAGTCAGCATCTGCAGCCATGTCCTTACCTAATTATCCCTGTGGAGACTGGAATAACTTCTGTCATTGCTTACAGAGTCCAGTGTTCAGTAATAGAGAGGGCATCAACACTGTGCACATTTCCATCACTAACCATGCTGGTCGAAAATGGAATTCACAGCACTAGCTGAAAAAGAAGTATAAAGAGGCCAGGTGTAATCTACATCTCAGATGGGTAAATCCCATTTCTGTTCTCCCCTCCACTCCCCCCACTTATTTACCAGAATATCATCTATCTCACACATCTGGAAACACAGCATTTCTTACAGGCACAGCTGCAAATGGGACATTGTGATGTACAGACCAAATGGTCAATCTTTTATGTCTAGTATTCCCTTGGGAACTATGATTTAACCATTGCCCTCAGCTCACCATTAACAATATCAAATCATTTCTGTTTCCATCTTTAAGAGGCCTTGGTATTTCTCAGGTAAGAACATAGATCAGTGGCCTTGTTCTGTTCTGAAAGGATGAAGAAAACAAAAAAGAGAAAAATCCTCCAAACAAAAAGAATGCAAGTGAAAAATGCCACCTCTGTAAGGTCATCCTGAGGAACCTTATTTCTGTATTTCATGCATACATCTAATTGTTGAGCCTGCTTTTGCACAACTGAAGCAGGAATTTGGCTTTCTGGTTTTATCATCTGTTTAGGAACAAATACACTGTAACAAAGAAAGTCTAGCAGCTGGCTTCTGATGTACACAGCACAGCAGTTCCCCAGGGGAGCCTGCCAGGTGTCTTAAGTGGTTCAGACACTGGCTGATGATCTCTGCAGACTAGATCCTACATTTCTGCAAGCAGTAGTTATAACTCTGAGCAGAGCATTTTTCTGCTGCTGCCCACCTCTTTTGTGTGGTTTGTCAGTCCCTATAAAATTTTGTACAATTTTATTGCTGTTGCTCTCCCCCCACTCATTTCTCTAAGCCACATCTGGTATGTTATATGTCTCCATCTGAGAGATTTCTGTTGGCTTTTCAATTGCTTCAGCAAAGTGATATTGGCATAGGTTGTTTAAAGAAGTGGAGGTCCCTTTGCAACACAAATCATCGCAATATGTCTCCATCTGCCACTGAGCTGATAAGTTTAGTACTGATATTTTTGTCTATGACTGTTTTGAATTAGCAGCTATGCTTTTGTTAACAGAATTGTGCAAGTGTTTTTCTTTATGTTGTCCCCCCCCCCCTTGTGATCTGCATGCAAACACCTGTGAGTATGAGCACTTACCTTGTATCTGTCTCTATATAGGTTTGTCTATATGTAAATGTATTTGAAAAGGTATATGGGCACAAATGCCTTGTGACCAACCCAGGGGGAGCAAAATTAATATCTGTCACTCTGTAATCATAGAAAGCCAATATTAATAGATTTTTATTAACAGAGTTCCCCAGGCTTTGTGCCTCACAGTTGAGCCACAAATTCAGGTATGTTCCCACCCCCCACCTCCAAAGTAACTCTATCTATCTCATCACAAGCATCCAATTTCCCCTTCCTCCCACTGCAACACCTCCATCACCTGTGAGGCTCTCTGCCTGCCCCAAGAGAAGCTGGTGAGGCGGCAGTGCATGGTGCACCTGGCCAGGAGGAGAAGCGTGGCCACCAGCCCATTTGAAGTGGCTGAGCGCTGCTGACTGCTACAGAGCTGCCTGGTGAGGCAGATGGAAGAGAAAGAAAAGAAACAAACCTGAGATAGATCAGGTGGCAAATACATCTGGCGTTTATAGTTTCTTATTAGACAAGTTTAATAAATCCCTTTGGCTTAATACACTTCAGAAAATTAATATTTAGTTTGATGAAAAATTAGACACCCTTAAGAGCCCACTTCAAGACCTGCCATTTGGTGTTATGGGTCCCAGCAAATAGCTGTACAGATTCCTCCCATAGGCCTTTTTGTTTTCCTCCTTCTCCAGCTTCCTTCTCAGCAGCTGCTGTTCTGTTATGCTGGGAGACTGCCTCATGCCACCTTGGCATTGCTGTGTACGGCTGAGAGCTACGGGAGGTGAAAATGGGAGGATTTTCTACCCTTCCTTTAGGTTACCCCTGGAAGAGATGGAACAACTTGATATGATAGGGACATCAGAGTGCAGAGCATAAACGTGTCAAAGCCCCAGATGATGAGGAACAAAAATATGGATATAGCAGGAAAGTAAAATGCTCTGAGATTGTTTCCTTTTGAATACATAAGTCTTTCCACAGCTTCAGTTTTATTTTACATTTCTAATGCAAAACACTTGCAGCATTAACAAGTATCAAGCTTTTTGCTAAAAGAATCTATGTCCCTCGAAATTATGAACATGTGTATGAAAAACTGGTAGTCCTAATAAGGCAAGCTGACAACATTGGCTCATCCCACGCAGACACGTCTATGCAGAGCAATGATTGAGCAATAGAAGAGGAAAAGATGTCTCAGATACTTGCCATTTCTTATTTTACTTATGAATCACTTCACGGTTAACTGTTTACAGTTTCTTATAAAAAAATAATATTTCCTCTTGAAAAACACCAGTTCTGCATCTTGAGTTATTTAGACATCACAGCCCAAAGGTTTCCCAAGTTACCTTTTGGTGTTAAAGCTTGCCTAGAATATTGCAGGAAAGGGCATTAAAAAGTACACTGATAAAATCTTTTCCATTGCCATTTGGAAGTGTCGGTATTTTAAAATTAATATTGAAACTTGAATCACAACTGGACAGAAAAGGAAACTTCCTGTTTATAAGAAAGCCATGTGCGTAAATGGAATATTAATTTATTTTGAAGCTATAGAAATTGATGTAGTAGTTTTCCAAGCAATCCTTTGTTTTTGAAAATAAAGTGCTGCAAAAACTGTGGTGTGTCTACTCTGTTTCGGGAATTGGGCAGGACATAAATAGAGGATATGAAGTAGCTGGTGATATGAAATAGGCTGTGATTTACAATAGCATTGTTAAATTACAATATTTCATCCTGTACTGGGAGAAACAATACAGAGAAGAAAGTATGTACATAATAAATGGAGCTAAACAGTGCATTCTTTTTGGGAAATAGCAGCCACCATACTGTGAACATGTCCTGGAAAGGAATGAAGAGGCAGAAACAACAATCCTTCATAGTGCTACAACACCACAGTCCTTGCACTGGACATTTTTAAAGAACCCTTCCAAAGCATTATTTCATTCTCTGGGGCATACAGGAGCATTCTTAATCTCCAGTCCATAGAAGAAAACAAAACAAAGGAAAAAAAGGAAAAAAAAATACTGATAAGAATATTCCAGAAATAAGTAAGTCGAACTGTTTCTTTTTTGTCTATATGCATCATTAAGAAAAAAAAAATCTTAAGCGCAACATTTAGGCACTAAATCTGGAACTATACTGCAGACAGATGTATGTGGAGAGGGGAAAGTATTTTATGTACAGGCAACATAGCAGCCATGGAGCTGATCTGCAAACCTCAGCGTTTGAAGTAACTCTCTGAGGGCTTAACACATTTTCCCTCTCTCCACTGCGGGGGACTGAGCATGAGGATTGCTGCATGCAGAATTTCTTACCTTGACTATTTCTTGGCTGTTGCAAAGGGTTAGGTGGAATAATGCCACAGGTGCCAGCTCTTGCTTTCTGCAACTCAGCTGTACTTTTTCTGTCATCAGAATGCTCTCATTGCCTGCTGGAAGAGAACAATTTTTCCTCTCTGCAGAGGAGAGAAATGGTTCTGGTAGAACTTTTTTTTTCCCAAGACATGTGATTCCAGCAAAAACGTAACCAAGCATCAGGTTTTCTACAAGGTTAAGCATGATTGCAACTGTTAATAACAAAAATCAGCTTCTCATTTTTATTCACAAAAAGTTACCAAAAATTGAGGGGAAAAAAAAAAGAGAGAGAGCTGACATGTTACAAGGAAGACCCTTAAATCACTGGGCAAAATTGGAAATTATCAACCCATTTTCAAGTGTAATATAGTAAATATTTTCCCTCTTTTGAAAATATTCCAAAATATTTTTTTCAACTAATAAACCCCAATAATATATTAAAGATATAAATCATTTGTTAAAATAACCATTGGTTTTGAAATATTTTTCTATACTCAAAACTGGAGATATGCTTTAAAATCTGGGCCTTCCAGTGGCCAAATCTAAAGAGCTAGTAGAAGAATGTTCTTTTGATCTACATCTCCAGTGTAGTGTCCCATGATTGGATGAGTAATCAGATTTTTCAAATGAAAATAAGGGAATTGAGAAGCATTCAAATAAGGTCAGTTTCATGATTGTCTGTCATCAATTCACTTAAAGGGAGATGAATTAATTGTTACAGGAAAGTCTGAACAGGAAACAACAGGAGCTGAAGTTCTCACCTTGCTGTCATAAGGATTTGTGCCTATTTATTTTGAAATGGATGGTTTTGTGTTAGAGACATTGACATAGTGATCAGAAGCCCTCTGCTCGATTTCTGTTCAGCCACAGGTTCCCTCTCCCTCATGTCTAGGAGGGAGAGGATATTATCCTCTCTCATGACAGAGAAGGCTGATGCTAGGCAGAAAGACCAATAGTGTCTTGATTCTGCAGTGATGGAATATATGGGTAGGCTAGACAACCTTCCTACCTATAACTATGGATGGCTTAATTTCTTTCCGTTTAATGAGTAATACTGATTTAAGGTCTATTTCAAGCTCTGGACAACATACTTCAATGGAGACATCATGTAAGATGATCTGAGAGAGTAATATATTATGTTTGACTCTATTGATACTGTTGAATAAACCAACTAAACTATAAAGTCTTCAGCTGAAAGCAAAGAATTAAATTTTATGGAAAGATTTGGCACTATATAAAGAATAGTCCCCTCAGTCTCCTCTGTGTACAATAGAGGACCTGTTTCCTTCTCAAACAGGTGGGAGCTTTTTATTGAATTATTAATGAAAAAACTGAATGCAGAGTCACCCTTCTCTTTATTTCTGTCTTATTCTGCACTTAATCAAAATCGAGAATTTCCCTTCTATTTTGATGTGGTCTCTGCCACTATACTGCCTATGGATGCTCCATTTCTCTGAAAATTACGCAAATCTTAATTAATTTGAACAGCTAACAATGTTCTGTTTTTCTCCCTGCTCTTGATCTCTTTTACAAGCATAGGAACTTTTGTCTTTAAATGGAGAAATGCTGTTGTCTAGATCAGTGATTGCCAATCTCTTTGTAACCGAATTGCACTTGAGAAAGCAAGTGATCTGCCACACATCACCGGGTTCAGCTCTAGACATTGTACCCACTTCTTCAGCATCAAAGCTGAGCTACTGAGTATAGCTAAACCCACTGGATTAGATCCACAGCCAGCTGGGTGGTCTTTTAATTCTGACTGCAAAATTGCAGAGCAGACACTACAACTGAATCTTCAGTACTCAGGAAAGTTTAATTTGCTTGTGCTCCATGCTTCACCTCTACTGTACTCAAGTCTCATCAGCATGAAATGTCCTAACAACTGGTAGCGACTGCTTCTGAATACTATTTTCCTGAATATTGTGATTGGTTTTGCCATAATTTGACTCTTTGTCTATTTATCATAGGCAGATCCTTCCCCAAATTTTCTGTTGGATGTTGTTTCTACTTTCAAGTGGGTAGCAGCAGAGACTCGAGGAAGGGAACTGGACTGAATGGTTAGAAGACATCTGAGAAAATCCTGCCTTGCATGTAACTGAAAATTCTGGCTTTCATTTTCTTCGCATATATAAAAAAGCATTGGTCAAAAATTATCCAATGCAGCAGCTGACAGTGCTTGCAGCTTTCCACTCTCTCCCTTCTTTTCCTTTGTGTCAGCATGATTTAAAGAGAGGAAATCAGCTCACAAAGGGAGTGTCAACACTATATATCCTAAAAGTCACTGAATGACTATGTAATCTCAACGACTAAAAACAATTTCCAAGTTACCTTATTACAGATGTTGCTAAGATTTAAAGTGTCATTTGCAATGAATGCCTCCAGCATCCAGAGATGGGTGCATTCAGCAGTGCTGAAAGGAGTCCAGAAATGCTCAGCTGTTTTCTGAAAAGGAATTAATTTCCTTCTAAAGGAAGAACATGTTCACATCTAGCTCTACAAATATCAAGATGACTGGATAATTATGAATGACCATTGACAGGATAAAAGTTTGTAAAATATCAGATCAAATATCTGTCTAACTTGCCTGACTCCAATGGTGGCCAGCAGCAGATGGCTAGGAAAAGCACTAAAAACAAGACAAGCACAGAATGACATTTACCCTTTGCAAAATATACATTATATATATATATATACACATATATATGTACATATAAGTTGTCTTGTAACTTGGAGAAGGTCACCTGAACGGAATTATAACATGGCAGCTCACATTTTCAGCAAGCAGAGGAAATTCTTCTACCTTTGATGAACTGCGTGATCTCATTACAACGTGCACACAGAGCAAAGCAGACTATCATTTTTTTTCTGAAATACAGATTTATAGTGAAGTGTATGCTTTTCACTCCTTCCCAAAGTCTGTGAGAAAAGGCTGACAATGAAATTAAACAGTAACAGACCTGAAACTGGTAAAAGGAAATTTATATGTATATCTTGTGTAATCAACCTCAGGAACTCACAATAGATTTTACTAAGGTTGTGAAGTGGGATTAAAAAAAATGTATGAAAAACAAGAACATTAGCAGCTATATTATTGTAAAATAAGCCATACAGGCATGAGAACAAAACCCACCTATTCACTGCCTGGGGGTAGGAACAATGTTTTCTCTATAGGCATGCTGATGTATAATTTTTAATGATAAGGATTTTACACTTTCCTTTGGCACATTTGGTACTGGCAGCTTTCAAGAAGCAGGATAATGGATTAGAAGGACCTTTGGTTTAATCAGTCCCAGGTTTATTTGGCTTCAAAGTCCCCCTTCCTGATCTACAAGGGTGGTCTTCTCCACATTGGGAACAAGACTATGCCAAGTTATTACATAGTTATTTATTTTTCAAATCGCTTTAGAGAGCAGATGTTCCCATGTGAGCATCAGAGCTGTTCCTCTATGGAAGCTTGTAGCACAAGCCGAACCCTGAATCTCATCCAGACACCACTCAAGTCTGTAGGAAATCTCCCACATCCCACGATGAGGGTTTGGCCCATTGACTGTGACAGTCTGTTCAGCTTCTGCCTCCACTGTGCAGCTAGCAAGCAGTAGACACAGATGTTAGCATTCATGATGCTAATATTTGGGCTACCTGATGTGAGAAATCCCAGGTATAATAGGTGGATTTTTTTCTTCCTTTCTGGAAGAAACCATTGTATATGTGTTATTATTACGATGGACAAATGCTTAAAGGCTGTGACTTCAGCTTTACTTTTCAGAATTCAGAGGCTTATCCAAAGCTTATCTGGAAAAACAAACAAACCAACCATGTTTTAAAAGTGGACAAGAAGTCTCTTCAGAACTGTATCTCAAGGGAGTTTCAGGATTTAAGTATTTCCTGTTCTTTTGGCTGACACGGAAACAATAAGATATGTAAAACTTATCAAAAGGATCTCAACAGGGAGGAAATTTGATCATTGACTTTTAGTAGTTGGCAGCCTGATGCTCAGAGAAATGAAAAAAAGTCTGCCTAGTATCACACAGAAGTCAGTAGCAGAAGCGGAGCCCAGGTCTCAGTGTCTCTCGTTGTGAGAAAACCAGTCTCTCTCCAGGGATTTCAGGCCTTCTTCCATACCCATCCCTCTGGGAACAAGAAGGGCAGAGGCTGCCAAATTTTTAAATATGTATTTTTCCAAAATTAGCCAAATATTCTTGAACATTTTCAAAACCTTGCAGTTAGATCTATGGAGGTCAGAGGATGTCACTGCTTTATGTGAACCTGTTCATTCACAGCAGTATCTGCTCTTTTGGTCCTTTCTTCTCTGTTTTTCTGAGAGACCCTGTACTGGTACTGCAGTGTTGTTATGGTTTCACTTGTTTCTAATGGTTTTATTTCTCTGGTTCTGTTTTGCAGGGTTTAGTTTGGTTGCCATGAAGGGCTTTTTTTTTTTTTTTTTCCCCTCCTTTGTTCTTTTCAAATCATTATGAAGTGTCTACACTCAAAACTGATGACAGCCACGCCAGAGATTTAACAGGGACTCTTTAGAACATGGGTAACAAGATCTTGATCATTCTATTACCTGAACAGTATCAATCACTTCCATCCTTGCAGCATAAATAGAAGAGAGCCACCTCTCAACAAGCCTGGACATTTGTATTAGTTTTCATCAAAAGATGATGCTGAAGAGTACATGGCTTTCTTGTGTAATGGTCTGAGTACTCACACTGGACCCATAAGCCAAGGAAAGCAAATAGCTGGGGTATTGGTCAGGCCAAGGAAAGTGAATACTTGAGATGTTTATAAGAGAATATGAGTTGAGTTCATACCTCAAAATTGGCATTTTGGCATGCTGGACATTCTGACTTTTCCTAATCCAATTCAAATTCTTCTCCATGGGAGCAGTTCATATTGGTGGCAAAGACCTCTCATTCTAAGAATTTTTTCTTGTAGCTTACCCCGTTTGAATTGCCATTAAGTACTCATTCCTGAAATTCTCCAGCAGGAAGGCAATTGTTGCGCACACAAACATATCCCAGTGACTGAAACAGAACTCACAGCAGAAGCAGTTGCAGAACAGGAATGTATATGTGTTCAAACACATCAGCCAAGATCCAATACAGAGTATGTGTGTACAAGTCCAGCAAAAAAGAGAAGCAGGACCAACATTTCTCAGTCACAATATCATAAATAAAACTTGGGATAGTTTGCCAAATAAGGCTTTATGTAGAATGATGTCTTTTGTCAGGAAATCTGTCATTTACAACTTTAGAAGACAGTCAGCAATTTGTAGCCAAGCAACAGATTTGTTGGTTTGAGATGAACTAGTTTATAGCAAGGCAAGAGGATATTTAACTGAGGGCTGGAGTATTTCCTTTAAAGAAATATTTTAACTATAAAAAAGGTAAAGAGATTTTTTTTTTTATAAAACCTTTTTACAGTTTATTTCCTATCATTAATTTCTTAATATATATATAAAAATGAGGATCTGACTAAATGAATCAGGACGTTAAATGATAAAGTTCCGTCCATGTAAACAAATAAATAATTATTTACAATCTTTGGCAAAACAAAATGAAATTTCATTGATCTCACTCTCTCACACATACACTTGCAAGGAAAAAGATGAGAAAAATAAAAAACATTATAAATAATTTACATAGAATAGGAAAATTATGATACAGTCCAAATATTAACATCTTCATCCCTACACTGATGTCTCTCTTCAACAAAACAAAAAACCCTACACAGCCATTACAATCATTACATTTAATAGAGTCACCCTCCCTTCTGCTTAGGATTTGGGGATACAGTTTGAAACACCAAAAGAGAAACTGAAACACACTTAAAAACCTCATGAAGAGGATTTGGAAAAAAAAATTGAAACAAAAACAAACAAAAAAGATTTGATAATATGACCAATATAAAATGTGCAATAAAGCCAGCAACTGTGGATTTCTTTCTAATGAATATAGCAATAAAATCTATTTCAAGGGAGAAAAAGTTGATTCAATATTTAGCTCACTGTGCCCTATAAGAAGGCAGAGATACTGTATTATTCCATTAGTAAACCCATCTATGAATGAAATTACACCAGCAAGTGTTCTTTCTGTGAACAAAGTTCATACAACAAACAAAACAAAAGCAAAATGTTAAACATGTTTATACTACTGTATATCTGAATAACTGTTGTATCTGTTTAGAATAAACACTGGTATCCCTTCAGCATTATTTTAAGAAGTTCTATATACAGCAGACATAAGTAAAAATACAAAATATTAAAGTTAGGGTAACTGGATATATATTAAGGTTCCATTTATAAATTCATTATTATTATTCATTTAACTTTAAAGCATACTTGAATATAAACCATGAAACTATATTTAAGTGTATACTATGCTTTGACAATATCTACATATTGTGATATGCTTTTAAAGATAGCTTTAAAATATCATCATTTGTAAATGTATTACTGATGCATTATATGACATGCTTTAAAATAAATTATCAGAGAAGGTAGCTTGGCATGATAATCATAATAAATATTAACAAAATATTTATAAGTGGAACCTTAAACTATTACGTTACCAAATTAAGTAACAGAGGCATTGCTACCTTTTCAAAAACCCAAATGAGGATTCAAGATGTCAAAGTGCTTTTTGCAGCAGAGGTGGGAAAGTGGTTCAGATTCATTTCGCTCCACATGGTCAAGGAATATTTTTTATTACAAGTGAATGCAAAACATAATGGAAATGGAACAACTGGAAATCATTTTATGAAAGTCAGACAATGGTGATAGCTTTGGATTTTTGAAGGAATCACTCTTCCCTTTCACATGGGAGTTTCTAGTTCAATTCTGTTTGGCCTCAATTAACTCTCTGATACTAGACAATGCTTTAGGTTGCAAATTTGACATTTCTACTGACTTTTAATTTTAATAGGTGTTATTAAAAAGCATCCTCAACAGCTAAAGGACGTGTTTTTGGATCAAGAAATCTTCACAATTGACCTTCACTTTATTCTCCAAAAACTTTTTCATTGTTAGTATAAACACTGTTGGTGTGGCCCTCTGTTACTTTCCTACAATTAGACCCAGAGGTTTTGTCACTGAAGTCGAGCCCTGATCAGAGCAAGGAAGCATCAACCATACACCTAAAAAGTTATTCAAACACTTTTTTCCTCATTTAAAGATAATGACTGATAATCATTATCCCCCCTTTTCAATATATATATAAATACATTAAGTAATTACATTTTCATATGTAAACGTCATTCCTTAAGAAAAGACAAATAAACAAGCAAATATGTTTTGCTAAGTTTTCACTCTACAAAAGTGTTCTAACGTATCAATCTGCTTTTGCTTCAGAGGTGGGTCGGACGCTCACATTTAGGTTTCATTAGTGCTGGCTGTGAGAAGGCATTTGGGTGGAGGGATGGCTGAGCCACTCCTGGCAGCAGGGAGGTACCTGGTCAGTGGAGCCCGTGGACAGAGAAGGAGGTACACAAAAATAGAAAATGGGAGTACCAGGATGCGCTGAGGTGTCTAGGTTGCATAGCATTTACAGTACTTTGCTGGTAATGCAGCAACCATTGCTCAAGCATCTGAAAGAAATGGGGAAAAAGATATTAATTGTTGTGGTTGTTTTATTAGTTTAGAATTCAATCAGACAGGAGCAGAGAGCTCCATTGTGATACAGTATAAGGTTGCAGCACAATCTTTCCCATTCTGCAGTTTCCTGCAAATGTGAGAATATTTATACAAAAACAGGAATCTACCTATATAGATAGAAAGATCTGCACGCACTTGTGCACCTATGTTTATATGAATATAAAAAAATCATATATAGGAAAACCTCAGAAAGCATTTTCTGTATTTCAAAACATTTTGGAGGAGGCACAATACACAGACATGCTCATTAAGAATGTCTACTGTCCTTCATGCCTCTTGGAAAGAGGGGTGATCCAGAAGTAGCTCTGCCTGCAGGACACACTGAAACAGCCTACAAAGGAAAGTGGATATGCAGAGAGAATTCTAAGTGCATATCTCACTCAGATTTCTATCTCATTTTTTCCAGGTGGGTAATATTAAACATCTGGGTTTTATTATTCAAATTGAGATTACTATAGGGGCAAAGAACATTCATGGTATTTCAACAAATCAAGGTTCATGACATACTATGAGATTACAGATTGTTTTCAGTAACAAGAGGATACTCTTCATTTCCATATTTCGTGCTTGCACCATAGGTTAAAGGCATCAGCATGTTCCAGACATTTTCTATAACTAACCTCTGCATTCATATTTGAGGTCAGAGAAATAGACCATCTCTTGAGAGAAGACAAAAAGACCTAATCGTCCACCAGCAAAAGTTGTATCATAGATTGGTCCAGAATCCACCATGACTTGCTTCCCTTCATATACTAAAACTCTGTAAAGAAGAATGTAATAAAAATTAGACAGGGAGAATGACAGAGTGTCCAGTGCTAAGGGCTAGTAACAGCTTCCAAGAATTGAATCAGAATTCATTTTAACAAGTCACCAGATAACACAGCTTCCATTGTAAGGATCATTTCTCATCTCTGTCTCACACCCACATGGCTGGCAGCCATAATACATTAATCAGAAGTAGTGGAGCTGTTCTGTACGTAATTTTATGCACACCATCTGCAAAAGATTTCCCAATTCTTTATTTAGAACATTCATGTCTCCCGGAATGAACTATGTCATGCGCTATCATTCATTGATAAGCCTCTGTCCCTGTGAACTCAGAGGTTAACACAAGACCTAGCCACATCACTTTGCAAAGTTGTCTTTACAGCTGTGTGAATGGCTGATTTATTTATCTTTAAGTGCAAGGGCCAAAATCAGAAATTGGAAGAACTTTCCTTTAGAGTCAAACAAAACATTAATTGGTGACATGCTGAATTTCAGTTTCAGACATCTTAAGCTCTTAATGAAAGTTGGAAGGATTTGAACACAAACAGCTAGATTTATAAACCGGGAAAGGAGGACTTTTTTTTTCTTGAGTGTCTCAGGCACCCACCCTGGAGCCAACAGACCTCTTCACTTTCCTTTTCTACCAGATCGGTTGCAGTTGCTTGATCTCAAATTCTCCACTTCTCATGGGAGACCTCAAGACAGTCAAGGTTCTTAGGCTTTCAGCCTCTTAAAATAGCCAAATGTGAAGTAAGTCTACAGTCTGATTACAGCATAGCCAAAAAAATTATGCAGATCTAATCATGTTAATATGAATTTGCTATTTCTGTACAAGTAATATAGCTCCATAACTATACTATTGAAATAATGGCTTTTATCTATTTCCTATAAAAATGCCCTAAAGAATGAAGAAATCTAATGTCCCAGACCACAGAATTTGTCATGCTAGACTAATCTAATGTGATACCATTTGAAATGTTCTGTCTGATACTAAGTAGATTCTGCAAAGGAAGATACATGCAACCGTAACATGAAAGAAAAACTCAAGTTTCTTTTTGACCTGTATCAGCCAGTGCTTTGCATAGCAATCCTTTGATGCATAAAGACTTAACAACATACACAGAAGCTTTTTTTTTTCCTCTCCTTGAAAACCAGATAAAGTGGTCTAACCAAATTTGTCTATCCTTTGTCTTTCACAGCCAAATTAAACTCCCCTACTCATACTAAACACAAACTACCAAGACCTTAAGAGGTCAGATTCTGCCCCATGAAAAACGTGCTTTACAGTTACAGTAGTTAGTACAAGATAAAATTGACATACACAGTTAATGCTCATTCTTTAGAATATCAGATAAACAGCTGGGCTTTAAGGAAACTAATATGCCATAGATCCTTGTTATGTGCATTGCAGATGTGCTTGTGGCTACTTCTGCAGTATCTTGTATAAGTCACTATTGGAGACAGGATGCTGAAGTAGACAGGAGGTTGGCCTACTTCCCTGTGGCAATTCTGATGTTTCTAATTAATTTCATTCATTCAAATTCCAGAGGCTGGGAAGGAATCTCATGTTCTAATCTTGCTTTGAGTTTTGCTTGGTAATTTTTTGTNACCTGAAAGGGAAAATAAATCATTCTAAAGATAACAAAATGGTCTCCAAAATACTGAAACAAACTGTCACGTACGTATCATTATCAAAACTAACAAAGAAACTGATAAAATATCTGTTATATCAACAGAGACAGACATTATACTATTAGAAAATATAGAGGCACAGAAATATTTCTTACTTTATTAGTCCTGTTTTAGGCCTGTGAATCAAGTGCCACCTGTATGCAGTATAATCTTTCCAGCCAATGTTCTTGGGGTCATGCCACAAAGTACGCACCTACAGTAGGAACACAAATGCCATATTAGAAACACTGCTCCAGTAACTGTACATCCACTATACATGCAGCCACAGATTATTTACTGCAGAGCATGAAACCAAAATCAGTGTTTAACATTTGACAGTATGATCAGCATACCTCTTTTACAGTCTATCCCCTTCTAGTGAGAGTAATGAAAATTCCTGTCTGTAACTATAGATCAGTTACTCATCTGTTACTGAAGTCTATTACAGCACTGAATCTAACTTCCCTTATGCAGTCCTGCCCCTGTTTGCACATAGACTCCCATGCTGCAAGATTTGATGCTGTTTTTCTTATCTGTATGAGTAGCTCCACTGAATGAAAGGGACTGCAGCTTGCACAGATGTTACTGCCTTTGGCTTATTTCTTGAAAACTCTTGCACTCAGTCAAGGCCTTGTTCCTGCAAGGAACTCCAAAGTGTGAAATTCCTATTCATGTGTGAAGCCCCGCTAAATTCATTTCCAAAAGGCACAGGATTCTTCTGTGGCTGGGCCCTACTTGGAACAGCAGTGATATTTCTTTGTTTTCATTTCTTTTCTCCTTGGCTGTCACTGGCTGCTGAAGTCTAAACCAAGCATAATTCAAACAAGCTGGAATGCTGAAGGAATAAATGCCAATATAGAGGTCACAAAGGATTTGTGGAGAACTGAGATCTCTTACTCTCTTTTGGACCATAGCACACCTTCCCTTTTATACATGTGATTTTTTCCATTCATAATTTTTATATGTGTAATGTTTTCTTTGAAACACAAGGCAATTGCTATTATTGACACTAATATGTGAACTGAAGAAAAGCTGATTATCTTCTGCTGCAATTGAGGTGTGAAAGAAAAAATTCATTTCCAGACACCTCCCTTCTTGTTAAAAGATTAATCATGCATCATCATAGTCTTGAAGTCTTAAATCTCTCACCTGTCCAGGGGTGTTTCCTGTATGCCAGAGAGCATTTCTCAAGTGTTCACCAGTACCAGTTGTTGAATTCACTACCTTGAGTGACACACCAGAATACCCATAAGCCCTGGTGGGTTTGTCCTCCCAGTAGGTCTGAGTGACCTGCTTCCACATCAGAACATAAAACCGACTGCTGGACTGGTAGCCAAACACAAAGCCTGCATAGTCATCATCACGGTCTGTGTTAACGTAGAATGTGCCACTGAAGTCAACGGAGCTGAATTCATCATAGCCTGGGATAGGACAAAAGACAAACCATTGAGTTCCAATGCTGGGTCCAGCCACCAAAACCCAAGAGTCCCAGCTTTGATCCTGAGTCTTCCTCCTTCAGTATCTTTACCTGTAAGAAAGGAGGTAGTTTCACTTGCCTACCTATCCGATCCTATGGAGGCTTCTAGAGAGAAATATGTTATTTACAAGGAGTGTTGAAAGCAGCAGGCACTACACCTTATTTTCTTGATCACTAGATCACTTGTTACTTTTGCAAAGATGCAGGCTGATATTTGATACTCACCTACAGCTATTCCAGGATCAGAGTTGGCAGTCTGCACCAGTTCCTTGCCTTGGTGGCGAATAACCCAGTTGGGATCAATCTGAGCTGTTCCCTTGGGGTCCAGGGGGACCATCTGGAA
This sequence comes from Chauna torquata, assembly GCA_013399475.1. Classification (NCBI taxonomy): domain Eukaryota; kingdom Metazoa; phylum Chordata; class Aves; order Anseriformes; family Anhimidae; genus Chauna; species Chauna torquata. The sequence continues at coordinate 77,301 of VXAL01013237.1, read as the reverse complement.
CTTTCTGAAATCAGTTTCACTGATGGCATTGTTTTCAGGACATACATCATAAATATCCGGGACATTGTCATTGTCAAAGTCGTCTTTGCAAATATCACCTCTGCCATCACCTATAAGCAATATGAACAAGCAAACAATTGTTAGCAATTTATCCATGCTACCTAATGGCTCTTGCACTAATGGAAGAAATTAATGATGCATATGAGTACGTTGTTTTCCTGATCCTCAAAGAATGCGCTGAATAAAGCTTAATTCTCTCAAAGTTCATTTGAAATGAACATTTGAAATGTTGCTGGTAATGATTGGAAGAAACCATCGACTTAAATCAGGGCCAAAATTACTGCTAATAAAACTGTCCGGTTAGTGGTTTATGACAGTGATCAATCTGGTTCCTAGTCTATATTCTGCTTTAGAAACAGGGTTGGAGGACTTGGAAGTTTCCTGTGCCGATGTAATTCATTAATGTTTGTATTAGATTTTCAGTATGATTTGTCCCAGATGTGCATATAAGGCCACATTTTAATATGTGCAGTGTAAATGAATTCAAGCAACAGTGTTAAAATCTTTATCCTACTGCAAATTACCAAATCCCTATATACTATTGAAGGTACTGAATTTTTTTTTTTTTTCAACTTTATCTGTGTCTCAAGATTCCTTCAGCAACAATACATCCAGCGTGCAGAAGTGTCACCTCTACATCAAAAGAAAGTGGGAACAGTATTACAGTAAAATATGCGTACATGGTTAGTTATTCTTTCATTTGTGAGTAGAACAATTTGTCTTAGATAAAATGTAGCACTTCAGGAACATGTAAGAATACAAAGAAGCAGCACTGTATGCAGCAGGACTAGCCTTGGAGAAACAGAAATATTAAGTTTAGTTATATGAAATGCAAGCAGCTTTTTAGACAACCTAAAAATATATCCATACAGCTCAGCTACAGCTGAGCTGCTGCTCAACACTTTTATAATGTTCAATATTAAAACGAATATCTCCTTCCTTAATTTACCCATAATACTGGTGGAAACCAGCAGATGCATTTTGCCTGGAATAGCAGGTGGTAAAGAAAGGCATCTAAAAATTTCTCATTGCCTATGCCACTGTTGTTCAGCAGCATGCTGTAGTACTAACACTTATAAATGAAGACAGCTATACAAGTAGAGAAAGAAATTCAAAAAATGGCTGACTTTTACAATAGAAGCCACTGGATATTACACTAGGTACTAATGTAAAACCAGAACCACCAGCTAATTTGTTTCTACCTTCACATAGCTGAGCATCTGCTTTTTTTTTTTTTTTTTTTTTTTTTAAATGTTTGTGACTGCTCTAAGCACATGGGAATTAACACAGTGGGAAACAGCAATGATCCAACTAATTCATTATTGAGCTGCTACTAGATGCTGCATAGACAAATGCAGAGCTACGTTATCATGCCTAACCAGCACAGCATTTTTTCAAGAATGAGGCTTTCAAAAATTAACCAGAATGAGTCTTAGGCAACTGCCAAAAATGGTAGAGGAAAGCTAAGCATCTAGTAACTCAAATACGTTCAGCAGTTCAGCTACAGGTTGCCCAGAGAGGTTGTGTAGTCTCCTTCTCTGATATTTTTTGAATATTTGAAATATTCAAAACCTGCCTGGATGCAATCCTGTGCAACATACTTTAAGTGACCCTGCTTGAGCAGAGGGGTTGGACTAGATGATCTCCAGAGGTCCCTTCCAATCTCAACCATTCTGACTGTGACTCTGACTGTAAAATGGTCCTATTTTCCACTCTGGCAATTGGCCATGGAAAACTCCAAATTCTGATTAGCCGTGTGCTCCTGCACCTGTTTATCTTTGCACTTAAAGAGAAAAGAGTGAGTTTCCAATTTTATTCCCCTTGCCAACATCAGAGAGGCAAACCTTGAGAAATAGGAGAATTTAATTATTCACTGAAAGTCCTAAAGACGTTCGTTTGGTACTGAGCTGTTGCTGACAACATTGACTCTGTGTCAAGAAAAGTTAAAAAGCATTTGTTTACCCAGCCACGTCCAACAGCTCTCTCAAGGGCCTCATCTTTAAATGCTATAGCTCCTATATTCAAGAGTTTGGGAGCATCTTTTGGCTTTATCATTTTTCCAAGATTTCTCTTGGGCCTGCCACCGATGACAGTGATGAGCTGGCTAAATTTACTCTTTTTGTGAATGCTTACTCCATACATAATGGTACTCTCACTCACAAGATCCAGGTGACGGCTGACTACAACAATCTACCCCAGTTTGGGAGCACCCTTATTTTGGAATATTTTTGAAATTAAGTGGCTATTCCAGAGATTGGCAAGTACAAAGATATTATGATTATATCATTGACTGAAGGGTAAAGTACTACTACTGACTACCAACCAGAAACTTCCTACAGTAGATGTCTTACCAGGAAACCAGTCCAGTCTCTGGATTTTGTCTTTTTAAGTGTACGTACAGCCATATTGTGTAGGTACTAAATTCTGCTTTCAATTTCACCAACATAAACACAGAATGACTCCAGCATGTTGTGTAACTCAGAACAGAAATTGCTCACGTATTTATTGCAAGGGCTATTATTGTAGACATATTATGTTGGTTTTCAAAGGATCAAATGTTTTCCAAGTTACATTTATGATTGTGAAACTATCACTATTTCATTACTGAAATACTGCCAAGCACAAAGGATTATTTGAGAGTGCCCAGCAACATTTTAGGACAGGAACTTGAAAAAAGGACAATGTATCCAATTCTTAAACTGTGACAGGTGCATCATCAAAATGTATTTAAAGCTACTTATCTATAAAGTGATTTTGAGAAAAAGCTGCTCAGAAATACTTTGTAGAAAATCAATTAAAATTCAGTAATAATTTTAGACTTAAAAACTGCAGAAATAGTCTGCTTTTCAAAATAAAACAGCAGTAAGCCATATTTTTTCCATTTTAATTTTCAGAAGACATCTTGCTTTGGAAACAAAGCAAGTCATTTTTTCATTTAAGACATTTGAAATTCAATCTGAAATATTTTCCCAGGTTTTTTATATTGCAAAGTTAAAATCAGAAACATAAAACACTTGTTTTAAATTTCTGAAAGATGTTTTTCTACAAATAATCATGTGTGTGTTTGAGCCCCTCTCAGAGAGGCTTCTTAATGCTCTAACTGTGGTACAAATTGGCTAGAGCAGTTCCACTGAAGTCCATGCTGTCTCAAATGTCAAAAGCAGCTCAGTTTGATCTCAAGAGTATTTCTCTTTATCAAATATTACTACTCCAAGATCAGAATCGGATACTAAGAACTAAATTAAGTTCATGTTACATTGTTCTTACCATCAGAGTCCTCCTGGTCAGGGTTGTATCTGAGGCGACAATTGTCCCTGTCATCTGGGATACCATCATTGTCATCATCAGGATCACAGGCATCTCCTTTACCATCTTTATCATGGTCAGCCTGGTTAGCATTGGGGATGTAAGGGCAGTTATCTTTGTTGTTCTGGTGTCCATCTTCATCTATGTCCTCATTGTTGTCACACTGGTCACCAACAAGGTCATTATCTGCATCAGTCTACAAAAAAAAGTAAATTTATTATTGTTACCCAGCACAAAAATACCAACAGCATGGTACTTAAATTTCTCAACATTTCTCTTCAGGGAATTCTCTGCAGACAAGTGATATTATGATGACAACCATGCTTAAAGCAGAAACATGACTTCAAAATAGTATAGCTACTTATGCTACTGTTACAGTGCATCAGATCTGGTCTCCAACATATTTCCAGGGCAGGTCTTTGGCTATGATCTTCATTGCTTTCNNNNATTCTAAAGATCAGGGGGCAGTTGCAGTCCGGGCAGCACATTTATTTGATTGCTTCTGTAATGCTTGATGTTACTTACCTGCGTATGGACCAACAAATTCAAGCATACCAAATGCAGCCCTGAAGCTGTTCTGACTTACCATGGGGGAAGAAAACAGTTCAAAGGCTTGAGGATGGATTAAATGCACTGTCACTCTTCCTCCCTTTCAAAGAGATCTGACAACTTGAGATATGAGAATGAGCAATATAGGTCTATGTCTTCAGCCCTACTGCAAACAGGGACTGATAGCAATTCTTGTAATATTGCTAGAATTTGGAATTGACACAGGAGGATTCTTTCAATACACTAAAGACTGCAACTTTGACAAAACATGATGTTATGTTATAAAGTTCTTCCCTTGAAAATAATAATACTATAGACACAAAATATGAATGTGCATGATAGTATGCAGTTCAAATAGCCAAATACTCCCTCATGTGAATTTGTTACCCCAAGATGATTCAGTTCTGTGTAATCTGTGCATCTCTCACATAATCCAATTTGCTTTAGGTAGTTTTTTATGGTTTGAAAGATTGCTGTTGACCACAGTTACATTATGCTACTACAATCAAGCAAATTCCATTAACTCTGCATTGCTGTAAATTCCAGAGCATTCACTGACAAAAGAGACAGGAATAAAATAAACTATTGGAAACTACAGAAAAATGTTTTACTTTTCCTGTTTTCACCTTTTTATTCTTCTGAACTGTTCTGCATCCTTAAACATCTGGGCTTTCTATCAATTTCCTTTCTTGACCCTTTCCTTTTGGGCAGAGTTTTCATAGACAAGAACCATTTTATATCACTACTTCCACATCTATAGGCACATATTTTCTTCTAAAAATTCTACTGTACTAGAGCTCTGTGGTTTATATGTACGAGAGTAAAACAAGGGGTGTTTTACCGCAGAGCCTCTCCAGCCCCAGTAGC
>VXAL01013237.1:47085-70725 GCA_013399475.1 Chauna torquata | reverse complement strand
TGGACAACCTCCTTCAAAATTACAATATATTGAAAAGAAACAAAATCAAGACATGTTGGCATAGCTGTCTGGAAAGAACACAAGGATCCTCTCCTACACTACATCGTCCCTGGTATTTGTGCAGTCTTTAAGCCAATAACATATAACTGTTTTTTGTTTGTTTGTTTTTTTCCAAACATATATGCAGAACTCCCACGAGTACTACTAAGAACCTGATGATTTGAAGGATGAGAGGACTCAATGTTTAGAAGTTCAATTCAGATAAGCATCCAGAAGTTTCTGTGTTTGCTGAAGGAAATCCAAAACCAGATTTCTTCAAATTACAGTACTTCTGGATTGTCATAAGTTTGAAATGCCAAAAGGATATGATTTTTGAAAGACATTTAAGTAATTTTCCCCTCCTTATTCTGATCAGCTCTGAGTCGTATAGGCATATACTGGTAGATGAAATAAACACCTTTAATAAAATTTTAAGACAAAAAAGTGTGCATTTGGATTGCTATGGGCGTTGCAGTGCTTTCATAAAAAAGCAGATGAGTTTCCTACAGATATTGTCCTAACCGTATGGATGTTCTCATGTTCTTTTCCCTCCCTAAGTCTAAAAAGGAGAAAAAAGTCAACAAAACTGCTATATTAGACCCTGATTACTTTGGAACACAGAAAAAATTCTTTCCTTCCTCTAAGATTACACTGACAAAAGACTTGCTGTGATTTATTCTCCAATAGTATCCATCCATTTAGGAACATTATGGACAAGTATACTACACAGGACAGATGAACCTCACTCTTTGTTTTCTTCTCTTGCTTTTGTGAGCAGCTAGACTTGATTTTATTCCATCTATAAAAGCAGATAGCCCATCTTACTGGCCATAAATCAAAATGTACTTATAGCACAGCACTTAATTCTCGAAACTGAAAACATACCATCTCCATCAATGTCCACAGCACATGAGTCACCCTCCCCATTATTATCTGTGTCAATCTGAGCAGGGTTGTGCACATAGGGGCAATTATCACAGCGGTCACCAACTTCATCCTTGTCATAATCAAACTGACGGGGGTTGAACAGAAGAGGGCAATTGTCCTAGTGAGAAGAAAAGAGATTTAAGTATATAAATCACAACTTGAGCTGAGGTCATGAGAGCATACTATGAAGTGGTAACTCNTAGACCCTGATTACTTTGGAACACAGAAAAAATTCTTTCCTTCCTCTAAGATTACACTGACAAAAGACTTGCTGTGATTTATTCTCCAATAGTATCCATCCATTTAGGAACATTATGGACAAGTATACTACACAGGACAGATGAACCTCACTCTTTGTTTTCTTCTCTTGCTTTTGTGAGCAGCTAGACTTGATTTTATTCCATCTATAAAAGCAGATAGCCCATCTTACTGGCCATAAATCAAAATGTACTTATAGCACAGCACTTAATTCTCGAAACTGAAAACATACCATCTCCATCAATGTCCACAGCACATGAGTCACCCTCCCCATTATTATCTGTGTCAATCTGAGCAGGGTTGTGCACATAGGGGCAATTATCACAGCGGTCACCAACTTCATCCTTGTCATAATCAAACTGACGGGGGTTGAACAGAAGAGGGCAATTGTCCTAGTGAGAAGAAAAGAGATTTAAGTATATAAATCACAACTTGAGCTGAGGTCATGAGAGCATACTATGAAGTGGTAACTCTTCCTATTCATCTTGGACAGAAGCCAAAAATCAATATATGAATGCATTATTTTTCCAATGGACAAATTGTACCTAAACTGAAGATCTTGGTACTAATGGGATGGTTTCTGCATAGCCTGGCTTACGGTGTATTTTGTGCTTTTGTATAAGGCATGTGAAGTGTATACTGTATCTCACTATGAGAGCAACAGGTATTTTAAATTGGATCTATACTCAGATATTTCAAAAATGCATCCCACTGTTACATGTGTTTTTGTCAAAAACAGAATATGTTGTAAAATCAGTTCAACTTCAGCAGCTTTTTTTTTTTTTTGGAACAAACTAGAATCCATACTCTGACTATTTTTTGGAACAAACTAGTATCAATATTCTCACTTTTAAAACCAAATGTTTTGATCTTTCATTTTAAACAAGGAATGACTTTTTGTGGGTTGTGTTATATTGCATATGATAATAAAGTGCAAAATATTTTAAAAAGCAAAATTAATATGAAGCACTCTCATTGACCCAAAATCGTTTTCACCAAAACCATTCCTTTTAGGGGAACTTCTAGAATTTCATCTCAGTTCAATCCCTAATCTGAAAGCCTACCAGAATAAGATTTCTTATGCTTCACACATCCCCAAATTACACAGGGATTTTTGTACAGGCACAAGGAAGTACTCAGTGTGGAAAGCAAAGAGCCACCAAGCCAAATCAGAGCAGTGGGAGTGAGGGGCAGATCAGAATTGTGGAATCTGAAGGTAGTAATTTGAAAATATTTTTAAAGTATTTTTCCTCTGAAAGCAAAAAAACTATTCTTTACTAGGTAATCATTTTTTTTTAGCCCAACATTTTAGATTCCTCAGATATACATTTTATATACTTAAGGACAAGATAGAGGCAAGTAAAAATTTTATATTGCCCATAGAACTGAACTACTAGCTACAATTTTTTCACATATATGTAGTAAATCATATTATGTTATCAAATAATTCTTTGACTTTTGAAATATTCCACATAGAGGCTTCATGAATACAGTTCTAACCCAGCTTTAACTATCTGAAGCTCTAGAGCATCTAGGTTCCCTGTGAAGTGAGCCAAGAGGAACAGTAATCTCCTGAAAACAATTCATGCATCCTAAACATGTTCAGAAAAGGCAGGACGAATCCCACTCTTGAGGTAATTCTGTCCTTTTGCTGACTGTAAAGGGATAACAGGTTTAGACTAACTGCCTATCTTTTAGGTTCTGCAAGTATATTAATGTCATAATAAAGTCTTGTGGGCAGATCTAAAAGAGGAAAGTGTGAACCAGGATAGTTACTTTTCTCCTGTCTTTTCCCCTTGATGCTGCCTATGTTTATAGTTACTGTTATTTATCACAACTTGTTTCCATCATACCTCAGATACAACATCAATCAGCTTTTAAAATACAATGGAGCTATCATTCTCCCATTGCAAAATACAAAATTTAATTAAACTGTTTTCATGCACACAACTGAACCCAGAGCCTATATGGAGAACTTAACTCAGTCCTGGGTTCCCCAGGCTGTTTTGGTCTTCCCAGCACTACTCTCATTTGAACCAGCACAACTTTACGCTGCAGCAGGCTTCATTCAGGCAAAACAGTGCAGAGTAACTCAGCTGAAGTTCTGAACAAAGCTCTCATCTGTTGTAATGGTTTTTCTTAAAAACAAATGTTTAGGTCAAATGTACTGATGACACAGAAATGCATCTTACTTTGTCATCTTCAACACCATCATTGTCATCATCCTCATCACAGGCATCTCCTTTGCCGTCTTTATCAAAGTCTTCTTGGCCAGAGTTAGGTAAAAGTGGGCAGTTATCCTGATCAAAAGAAAGAATTGATGCATTATGTTTACATTATGTAAGAATGACTTGCCTGGGCAGAAGAGCAGATATGGAACACCAGAGGCTATAAAACAGGAAAATCATCCACAAATACTTTTTAAAGGGTTTGTGTTTGTTTGTTGCCAAAGATAGTAGTTCATTTGTTGCTTTCATATTGTACCATAAGTGAAATGCATCTGCAAATCATTCTATTTCCCAGCTCTCTTTCTGTTAAAGGGATGTTTCCAGTAAATTTTAGATGAAACTATCTAGCAAAGAACAAACACACCACACGCACACATGCTTGCTTACATCAACTTTTTATAGACAGCTCATGAAGTATGTTTGAAGATTACATAAAATGACCAGGTTTTATTGCCAGAAAAATATACAAGCCAGGAGATGATCTTCAGAAACAGTTGTTCATATGGAAAGTTACTGGAATGAGGTAGTACGCAACAGTAAGGGGAACCCTGTAAGCAAGGGTTTCGAAAAACGGGTCTTTATACTGTTCTACTGTACCTTTGGGTACAGTAGAAAATGAAAGGTAAATGTATCTCTATTTTGTAACAGTGTTGTAAAGAATGATTATTATAAATGAATAAAGCTTAGGTTAGACTGAAAAAAAAATTATGGAGTTCAGACTTTTAACATGTATTCTCTTTTAAAGAAAGTACTAAAATCAGGTGAAAAAAATGGATTGCAACTCTACCACTAGCTAAGAAAGGATATACCTATAAAAAAAACCACTGTTATTCTCACTTTTTCCTCACGTTCTATATCTACCTCAGACCAAAACTGAATCTGCCAATAGACTGCAGAAATATTATTTATATATATGTAACACCCTAAAAAAATGAATATTCTAGTAATATTTCAAGCCCTGTTTTTAATCTCAGCAGTTCCAATACTGTGGACAATTTAAGAAAGAGAGAACTGGAAAATCTGTGATAAGTATCAAAACCAGAATGTAACTACAAACTTTTTATGGCACATTTTTACCAAACACTTGTGAATGGCCTTGATTGTCCAACTCAGTACTCACTGGCTACCAGCAATATAAATTTTTGAAACAATGAAAAATAGTCAAAGCTTGATCACTTTATATATTTGCATCTATAAGTTTGCTTGTCTGTACCTCTATAGATTTGAGTCCAACTTCACACAAATCCAGCAGTAAGGTGGAGACCTCAAGGATAGCCTGTTCCCATAAGCTTTACAAAAAGAAGTAGCTATGTAGAAGAGAGAGATCCAACCAGTGCACTCAGAAAGCCTCTTACTAGATATTAGAAAGAGGACTTAGACATAGAATCATAGAATCATTTAGGCTGGAAGAGACCTCCAAGATCTTGAAGTCCAACCATTAACCTAGCACTGCCAAGGCCATCACTAAACCATGCCCCCAGGCACCACGTCTACGCATCTTTTGAATACCTCCAGGGATGGTGAGTCAACTACTTCCCTGGGCAGCCTGTTCCAATGCTTCACAACCATTTCAGTGACGAAACTTTTCCAAATATCCAATCTAAAACTCCCCTGGTGCAACTTGAGGCCATTTCCTCTTGTCCTATCGCTTGTTGCTTGGGAGAAGAGGCCGGCCCCCACCTCACTACAACCTCCTTTGAGGTAGTTGTAGAGAAACTGCACCTTCATCACACCTACCTGGGAACTCAACCTTGAGACACAAATCCATTGGGAACTAGGCTTCTTTGGTTCACCTGTTGACCAAGTTCTATGTTGGTACAGTAATACTTACGGAAAAAATTAACTTTCAGGTGAATGAAAGAAATTTACACTAAAACTTATTGCTAAGACTTTGTTATTACTGTTATTCACAACTATTTGCTTTATTTATATAGCTTTGCTTAGTCAGTAAGTAAACTTTCAACCATTATCAGCTCAAAGAAAGAAGCTTTGGTACGCTTCTGGTATTTTTAAGGTGTTTTTCTTTCCCCTTAAATGAAGTACTTGTATCTATTAGATCAAAACGTGTATTATAGAAAACACTAACCAATCCTTGGAAAGAGCTTTTTCTGAATGGGTTCAGCAGGTTGGGTTTTTAGTGAAAACAGATCATGTGTTACATCTTGAGTCAACATGTTGCAGATCCTGATGACAAGAACCAAAAATGATTATATAAACTGCAATTGCTGAACTGGCTGGAACCACAATGAACAGACATTGACTAGGGTAAGGAAGTTCAGTATTTGAGGCTCATATTTCCAGTAAAGTCTGAAACTCTCTTGCGCTCATAAAGGCCAGATTCACGACTACTATTGGATTACATCTGAGTAACTTCTGATTCTCTCAAACCACCTGATTTCAAATTTCCTAGTCTCTTGATCTGTATTCCTATTTTGAACAATTTTGCATTTCTTTCCTCATTTTTTAATCAGATGTTATTGTGCTAGATCTTCATGACAGTTTAGAGGTAGATTGCTTTAACTTGGAGAAGGAAAAACCAAAATGCTTCAGTTCTGAGGGAAAAAAAGCAACCAAACCAAACAAACAAAACAGACAACACAAAAACCTCAGGACAGAAAGTGCTGCCCTTGTAGCCACAACTGATTCAGCAACATACTTGAGTACATGCTCTAGTGAAAACATGTATGTAATCCAGTGCTGCAGAGGTGTTCACTTTCTGCTCAGGTAAAGCTCACTTCATCACCGTTGCTTGATTTGCTGCTGCAGACAGTGTATGCCCCTCTGTACTGTGCCTGTCATTCAACCATCAGTGAGGCAACCACTCAGAACTGTGGTGAGGGATTTACCTGTCAGGGGGTGCCTTCACTCCTCAGCTATTTGGGCTGTCTAAACTGGTGGACCTGACACAACTTTCAGCCCAGTTTTGTACAGTAGTGTTGTCACAATGAGACATCCAAGTGTGCTCACCTTTTTTCTGCAGCTTGTGCTGGAAGAAACCCCAAGCCAGGAAGCCAAGAAGGACTTACAGTGTGCTTCAGATGAGAACAGAAACAGGTCCCAGGGAATGTACCATGGCAAGCAGCCACTGGTAAATCTACATACAGCCATTTTTATGCTCCCTGATGCTTACTTTCTCCTTTGCGTAGTAATCTTTCCATTTTTCACTACGATGGCCCAGCCACAGCAGCAAGGGTGGAGAACAGTCCCATGCCAGGTCTACAGTCAATGTGGCAGGCAAGTCATTCCCCCTGGGAGAGGGTTGAGAGCTGACTCCACATCTCTGAAAGGTAAGAGAGGCTGAACCTCACACCCTCTCCCACCAAGCTTTTGCAATAAGAACTCTGTCTAGTTACTCATATTCATCTGCTTCCTATTGCCAAAAATTATCTCAGGCTCTGAATCCAGTTTCAGAGTGTAACCCTTTAAAAGGAAAGGATAATTCAAAGAAGAATTCAGAACCATAGACCTTATTTGACCATCAGTGTCTTGTTACAAGCCTTGCAGGTGGGATTTCCTACTCACCTGTACCCAGAGATTCTGTTTAATTCTAGTTGGTTGCGTGCTCCACACATGCTTTAGGCAGCTCCTACTCAGTATGCTAACTCCACTCACAGGCACCCCAGCCTTCCACGTATGCTGAGCAGGAAGAAATCCAAAGCAGAGGACTCTGGATTTCATTTTGAGAATCCCTTACTGAATCTAGTGTTAAGCGAATACACATTTGATGGAATCTACCAGAAAATGAGCATGCTGTAACAGTTAAAGCTTAAATGAAAGCAACCACCAGCTTGATGCTGAAAAACTTTACTCACAACTATTTAGGAAAAAAAGAAAATCTTGTTATGGCATAACTTTTTATCAACACTTTTGTTTACCTACCTTCACACAATGGTATGTAGCATTAGCAGCACAGACCAAGTTATTATTCGGCCAGCCATCCAAATCTGAATCCTCACCACAGATGCGTCCATCGCCAGCATAACCTGTCCTACATTCACATTTGTACATAGGATCACTGAAATGGCCCAGATAGATGCACTCTGCAGACTTATGGCAGCTGTGTGTCTTGTCCTTGCATGGATTTTCAGGTTCACAGACCTGTAACAAATAAATCGTACTCATTGAAACATGATAATAATCACAGCCAGCTGTGTGTGTCTCAACTTTGTCAAAAGCAGGCCAGTTATTTAGATGCCTAAAAACAGGAACTGTTTTAATTGTGGTTAGTAAGCTATATTGCTCTGTCAGTTCACATCTCCAGACAATGTGTACAATAAAAGCAATTAAAACAAACCACAGGAAAAATTGGACACTATTCAGAAGAAGTTAGTGGTTAACACTTTCAGAACTCTGCTTTCTTCTGTATGTCATTAATGCCCAGAAATTTATTGGAATGGAAAGTAGACCGTACTCACCTGTTTACTTTAGTGTTTCACCTGTCAATATGCAAGGACTACCTTTTTTTTTTCTTAAATCAGACAGCCTAATGAATTTTCACATTCCCCTCAAGTAAGCTTTTGTTACCTCTTTCATATCACTTTGTTTAATTTCTTTGACAGTATCTGAGAATCTTAGGTAGATGTTTTATGTTTAGACTTCATGTGTTGCACTAACATGTTGATTCAGCAGCAGAGAAGGCATCCCATGGCATCTGTCTTAAAGTTTTTGTCCTATCTATCAAACCATAGCCTTTAATATCACTTCCACTTCCTTCTATCCTTCCCCTCTCATAGGCGTCAGCCCAATAGAATTTAATGAGAACTTCAGACATATGTCTGATGAAATCCACATCATCTCCATAAACATATTGCTGTTAACTATCCTGATTTTTTTCTGTTCCCAATCCCCAGAGTAGGTATATACCCCTCAGAGAAAGCAGTGCGAAGCAGGGGAATGCCCACTTCTGGCATTGTACACTCATTTGGTTGTAGGCAGATGCCTAGAGAATAAAAACCTTAAAAAAAAATCAGTGTTTTGTCACCTGAACCAAAAAACACCCTGGAGCAGCAGTTATCTATTTCAGGTTATCTTTGTTTAGCACCCAAGTTTATCATGTTTTCATTCACTGATACTTTCAGTGAGAATTATTCAGTTTCCAAGTCATCACATTCTCTTCAACATCACTTACTTGCTTCTCTGTCTTGGCAACTTCCAGCCCTACCCCATAGGGCTGATTTCCTTTATAGCGTGGAGGACATGGCAAGCAGTGGAAACCCGGATTTGTGTTCACACAGCGATGGACCTGATTCACCTTAAAGCAAACATCTGACACAGCTATACACTGTACGAAAGGAAAGAAAGAAGAAACCAATTAGATGGCCATGTAATTCCCAAATAATGAAAACTTCACAGCAATTTCCTGATGTTAACAGAAACAAAGTCAATACCTCATCAAGATCCTCACAGACTGTACCATTGCCAAGGAAACCAGCCGGACACGGCCCGCATGACCAAGACCCATCTGGGTAACTGTTGCATTCTGCTCCAGGAAAGCAAGGATTTGACAAACACCCATCTGGAAAAGACACATAAAAATGTAAATTAAGTTATGAGCACAAAAGGCACATAAGACCACTTAAGAAACAGCTATTCTCTGTTCATTAGCTTAGATCACATCTGATACAACCGACTCTCATAAAAACCCTCGGAATTAGGGTTATTAAATGCATTTAACATTGGTTAACTATTGATTTAATATGAAAATATTACAGATTGCTAAATCCAGTTAAATATATATTACAGCATTTCAAGCCCTGATTAGGAAAGGCATCCTTGTTCAGGAGAAGTCAGTATCAAGAAAACAAAATCCAACTGATCTAAAGAGCACCCAAAAAAGTTAAGTGCTTTCCTGTAACAAGGATGTAATTAGCAGATTTCTGTAGCATCAATTCAAAATTTTTCCATTAAGGAAACAAAAGCAATAATAACTACACAAACAGAATAATGGATGATTAAATACCAACCAATTGGGCAATCCTTTTTATTGCACATATCATGTTGCTTGATATCTCCCACACACGGCTTTCCTCCATACTGTGGCTCCGGACTGTTACAAAGGCGAGACCTCTCACGGATTCCTCCTCCGCAGGTAACAGTGCAAGCAGACCATGGAGACCAAGGACCCCACTGGCCATTCACTAAAATATGCAGAAGAGAGGAAAAGAGCATCATGGGCAATATACACTGGGGACAATATTTGGTGCCAGTGACAACAATCCCTTCCGCAGAACCCTGACTGGAGACAGTTTCTCACTACACACAGGAAGAAAGATGCTGGCAAAGCCTTCTACTGAGATAGCAATATTTCAGAAACAAACAAGCAAATAAAAAATACCCAACTGCTTTACAGGCATTTTTGGCCAATAATTCAAAATAACATGCAGTGCCCACTAACACAGTGCATTTCCACTTAAGCTGACCAGAACAAGTACAACGGCTTCAAAGCTCCCTACTCAGCTTCCATTTTGTACAGACAGCAGCACAGGATACAAATTTCTGCTGAGCCAGACCTGAGCTCTAGAACATTTAAGGTAACAGTGTGTTCAGTGAAGCACTCGTTTTGTTGCAGCTATTATTCTTGTTTGGTAATCCATTGATCAGTTTATCTTCAACGGTATTGCTTAATTTAATATAAATGACTTATTTGAATGATTCTTCTGCACAATTTATATTGGTACAATCCCACTGATTCTGTTGTCATCACTCCTGAACTTTCCTGAAATACAAACATCTTTGAACCAAATTGTGTTTGTTCTCAGTGTTGTAAAATACAGAAGGACAATGGGGTGTGTACTTAAATAATCTTTGTCACTGTTGCTAACTTCACATGCACAGGTAGATCAAAAAAATACACAAAAAATGGCTATTTAAGTAATACTTGGTTAAAAGCTTGACATCAATTTCAAGGTCATATCCCGTAAGTAGAATGGAAATGATGAAAGGAGGAGTGAAGAAATGCACAAAGTGAAAAAATGAGAAAAAATCATATGAAAGAAAAGAAAAGCAGTGGCATGAAAAGCCATCTCTAAAGAGGTTAGAATGTGTAGATGAGGAACAAAAATTATAATAGGAAATGTGCTGCATATGTATGAAATATATATGTATGCATTCAAAAAAGCTTGGCTACTGGGGGTTTATAAGTCTATTCCTAGTACATACAGTACCAGCTTTCTTTTAGATAGAAAGTGTTTATATGTTTGCTATGCAGGAATAAATTACTAAACTATAAAAAGAATTTCTCAAACTCAATGTTTAAAACCAAATCATAATGTGGGAGGTTTACAAAACCTCACACTGTATCCTTATGTTCAATATAAAAACATCGTGAGGCAGATTAGTAAGATAGTAACCACATGTAAACTAAGCCCTGGAGAACTGCTGTGAACATCAGGAAGTTACACGGCAAATCAGTAGCAAGATTGTAATACGTATCTCCAGTTCTTGACTCCTGATTCCTCCACAACCTCTGTGACCACTACCTGCTGAACCTGATGCTAAAACTCAGAGCAAATAAGTTATTTCACCCCTAAGCTGCAAATCATATTCTGTCATAGAAATTCACTGTAATTTAGAGCTGTGTAAAGAGAAAGCTCAACTTCTTGAACAACACTATTGTGTCACCTTGGGTTTAAGACCACAGACTTACCTGGGCATGGAACCTTCTCGCATTTCTCTGTTTCACGCCCATTTCCCACACAGTTTTTCCCACCCATCTGGGGGATAGGGGAATTGCAGAGGCGGATGCGGGTGATATTTCCTACTCCACAGGTAACTGAACAGGAAGACCAGGGAGACCAGTGACTCCAGCCACCATCTTGACGTACTGCCAGAGAAAAGAGCAAAATTCAAGGAAATAACCCACCTGCAGCAGTAATACAAACTCACTTGTAAACTTAACCTTCTAATAAGCCTCTCACCACATCTGATACACATCCTATCTATCTCTTTCCTACCACTGTCACTTACAAAGCCCAGCATTTCAGCTTCGTCATTCAAGTAGAGCTTTCTTAAGAATCTCAATGACCAGCACAGCACTAATGTGAATGTTAAGTACCTTACTCAAAAATAAACTTGTCCATATGTGCATTTTCAATAAATATTTATCCCATTGGAACAATTAGCAGCTTCAGCAACAGCCTTAGGTACTCCAGTAGCTTGGATATAGAGGCTACCTGCAATAAACTGCAGTGCTCTGGGGCAAGAGTATGATCCTTAATATTGAATTCCTAAACACTGCTAAACTACTGGAATGGGTCAATCATGAATGAATAGCAGATCAAAACTATGACCCCAAGTATCATGAATATGAACTGAGTATTCTCCCTGATGACTTCAAACAAGAAATTCCAGCTTGTAATGTGAAAGAAAAGACGACCTGCTATCTTTTTATTTAACAGCACCCAGAATGCACATAGATAATAAATTGACAGTAACAGGAGGAATATTTGAAAGGGGAGAGAAAGAATCTAATGATAGCTACTTTAAGCATATATACATACACACACACACACACACACACAAGTTCATATATCTACTATTAGGACTAGCAAGTGTTCACAGAAAATCCAGGCTAAGCTTACTTTTGCTTAGAGAAGTCAAAAGAAGCTTTAAAAAAAAAAAGGAGAAATTGTATTACTTACTGCGATGGTCACATTTCTTGAAGCTACACATCCTCGTCTGGATGTGCGGGCCTGTACAAGCACTCCTAGTGACATCACATGACCTTCCTCGCATCTGAGTCCCAGAGCCACAGGTAACTGAGCATTTTGTCCAGTCTGACCAGGGTGACCAGCCTTCCTCACTGTCATCAGCTGCAAAGCAAAAGGTACAAAAAAGTGCTCAGCATTGAAAGTTGCTTCTATTACCCTACTTGGAAGATTTTTACTTCCCTTTTTCTGTACAACATGCGCTTTCTGCTTTAGATCTCTTTCTAATTTTGCTTTCCTGAGCTACCAATGAAGTTAAAGAAATATGGTTTAAGGTAATAAGAGGTTGGCTTGGATTAGATCCTGAACTTCCCTGCATGCAGTGTGCTTGCACAAGGCACTGACCTCTGGAGGAAGAAGGACATCTTATCTCTAGAATGCACTGAGACAAACACTCAATTTCCATCTGCCTTTGACTTCAGCATATAGGTCAGTATGCCAGGGTGCGGCCCCACCTCTGAACACATTACCATGAACTTAATCTAGAGCACATTGTAAGAATGTACTCTATGCTCAGAACAGGTAAAAACTGAGTGTATTCCAATGCATTTTTGTTTAGAACATCTAAGCAACTGAAAAAAGTAGAGCTGTTTTCTTCTGTAATAGATCTGATCAGTACAGAGCAAAGACTACTGAACTCAGACTGAAGTCACTTAGTGAAATTACTGAAATTGTCACTCCAAAGCCTAGTCAACAGCCTACAATTCTGTCTTAAATGAACCTTGTCAATCTGTTCCATATAAGTAAAGCAGACAAAAAGACATCCTAACCTATGTTAGTCTGTTTTAATTGGGCAGTATGGAAAAGAAACAACAGTGCGCAGTGCTACTGCAACCCAATAAAAAACGAATGTCCAGCCTTGGAAAACATAACTGGGGAGGAGTAACCATCTAACCTTCAGCGTCTGACTCACTCACCTACACAAGTTATCAGCTTACTTCTAAGCATCCAACACAATTACTGAAGAGAGCACAACTCCTCCAGAAGGTAACTTGGAGCAGCGAAGTTATTTCATATGACCCTTGTATACAAATAATTTATGTCATCTCATCTGCCTTGACCTCTTGTTTTGACCTCTCCAACCCACTAGCAGTGGTTTTAAAATTTGACAAAGAATATCTTTTCCTTTGGCTAAATACTTACAATGAGAGCAGACTGGACAGCATTCGCCTTCAATAAAAGATGGATCAACACAAGAGACTGCTGGGCAGGTTATTTGATGGCACACAATTTTAGAATCCTACAGGCAAAGAAAACAACATACTGACTTATGCTCACATAGAGAAGCAAATAAAGGTCAGCATCTGGGGAAGGTTTCATGTGTAGAAGTTATTTGATTTGTTCTAAATGCCATTGACATGGGTACTTTCCCCCCCGCCCCCCATATGTTTCAGTAAGTCTAAGGCAAGCTCTTAGTAAATGTGACCAGACCCGGACAGTTGAGCTGGATTAAATCTGTTGTTTGTTTCTGCAAAGAAAAACATTTCCAAAACCTTACCTGGCAGGTGCACTTCGTGCAGCTATCTACAATCCAGCTTTCATTATCTGCAAAGACACGGCCATCCTGCCAGCAAACCGACTGGTTTTTGAGTGTTTTGTTAGGCCCAATCAATTCCCACATAATTTGGTTCTCTTCAGACTAGAAGATGAAGCAAATTAAAAAGTTACTATACTTTGTGAGCAAATGATTTTAAACAAGGCAAAACTGAGAAATACTACTGGATTTAATTTATTCATTAAAAATTCTGTACTTTTACATGCGTATGTACATAAAGACGATGACTCAGGTACTGCAATACTACACAGTAATTCTTCAGCTAATATTACAACTATGCTCATATCGTACCAAGGGAAATCTGTTCTCAGGAGGTTTTCCTCCTTCAGATGGGAAGATTTTACTCTTGAGACATATGGCATAGTAAAACTTTCTTCAGAAAGTATTAACTTATCCAGAATAAGAAGACTGGCGCTCTTCAGTAAAATGTCACTTACTTCAACTATGAAAATCCAATACATATACTTACAGTTTTGGCACCCTGTGTAGCCACTTGCTGATGTATTCAGAAATGATATGAGCATGGCAACAATGCTTTAACAGTATACAGGTAAGGTATAGTTTGCTAGCTTTCAATTTCCAAACCTGCAGCATCTTTTAGATGCTTGATTTCCTCTGTGTATCAGTGCATGTGTGTGTGTTCTTTTAAACCCAGTCAGTGAAAACCAAGCCTTTATTAAAAGAGTTATACTCAAGAACTACCCTTACTAGTCACTTTGAAAATGTGGGTCATCTCTACTTCATGTAGATATACCAACAGGTATACCCATGTACTTACAGAAACCTCTATTAATCTCCTCATCTCTACTGGTATGAATCAAAGTGCCAGAGTGAAGACTAAGGAAAGAGCACTGAATAACAGACCTCTTTCAGTTCTTCAAACTTGCAGGTACTTACCACTTTTTGGAGGTTATCAGCTAAGTTGTTCACCACAATGCGCAGGCCGGTGAGCTCAGTGAACATTGTTCCCAGCTCTTCACAGGAACGGTCACAGAACTCAGCCTTCTTCTCTGGTTTTTCACCCACATACTCAGTCGTGACAGCAGGGCTCAAGTGAAGGATTTCAGTGCTCTCGTTGATGGTGTTAACTTCAGCTGATAGCAAGAGAGGGGAAAAAAGATTTGCATATACAAAGTTTTTCCACAGATTACAGATTCCTGTTGAAATCACAGATTGGCACCCATGAGTAGAGTTTAAACACATCTCTTTTGGAACACCTTCATGCTATATTATACTCTGAATAAAAGGGAGGGGTCAGATGTCAGCTGGTTCCAATAAGAGTCTTTCCCTTTTCAAAATTAAGAGACACATTTGTCTCACACAGTCCTCACTTTAAAACACTTGGCACTGCAACACATTCATTTATGAAGAAAGGGTAACAAAAAGACAATCAAAAAAATCAAACCCATTTCATCCACTCAGATCCACTAAAGGCTTCTTATTTTTTTCATAGTCTATCATGTTTTCTCAATGCAGAGAGAAAGGCAGGAGAAAGTCCCCTCGCAGAAAGTCATTGGCATCGTTCTGCCCATACATCCCATGGTTACTGGGACTAAATTTGGACCAATATGCAATTTATGCCAGACTCTGGGCTGCTCTATGTTACACTGCCTAGTGTCAAACTCAAAGGAGCTGTGATGTTGATAGTTTAATTCTGAACTGAAATGGAGATCAAGCTAAGATCAGACTGAATATTTGATTTGTCACTCCAACCACTCCTCCATCAGGCAGACCTTAATTAAAATGGAATTTCTCATGCATTACAGAGGGTGAACTTAACAAATTCTAACATTGGAGTTTAAAAGATCTCCCTCTCTATAGCAAACTCTTGAAAACAAATGTAACAGAAAGCAACAGCAGTAAGAAAGAAAGAAAAAAAGAGCTCATAACTAAACAAAACAATCTGCCTTCTGTTAAGCATTTAAATCTTCACCAGGTAAATATCCTATGGCTTCCATGAAAGCTTTCTGTAAGGACTCAATGGCATGTTCAGCTTTGGTATCAGCTAAACAGAAATCCATACTGCCCCATCTCTCAGTAAAGATGTGCTTACCATATTTAGTAATGCTGTAATAACTCAAGGTTACCAAGCAAAAGAGAGAAAAAGCATATAGCAATTTAAAAGAAAAAAATCGGAGGAAAGTGAGCCTTAAAACATATGCTTCTAAATACCCCAATACTATTCACAAGCCATGGAAGGTGGCAATGCTACAAAAATTTTGACAGCTTGACTTGATGCTTGATCATACAATGAAGTGCTATAGTTATATGTATAGGCAATGAAAATGAGAGCAGAAGTATTCTTCATTCATTTAGAAGTCTAAGAGCAAAGAACCAACCCATAAGATGACATCAAATAATTACTTCTCAACCATATTTAAGATGTTTGGTTTGATGTGCTTTCCTATTAGCTATGGAGTATCTGCTGCTAGCCAGGGTCTACAACAAATTGTTTGCAGTGTTCCAGCATTTATGTAATTGTCTATCTTCACTTACAGGATGGAAGAAAACCGATATACCACTCCAGATCTGACGTCTGTGTCATAACTGTTTACTTCAACTGCTTTTTGATTCCCTGGAAAGAATGCAATTTTCCTACCACACTGAAACACCAGGTTTCTCAGATTCCCCCATAGCACTTCTCAGGTCATTAATTTCATATTTTTCAAGCCAACATGGAGTGTGCCTTGACCGGAACATTCTAAGGACATTAATAAAGCTGCAATCTCAGCAGGAAACATAAACCAAAACTATGTTAGAAGAGCTAAATCCACACTTCCTACTGGTACTTGGCAGCGACTGAAAGAAGATGCCTGGGGATCACTGCAAAACCAGTTCTCTGCTGCTGGCTTCCTGCTAATTTCCTAAGGAGCACATGATTATCTTTAAAATGAGAAACCAGAAGAGCAGAATGCGCATCATTTCACATATGCAAATGTCATTCTGTTGATCTAGCTGGAGAAGGGATTTTACTGATATGTCTATTTAGGTATGTTTTTGTCATCTCTCCTACTCAGCACTGTGTGTAAAACCTGCTTAAAATATTTGCAACCACTACACTACAGAAATACTTTCCTACCCTCAACTCAACTGCATTTCTAATCTACCATTTCACCATACCTCACCTTCTCATACTAGAGTAAGATACAGCAGGGAAACAGTTGTGTCTGAAAAAACAGTAGGATTTTTGTGCCCTCAGAGCTGAGGGTACTTCACTGATAACGTCTGCCATGTGTGACACTCTCATGTAAGTTTGGCATCTTAGATCCTGTACCCCAGCTCAATGGATGGGCAATGAAAATGGGAAAATATTTATGTATTCTGTGGTCAGTAGCACATCTCCCATGTCTTTTCATCTGTGATAATTAAGCTGGATAGGCAATTTCAGAAAATCACAGTCATGTGTGTAAGAAGCTTCTCAGGTCATTCTGATGGCCTCAAGCCACAGCATGCTGTGAGCCCTCTTCTGCCATTAGAAAAGCAATTTCCATCTTGTAGTGTTCTCTTGATGTTGTAAAGTAAAAATACTCTGCATGGAACTATTTGCTAAATATCTCCCAGGAAGGATAAAACCAAAATCTGTATAATTTATTGGACCTGAAAATTTGGTAGTTAACAGACATAATAAAATATGCATAAAAAATGCTGCTGGTTATGGCAGATAAGGCACATAACAGCATGCAGAACTCAATTATCCCTTTAGACTCCCATTGGCTTCCTCTTTGTAGTAGAAATACTGTACTAAAATACTCCATTTTTACTTGGAGATATTTCAAAACATTTGGTCCAACTATTTTACTTCTTGGTAATCAACCAATAATAATAGAAAAAATTTGAAGACATCTTCTTTCATTGGTTTTGCTGGTTCAGTCTATTTACACCTAGGGACTCCAGCCTCTTGAATAATGAGACTCTTCTGTCTCTGACTGCTGAATATGCCCTTGAGATTCTACCTCAACTTCTGGGAATACTGCTTCCCCTGGCAAATGAAGCACAATAGCTGAACTGCACCTTCCCGAAACCATCTCTTTTATTCAGATTACAATTACACCTAAATACATGTTCTATTTTACCACAGCAGTTCTTCTCTCAAACGTTTTCTTCCACTAACAAGGTTGAAAGCCAGTAATTGGTATTTCTGAGTAGTTTCTCACTAGTTTCTGAGTACAGAAAACAGTGTGGCTGGAATAGATGACAACCAACAAGTGAGGGCTTATTTCTTTGCTTGTGCCATCTAAGGCCACTTCCATTCTAGCCCACATGACTCACTTCCAACACATCATCACACTTGTCGTGCCTGAGGTCCTGCAGCAAGGCACATCTCTGGAATGTATGAAATAACCACCCAATACCCTTTTATCAAGATTTAAAAACCTATTAGCAAGCTTAGTTAATTTTTTTGTACATACACATACATATATAAACACATTTATATATCTTACAGCGACTTTTCATTGCAAAATCTTAAAACTCAGGCTCCTTTTGAAGAAGTTAAGACCTGCTACTGCTTAATTTCTAGGGTTTGTACAAGCAAGGAAAAAAGTTGAGCACAGTCTGCTTAACTGACTTGCTCAATGTCATATGTCTTGGCAAAGTGACAGAAATAGTGGCATTTCAGATGGTAAGAGTTTTAAAATAAAATCCTAAAGTCCTGACTGCCTTGTGCAGCCACCATGTTCTTCTGATGGAATCAGTTGTCTGAGTCTTGACTGAGCTCCTGCCAATTACAAACACTGGAAAGTAAAACAGCACCTCCCATGAGCTCTGCTGCAAAACTTTAGTGCATACTTGACAAATTTTCATCACTCTGGCATGATGAATCCTATCTACTCCCACACACACAGGGCTCCCCTCCTCGTGAGGTCAGCATGAACAGGACCAATAAGAACACATGGCAGCCTGTCACATACATGCCCTCCATAGCTCTTTGGAGTTTTTCTTATTTTGCTTTGGTTGTTTTGATTAACACCCTTCTGGGATTCAAACCCAAAGCCTCTTTCATTTGACAAACTCATTGTTGAGTAATTCGGTGTCTTTCAGACCTGTAGACTCACTCATGGACCCATTGAGAGTCAGGAGCAGAATTCAGAAGCAACATTCAGTCTTGTGCTCAATGCATCACAGATTTTTCCTCATGGAAGAATGTAGATTTTTTGTACGTATGCATTTTTTTCCTTCTACTTCTAATAATTTTTTGCTTGACAACTTTTCTCCCAACTTTTACACAGAGTCTCAGAGACATAAGCCAAAGCAGCATGAACTAAAGAAGTAGGCTGGAGAGTAGGAATGATATCCCAAGATAGCTAACAAGCACGTTCCTTTTACCACCAAAAAGCAACTTGCTTTCTTTTTCATCATCAAAGAAGAATCCTCTACAATTTCAAAGGGATCTGTTGTATGGCTTTAATATAATAGGTCAGCATTGGCATTTCTCATATTCAAAGTCAACTGAACAATATGAATGGGCAGAATAAAGCCTTACTTGACTGGCTCCTCTGGCATCCTTTTTTACGCAGAACATCCTCTACTGAAGTATCAAAGATTAACTGCATATTTTGCAAAAGACCCTGTAATAATAAAAAAAGTTAAAAACTAGTTAAATCAATTTGGCATTAACCAATAACTGATCTGTCTCAACCCCATGCTACTGACTGGATTTTGCCATGGGTAAACATGAAAATAAAACAATCTACAAGGCTTTAAAAAATTATATTGAGAGTTTTGTTATATACTATTTCAATACTTTAAGCAACAAAGTTAAGTATTTTCTGAAATAGATCATAATAAAACAGTAATTCATCAGTTATGAGCTCAAATCTCCATTACCACAGAATGCATTTTAGACTGTAGTTCTATGACATATTGACCATGAGGTCAAAGACAACTTTTGAAGTTCCTGCCCCATCACACCTCCATCCTTAGCCAGTCGTTCCCAAGCACCATACCTTGCTCTCTCCTCATTTGTACTGACATTATCTTGAGACAACACTAGAAAAACAGACCAGTGTGTTTCACTTTAATTTCCTTCTTGAGAATTATTTTTTTTTAAACTTTAAAAACAGATTATTTCAGTGGCCCACTGAATTATACAGCTCCAAAACTGGTTCCATCAGCACAACTGACTGGCAAACTTAGTCATGGAATTAGGACTGGAGAAGATGTGGGCAAGAACTTCTGGCTTTCCTGCCAAAACTAGTCAACCCATGGAACCACTCTCAGCATGTCATGCTCTGACTGACTACTAGATGGCATAACAGGATGAGGAAAAAAAGGGCTTTTCAAATTTTTGAAGCCATGAGTTCAAGTCTGATTTCAACTGTAAGTGAAAAGAAGCCATCTTTAAAGCACCTGGACCAGATCACATCATTTTATGGACAGGAAGTAATTTTCATTTTATATGAAAGCCACAAAGTTTGTAATTGTTTCATTTTAAAACAAAAGAGAAGCAAAATGTTTTCTACAAGAAAGAAAAAAAATCTTTTACAGAACTGATCAAAACATTTTGTTCTAATTTTTTTTTTCCTCAAATTTTCCTTTTTTTTTTTTTAAATTGAAATGAAAGGTTATTCAAAATGGCAAACCAAGATATTCTGTTAGGGGATAGTCCAACACCACACCCTTCAACTCTATTAAAAATTTTTTTTCCTCTGTTTCTTTTTCAAAAAAAATTAACAAATATTGACAGGTTCTATGAATTGAACAGATATACTTCAACAGAAAAATAGGTGTTCCAGATACTGCCAAAGAAATCTGGAAAGTCATCACAAAAAATGTGACGTTCAGAAATCTTACATTTGGAAAAAAAATGGGTGGTTGTATAGGAACATGCATAAACTGGTTGTGTGCACTTCTCCTGGCCTTTGCTTTACCAGTCCTTTGCTTTCAGGAACTCCCAAATTCATGCAGTATGGATCCAGCAATGAATAAAAACCACATTCTGAAGAAACTGTGCTTGGGAACACCTGTGACCTCACCAAATCCAAAGGTCATTCTGAGAACAAAACTGCACCTGTTGCGTCTTCAGAAACTATTTGTGGCTACATTCTTACCTCACCAGAGACCTCCAGGTTACCTACCCTGAAATGATTCTCCCGAATGGACCCTTTTGCCACATACATTCTGCCGTTCTCTGCTTTCAGCTGCTCATAGAAAGGTTCCTCCAGGATGAAGCTGTCAATAAGGTCACAGCCAACATAGAGGTTGTAGTTCTCCCCTGTTACTTGCACAGTGAGGTTCTTCCACTGCGAGTCAGCAAGGTCCACGTCTTCCAGGGAAATCACATTCTGGAAGCCATCCACCCAATAGATGAGGTCCAGGGTGTTGGCTCGGCCATTGGAAATTATCTCAAACTGCCTCTCACTGATGCCAGGACCCTCTAAAGCAAGGATGGTGCCTCTAGATTGCCTGTCCTGTCTCAGGGTGGCTGAAAGGATAAAGCCCTCATTTTGTCGTATGAGTTTGACAATCTTTTTTAACTTCTCTGGTTTAAATGGAGGTATATGGTCAAACCGAATGAAACGATATGCTGGGATAGCGGGATCTGGACCCCGAAACAATTTTGCTCCAACTGTCTTTCGGTTTATGTTACTGATTTGAAGTAAATCAAAGGTATTCTCCTCTTCCTTGTCACCATCTGAAAAAGTTAACAGTGTGTGACAATGTGACCATAGAAAGTGTCTTAAGAAACACAACTCTGCACACTACACTTAGTCATTGCAATTACATGACACACATGAAGATCAGCAGAGCAAACTCAGTACTCTCCTACCTCCACAAACAATTATTTTAATAGCA
Organism: Chauna torquata; assembly: GCA_013399475.1. Classification (NCBI taxonomy): domain Eukaryota; kingdom Metazoa; phylum Chordata; class Aves; order Anseriformes; family Anhimidae; genus Chauna; species Chauna torquata. The sequence continues at coordinate 49,219 of VXAL01013237.1, read as the reverse complement.
TGCAAGTGAATTGTATTTTCCACCTGTTATTTTCATTTACATGACACCTCTCTTCTTTTATGTCTATAGGTATAAATGTTTCATTATATAACTAAACATACTATAATTTATAGCACTATATAATACACAATTGTACTTAATACATGCTATATGTTCATGTACACATCTATGTACAGATGCATGTAACAACATAATCATTAGATATTTATATATATGAATGGATAAGGAAGTTGAGCCGATTTCTGTATTTTGACTGTCAGCTAATAAAAAAAAAATCAAAGTATGAGAAGCCATGTGGCCACATGACAACAGGAAGCAACAAATGTGCTTTTTAAAGGTCCGGCAAAAGAAATCAAATGTCAATGAGTGTCTGGCACTATGCCAATTTACATTCTACTTATATATGGTCTGTAGAAATTTATTTCTCTACCTCCATCTTTTCAAAAAGTTCACCCCACTCAGTGATTCTGTTCATGTCACCATGCATTTACATTGCAGAGAAAATTATAATAGCAATTACTTCTGAAATTATATACGTTTCAATTAATGATTTCTAAAGAAAACATTTTTTTGTAGACATTTATTAGGAAATCTTCATTTAAGAGTAGTTAGATGCATCTACCAAAAAAAGTTGCAGCAACTACAATTCCAGGCACTTTTAAAAAGTCATATGTTTACTGTGTCCACTGTATGTCAGGTAAGCCTATTTTTACACCAGGTTTTAGCTTTGTGAGTAACTCTATCTAGCTAAGAAGTGTCAGAACTTACCCTGAGCATCTGAGGAAACCCACAGGGTTACCAAGACAGCAAGCCACAACAGCCTGCTCCTCTGCAGCATAACTCCTATGAATAAACCAAAAAGTAGTATTAGGGAAATAATCTTTATCAACCACAAATATTTTAATTTGCCTCAGGTCGTACCATAAGCAGAACTCTCATTATATACTCCAACCACACATATAAAAATCAAAATTTCTATCTTGTCTGATTATTGTCATACTTATTCTGGGGTTATTCTTGATGCTAGAAGTAAAACATTATAGCATCAAATGAAAGAAAAAGAATTCTTGACACTAAGGCTCCTTTTCATGTAAATGTCCCTACTAGTAAAAAAGGAAAGCCACACAGAAAATATATTTTTTTCTCCGCAATTTTTTATCAGGTGGCATATGGACCACACGATACTGCTTGAGATACAGCATATAAGTAGCTGCATCTTTACTTTGGATCATACAGTCAAAATTTCATGTTCTGCTGAAATCCCTTGTAGGATACTGGGATCTCACTAAACAGTAGTTCTCATTACTAGGGATAGTTTTCAGTACCTTTTTCAGTGTCTTCATACAAACTCCTCTCTTTCTCAAACATACATCTTTATCCATTCCTACAATGCTCTGCACCCAACCACAGCTGGAGAAAGTGAGTTTCAACACGATGCTATTGCTGCCCTGTAGCGCCGTACAGTTATAAGCCATATAATTGCATCTCCATATGCGTGTGCTCTCACAACGAACAGAGTAGACGCTGTTCACTTGAACATGTAGACATTCACTTTTCTGCATACAACCATCAACACTTCCAACACCCCACACATTTCTGGAAGCACTCGGGGACACTGTGAATATTTTCTTTTTCCTACAGCTCTTCTATTTCCCACGACTCTTACTATTTGGCACCCCGATGTGTTACCGCTACAACCATTCACCAGCAGACGCAGGGAAGCGTTTTACCTCTTGCACCTCTCACACCCAGCGCCTCCCCGTGGGACGCTGCCCGGACGGCTCTGGCCCCGGCCCGGGGCAGCCGCTCCCCGGGGCAGGTCGCTTCATCCTCCCCCTCCAGGATCCGCTGCCCCGTGCGAGCGCGGCCGCGGCAGCCCCCGGGGGGGCTCCGCCAACGGGCACGGCGCCTGCCCGCCTGACGCCTCACCTGGCATGGGGAGAGCCGACGGGGCGAGGAGGCTCTGCCTGCTGCCGGAGCGATGCCGGCGGTGCGGAGCGGGGTGCGGAGAGGATCGCGGTGCCCGGCCGCCGTCGCACGTCCCTCCGCGGCCCCGCGCTCCGCGACGCCGCCTTTATGGACTGCGGGCCGGGCCCCGCTGTCCATCAGCGGCGCCGGGGCGCGCCCCCGGCTC
>VXAL01013237.1:12500-46836 GCA_013399475.1 Chauna torquata | reverse complement strand
CCCGCGGGCGGCCTTCGGCCCGGCCCGGCCCGGCCGGGGCTTCGCGACACCTCGCCGGCTGGGAGCTGCGGCGGCCGCTGCGGCACGGCTAGCTATCCCGAGCACTGATACGGTGGCAGCTCAACGGCTGTCCTCGTCACGGTCCCCCTTCCGCTTGTAAACTGCCGATCGGAGGTCGGGCAGTAGTTTCGCACGTGATCCCCAGCACCTCCTCGTGGAGCTCCGATCCCCGCTGATTTCAAGGAATTTGGACTGGGCTTTCTCAGGCGTGCTTCTCCTTATGGAGGGAGCCATGCCTCAGGTTAGCGTAAGCAGCACACAAAAAATCTCAGTCTTGCTCCCAGTCTGGAAAGGACTGGAAAGTGCCTCTGCAAGCAAGGTCTCTGGTCCCAACCCTTGGACTAGTAGGTCATCCAACTGAGGAGCAGCCAATGCGCTTCAGGCACCATGCTCTGCGTGGAGTAGGAGAGTGAATCCCTGTGGTGGGTCCACAGAACCTGCCCTGAAGCACGGAAAAGTTTCAGAAGTCAAATGAGAAGAGCAGGATCCCCACAGCTAAGGACCAATCCAGAGTTGCACAATATCTGTGGAATGATCCTGCAGCTGGTATGAAAAGGCATGGATATAAGCTCTGAGAGGTGTGACAAGTTTGGAGAGCGGAGCCCCATCAAATGTATAGGTGGATAAGCACCACAAATGTAAAAGAAAAAAAAAGATACAGAGAAAAAAAGCATAGAAAATCATCAACTTTCTCATCACGATTTGAAATTCCAGTAGAAAAACATGTTGCTGTTTCAAAACTCAGAAGACTTCAAAAAGGCTCAATCTGTCACTAGAGCAGAAAACGCCAACGCAAGCATCACTGCCTTGACTTTTGCCATGGGAGCTCCTTCCAACTTGGCTGGCCTTGGCCTTGCAGGGTAGTGGGAGCCAAGGAACTTTCCCCTTTCTCACAGGGTCCAGGGGACTGAGCCAAGCTAGGAGGGAGAGGGCTTTTTTGTCTTCCTAAGACATTTGGTTTTCAGTTTTGCAAAACCTCAAGAATTTAAAAAAATAGCTAATGAAGTTCACAAAACCTCAAATTCTACTGCGTTTACTCATTCCCCCCACTATATTAAGACTTAGTCTTTATATATGTAGCTGTGCGATATGTTTTCCACAGGACTTTGAACAGCACTGGCACAACTCTAGTCAGGAGTCTGCTCTGGGTTTACAGTTGGAGAAGAGAGGGCAGCAAAGACTTTAAGAGACCTAGAAAGTATCTGAGATAATGCAGTTTACTATTGGTACGTTCATATAAGAACACTTTTTACAGTGGAAATTTTCAAGTCAGTAAAAAGTGCAAAGTAAAAAGATAAATTTAATCCTGATTGCTTTTAACCAGCTACCACATAATAAAACTCTTCTTTCCATCTCTGTGGGTGTTGCAGGAATGAAAGATTGATAGCATATTGTTTCAGGCTGAGTGATTTATATATATGGTGATGACCTTTGAGAAGACAGACTTGCTTCTGTTCTTTCCACGACTGTGAAAATGCTCACTGCTTACTTTCCTCTGGCCATCTTTAAAGAGGTAAATATCATCTTCATTCCAGGATTCCTGATGGAAAGGCTCGCAGGAATGAATGCACATGCTGCTTTCCCCAGCTAGCCAGTGTATACACGCAAACACTGGAATTACGTTCACATTTCTCAATCTACCTGCTTTTTAAGTATAGTGTGAAAATGAGCAACGGTAATTACAGAAATCATTAAGTCACATTTGCTTACATTTAGGAACACTAGTGAGGTAACAGTAGTTCTCATATGAATGGTTTTCTTTAGTGATTTACCTTTTCTGCATTTTGCTTTGGACTGACCCCATCTGACACGAGCACAGGTACTTAACTTCTCATTTCTTTATGCCACCTCCCTTTCCCGCTTTCTGTCTACTGTTAGTTGTTTTCTTCTTCTTTTTTTTTTTTTTCCTTCTGCAACAGCTTTAGGGACTTCTGTTTTGGATCATGTGAGCATCATGTAAGGTAACTTGCATTACTGCAGATCACTGGGGAATGGCAGGACCCCAGTGAGTCTGGTTCTGCACTGCCTTGGAAACAACTGTGATGGATCTCCACCAAATAATTCTAGTTTTTGCCAAAGAGCTTGTTGCTGACATTCTGTCTTAGCTTACAGTAGGGAAAGACTTGCACTCCTTCATCAGAAAAATGCCACTGAAGAAAGCGGAATATGCTATACATGCTAGAAATTTTTTGGACTGCTTTTCTGATAACGTTGAAGATATTGCAGAATGGTGCCAGAAGACAAATTCCATGATTTTTGCTGGGTGAAATCCTGATCAACATTTTTTTTTCCCCCACAAAAGCAATCCCACTCATTGAAATGAAGCTAATTGCGCAAATGTGTTGTAAGAGTCCTTCAGGTCTTATCCTGCAGTCCTAGATTTTCATCTAATGCTGATAAAAATTCTTTCTGAAACACTGTCCGACTGCCATGAAGAATTTTTCCCAGCAGCTTCAGCAGTCAGACGTCTGAAGAGAAAGATTATTTTGATGAATGCCACAAGAGATTTTTAATTATGTCACTGTGTATAAACTTTACCTTATTTTTACTGAAGACTACGTGTTTGTAAAATAGTGGATTTTATGCTCTGTCTTGTATATGTATGAATGAAGATAAATGAATAATTCCTATTTTCAATGTCTGAAAGCATTAGAGTGAGGTTGCATGTTTCACAGGAAGTCCTTGAGGTTAGATGGTTGCACTTACTTTACTTTCATCATCCTGCTTAATTCATAGGAATAACCAATATTAATAAGAATAAGCAAAGATAAATTGTCATAAGTAATGGCACGGATTGGCTCTTTTAGTGCCTTTTTCATCTATTGTACAAATTACACCAGACAGAGGAATAGAAAGGAAGAAAGTTGCAGGGCCCACCCAGCAAGCTAGTGATAAACTTAGGACTGTTACTTCTCCTGTGTCTGCATATAGTCTTTTGTTCTTTAAGGCAGTGTCTCCCCATGTCTTGCAGTCTCCAACATCAGTGAATGTCAGGTGACTTATGACAGACTATTAAGTCTCTGTATAAACGCTCCAATATTCCCACAGAGGTAATTTCAAAGACCCTATAAATGTCTACGAACATCACTTTGGAGGAAATCACTTATTACCATAATTCCATTGAGAATAGTAACACTGTGACTGTTGATTTAGGCTGTACAGAATGTTTCTTCACCACTGTGTCGTATAGACATACCAGAACTAGAAGACAACAGTATGAGCAGTAAGAGGTTTGTCCTCACTGGTTCTCCAGTGTTGGTTGTACAGGTCATGAACTACCTCTTATAGTAAGCATCAACTTCTTTCTGCACTCCAGATTAAAAATAATAACAATAACTGCAGCATAATTTGTTGATTTCCTATGTAATTTCAGTGCAAATGAATTAATCTCATAAATGCAATCATTTTCACAAGCTCGAAGGTGAAGTATTGCCCCTGGAACTGCTAGCCGTTTCTGAGCAGCTTGTTAATGAGACCAACAAAAGAGCAGTGGGGTAAGACTCCGTGCCTCTGCTATGTAGGTGTCATGGTTTTGGCTAGGATAGAGTTAATTTTCTTCATAGAGGCTCACACAATGCTATGGTTTGGATTTTTGATGAAAATAGTGGTGATAACACACCAGTGTTTTAATTGTTGCAGAGCAGCGCTCACACAGAGCCAAGGACTTTCCAGCTTCTTGTGCTGCCCTGCTAGCGGGGAGGCTGGGGGTGCGCAGGGAGCTGGGAGGGGACACAGGCAGGACAGCTGACCCAGACTGGCCAAAGGGATGCCCATACCATGTGGTGTCATGCTTAGCAATAAAAGCTGGGGTAAAGGAGGAGGAAGGGGGGGACGTTCGGAGTGATGGTGTTTGTCTTCCCAAGAAACCGTTACGCGTGATGAGCCCTGCTGTCCTGGATGTGGCTGAACACCTGCCTGCCCATGGGAAGCAGCGAATGAATCCCTTGTTGTGCTTTGCTTGTGTGCACGGCTTTTGCTTTACCCAGTAAACTGTCTTTATCTCAACACATGAGTTCTTGCACTTTTTCCTTTCTGATTCTCTCCCCATCCCACCTGGGGAGAGTGAGCGAGCGCCTGTGTGGCACTTAGCTGCCTGCTGGGGCTAAACCACAACAGTAGGTCAGATTGAAGGTTTTAACAATCCTTGAAAGCCCTGAAATCTGGGAATCTCTGGGCTTCCTTTGCAAGTGTTGTTGGAACAGCTGTGTTTTTAAGTTCTGTATTTCTATTAATGTAAGATCCATGAAATTCAGTGTTAAAATGGAGATTACACTTTTTTTTTTTCAAATTTCCTAAGAAATACATGATATACAGCAATGCATTTTTTTCTTTCTTTGGTGAGGCTTGATTTTCATAATTCACTATAACTGGGTTACAAAACAAAAATAGATGACTTCAGATTAGCATGTGACTCAGCCATTCAGTTTTCTGAATGAGCTATTACTGATAGGGAGAAAGACCTGGGTGGTTCCTCAGACGACATGCTGGAAGTACTCCAGCTAAATGCAGATTTTGAACACTGGAATAAATTACACAGGGGACAGTGAATTCATCTAGGATGACGGAGAAAGTTATTTTTGACAAAGCTTTATGTATGGTTTAGTTTAACTTCTGGTGCAAAAGTGGTCAGAATAAATGGGCTTCGTAACCAGATACTTAGTTTTCCTTTTTTTTTTTTTTTTTTTTTGATTCTGAGGGAGAAGTATTCCATTTCCAACCTTCTTTAAATAATTTCCAGGTATAAAATGTATCCAGTTAGAAATGCTAACACCTTCTTCAGACAAAATGGCCATAGGGTTTACAAGTACCAGCTGGTATACTTTTGCAATAATCTTGTCAGAGAGGGAAATCTTACTACCACACATTTACAAACCTAGTGTGCACTCAACAAAGTGCTTATACATAAAAGTATGTTCAGTGGTGTTAGCCAGACAACTCTGAGTTTAAAACTAAGCACATGTATGAGCATTTTGCTAAATTAGTTCCTATATGATTTAATTAATATCCCACAATGACTTACGGAATGAGCAGGAAGTGGAGCCCTAGACTTCTAACTCACGGTCAGAAACTTAAAACAGGAAACATTTTCCCTATCCTTACAGTATATATGACAAAACAAATGTCTTTCTACAAAGAGCTAAATGTGTCCTTAACCTTTTTTACAGAATTTTGGTATTCTTTCCCCTAATATGAGCTGCTGAACATGGTAGGGATGCCAAATATTTTCAGTTTCCAAAAAGGAACATTCCCCTACCAAGAGCAATGCAAATGAGTACTGAAAATGTTCAGTAAATCCCACTTTGTTGCTCTGGGTTCTAAAAAAAATATTTTTACTGGTTTCAGAACAGATTTGTTACCCAAAGATCTGCTTTTAATACAGCTTTATTACACAGTTTCACATTCTATCAAAAAGGTATTGCTATTTTCAGATACAACAGGAATAGAATAAATCACTGCAGCACTGACTTTTAAACAGCTGAGACAATCCTTATTATCTGGGCTGTAATGTTATCATTTTTATTTTATTTGCTGCATTGTTTTTTCTGTTTGTCAAATGGAATTCGATTTGTCATATTTACTTATGTTCAAAGATAGCCCAAATCTCACAGCTTTTAGCCAGTGTGATTTAATCTGTATTTAGAAGTAAAATATACTGAAGTAGTTTTGAAGTAGTTTTAGCTGAGGAGCAAATGAATACAACTAAAATGATAACTTCAGCGGTTCAGCCTAGATCATAAAAATTGTTCAGGTGACCAACTGCCGTTCATTTCAGTAGGAGGTGAGAGAGGGGGTGTCCTTGAAGGCCTAGTGCCTTTTCAACTGTTTAAGTGAAATAAAATACTAAACACTTCCTGAGGTCTTAAGTTATAGAAAATGTTTGAATGATCTCAGTCTGAAAAGGATTTTTATTAGAGACCCACATTTGTGTTTCATTGGAATCATGCTGGCTCCTTGCTTACCTATACAACTGTCCCATGAAGTTCAGGTTATTCCCACTGTTACATGCAGTGACTGTTGTGGGGAACCATTCTGTGGGGATGTTAGGTAGGAACACAGGATGATAGCCCCTCTCCTGGGCACACCCGAAGCCCCCGTGCCAGAGGGTGCTGCCTCTGCCACACTTGCTCCCTCATCCTGGCAAGGCCCCGGGCATCTGCACCCTTCCCTTTGCCCTCCACTTTTCTGTAGGTGCTGCAGGGTGGCCAACATCAATGTATGGTCTCATCAGGTACAGTGCATCCCTGAAACAAGGGGTTCACAGATTCTGCAAAGACCAAGAGGCACAAGTGGGAAGAAAAACCAAATGGACAAAAGCCCCAACAGGGCAAGAAAAAACATACTTGAAGGATTGAAATTGATTGCAAAAAAATTTGAAAGGCCACAGAGAACAGTCTAGGGGTTTGATATCTCTCCATATGTGCAAAACTCCCACAGACGGAGCCATGGATCCCACAGGATGAAGTGAAGAGATGAAAGAAAGCAATTCATGAAACTACTACAGCTGGCTGTGGGACTCTAACTGGGAGAAAGAGCTTAATTCATCTGTGGCCTGATAATGATTATGATGATTAAAGCTGAGCAAATAATTCCCATATATATATTTTTTATTCTGAGTTTTGCCTCTTTTTCCCCTCTTGAGAACATCTACACACAGACCACAACTTCCCCTAACACGTTAAATATTTGGGTGTGTTTGTATAGCCGTTTCTTGTGTTGCTGATGAGTATCTAAAATATGAATTGTCTTGCTTAGCTGTGAATGGTCAGAGGCAGCATTTCATCCCCCAGGAAGCACACCATCACTTCCATAACAAATGTTTTGGAGTACATTTTTAAAATGTGGCCTCATATAGTACTCATGCTTATACACCAGAAACAAAACAATGTATCTCTACACACAGTAATCCAGCGGACATTTGTGGCAGGCTGATCTTTTCATATACACTGGTATATTTTTCTACATTCTTTGGAAAGACTTTCACAACAAGAACTTTGCCAGTTCTTGCAAGTTATTTACTCTTTGTTGTTGTGTTGTTGTTGTTTGTTTGTGATTAGTTCTATGTTTCTCTCTATTCAGGAACCAGTTGGCTTTATATCAGTCAAAAGACTATAAGGAAACTGTGATTTGTTCCCCTTCCTACAAAACATATTCTTCTTATTTCTATCCATGTTCTCTGACACCAGAAATTATGATAATCAACAGTGACATAATTTAACCTACACATGGTTTACCAACATTAATATTCTTACTTGTTTACTTACAGCAATTACCTGCATTTCTCCCTCATGATACTATTCTCTTACTTCACTTTCCTTTCCACAAAAGCTAACAGTGATGTGCTGGAAATGGGGGCACAGGAATGGACTGATACTCACCAAATCACAAGGGGCATCAAGATTTATTCTTGTCTTCCATTTACTTAGTTATTTATTTTATGTTTTGATAACAGAATACTCACTTCCAGGAAACCACATAAGAACAAAGTTGGTTCTACTTCAGGAAAAGCCCTGTTGACCTGAAACTGTATTTTTTTTTTTCTCAGCTAGCCACATAATTTGTCTTGAGTTTGTATAGTGATTTGCATAGTTCACAACATTAAGGAAAGCAGAAGCAGCAAAGCTGACTAGTGGCATTTTTGCAATTGGTTCAATGTATTTGCAGAGGTGACAATGCAACATTGGTGGTGGATACCTACACGTTGGTGAAGTTCACATGGTGTTCTGATAATGCATTTGTGTAAGAGTAAGTATGTGCCTGTTCAAAGATATATCCCTCACTATAGTATCCCTGGAAGCTATCTGTGTTATGCTAACTTAGAGATGCTGAAGTTCAGACCCAACTTTGATAAAAATATGTTGCTTTATTTCTGTTTATTTTGATTAATCATGTACTGCATGTTAATCTTGTCATCAGACACCCATTTTTCAAATACAACAGAATGCCTTGCATTTGCCTTTTCATTTGATTTGTGCTTACTATTATTCCTCATCCTTCTGGCCCCAAATCCTAAATTAAGGGGACATTTAACAATTACTAAAAAAATACAGAGCTTCTGGAGTCAAGGCTACATATCCATGAACAGGTCTAATCCCTTGCATATTTGCCAAACTCCATCCAGAAACCATCTAGAAAACAGGTCAATAATGACCTTCAGACAAATGTCATGTCCTAGTTGGTTTGCTAGTTACTTGTCTGCCAACCTGACTGGCTCTTTATTCAAAAGTCCAGCTTTTGTAGAACTCCATTTCCTCCAGTTTAGCTAATCATTTTCCATTTGCCACTGGCTTAATGTTTTGCTAACAACTACAGAATTAGATATAATGCATTTTCCTTCCCTACACAGTCATCTGTCTTAGCACAAATGACACCATGAGCTTCTTTTGGTAAACCCATCTTGCTTTTGTCCAGTTTTCTTCCCGTCATTCCTTATTCTTTTTTTCAGTATTTCCTCTAAAGTCTTTGTGCATTGCTGAGATCTGATTTGCTCTCTCTTGTTCTGTATGAAATACACTTAAATTATTTTTCCCTATTTCTGGCGAGACTGTCCCAGATGAGACATGTTTATTCAAATTCTTTGCAGCTGGGTTTGGAAACTCCTGTGCCAGTTTCTTCAGAGTCCTGGTACAGAGTTTATTTGATGATGAAAATTTAAGCATGTCAGACTCAGCTTTTCTTTCATCTCAGATGTTCTTATTATGCTTCTATATCCTTTTTTCCTTCTTCCTTTTCCTTTTCTTTTTTTCCCTTGTGTTCAAAATTAATATATATATATTTAATATGAACACAAGAAATGGATATAGTTTTCCAGTCAGATGAATGCTAAAAATATCTTCCCTCTCCTACCTGGTATTTGCCAATGCATGTATGTCCAAGTTTTGTAAGCCTTTTCATAATCCTAACATTGTGCTGGATGTGTTGTTCAACTAATTATCACATCATCACCCTTTACAAATCTTTGTTACAGCCACTGTTTCCTTTGGTGTCACATTTCATTGGATTAAAATACAAGTTCTTAAGGGAGACCACCTCAAAATTTTGTGTAATCTGAAAACCTCAGTATTTTTAGCATATAGTTTCTGGTGCATACAATTACTGAACAAAATTGCGTCAAGAGCAGACCTCTGTAGGACCTCTCTCCATCACTAACTCTTCAGACACACAGAGTGAAGATCTTTCTTTTACAGCTATTACTACAACCACAATGATTACTATGACCTGTTTATGACTGCTTCATATCTAAGATGGATCTACACCGAAAATATTCTGGAGAAAATAACTGACAAACACTTAATGTACATGATAACAGAAGATTTTATATTTTGCTCAGAAAAACATTTCGTGATTTTTCTGATTCTGCTCTCAAGGAAAATTAAATATGTGTCCTTGAGCTAATGAAAAATTCTAAAATTCTAATACATACAACGTTGTTGAGTTTGTATGTTGTAATCAAGAAAACATAAAATATTTTTGTTAAAAAATCTTTCTAGTATTTGGCAAGATCTACTTCTTTTTATAGTGTCTGTAATATTTCTTGCTTCCCTAATGGAAGTATTCATCTGCTAGATTAGTCATGCCTGAGGGTGTTTTTATATTTTGAGGCGGAAGATGCCCTGAAAATCTAAATCTTTTTAATTACTTACTATTTCTCCTGTTGCACTTATTTTCAAGAGGAGATGTTGATGGTTCTGTGTACACACAGATATTCTTTTCTCTAACTAAAATAGAACTCGCTACATGGCTCAGACTATGAACTTGAATAAGAAATGCCTACATAGAAAATAACAAGAGACCGTATTTTTGTACTAACTTTCCTACTACATGCTCTCTTGGTATTGAGAAGAAAAAATCAATCATATTCTTTGAGAAATACTTTTGTTAAATTATATAAATACCATCTTGTATTAGTCATTGTCCAACTTCTTGCTTCTTTTGGGCAACAGAATGTCTGTGGCCATTTGGTGTATTTAAGGATGGCAGAGTGAGATGCCCAGCTATTGCTCTGTGAGTCCCAGAAGAGTTGAAGATATTTTTACGTATAACTGGCTATATATCTTTCCTTATTCTTTCTGACATCCAGAATGATAATAAAATGCAATTAGCTCCCACGTTGAAAAGTAACTAGTAATTGTGCCTCTTTTTTTTATCGAAAAAGAGAAAGAGAAAGAAAAAGAAAAAGAGAAAGGACAAGAAAAAGAAAAAGAAAAAGAAAAAGAAAAAGAAAAAGAAAAAGAAAAAGAAAAAGAAAAAGAAAGAAAAAGAAAAAGAAAAAGAAAAAGAAAGAGAAAAAAAAAGAAAAAGAAAAAGAAAAAGTAAAAGAAAAAGAAAAAGAAAGAAAAAAGAAAAAGAAAAAGAAAAAGAAAAAGAAAAAGAAAAAGAAAAAGAAAAAGAAAAAGAAAAAGAAAAAGAAAAAGAAAAAGAAAAAGAAAAAGAAAAAGAAAAAGAAAAAGAAAAAGAAAAGCACCACCTTCAGCATGCCCAGTTCCTAGAGAACAAGTCTATGGAGATATAATTCTATAATTCATTGGAAATAGGCTTCTATGTGGGGTTATTTTTCAATTTATTTATAGAATATAAGAGGGGAAGTGATATTCCTACCACTGAATTTTGTATATTGCGTGAAAAATAACATAGCTGTTTCAAAACACTCCTTTGAGTGCTTTTAGACATAGCTTAAAATTTCAGTTTTCCACATGGCTTGCATAGTATTACTGTGAAAAGAAGATTTTAGTAGGTAGTCTATAGCCCTGTTCAGGTTTGATCTTGAAGAAACAATTTTGATCAACTACAATGCAATTCTCTTCAGACAGGAAGTAGGCAGCAAGACACATCCCCTGCAACAACCTCCTCGACTAAGAACTGTAGCTATGCTGCAGTTACACTCATGTGGGTCCCCATGAGGCCACATAAACAAAGCACAAGGTTATTAGATATTTAAAAGCTATTTATTATTTACACCATCACAGAGAGATAACTAAATTCTGATTTGTTTCCTTTATGAAATTACTTAGTGCTCTCTTGTTGCTATGATTTTCTCAGATTCATTTCCAGTATATGTAAGTTAGTGGAATATTTGGAACATGAATACTTACGTGTGCATTTTGAGTGCCAAAATTAGATTGAGGTTCTTTGTAGAAAAACATATTTTTAGTAATTAATAAAAATCTGACTGCATGGCCTGTGTTTAGAATTACTATTTCAGCCTCTAGGAATAAAGTGAAGTTAGACACCACCCTTCAAGAGTGGATTTCACTCTGTAAATGGAAATGATGCAATCTCTTTGCTCAGACTAGGGTCTGTGCAGCGTCAATAACAAGTGATATATGGAGTATGGAGTAGGATATGTTCAGCCAACTACTGCTTCCCATCTCTTAAACCACCTTCTGAAGGGAGCTGATGAGTGGCACATAATCAGAAGACAAGGTTATTTATACCGCGTTGTCTAAGTAGCCCTTACAGAGTTGTTTTCTGATGCTGGAGGATAAGCTCACCTTTTCATCCTGCCTTCTCCTCAGAGGTGTGCATCAGCCCAGTGTGAACAGGATGTGGATTTGGGTCATATATCTCTCTGTTGTTGCATGTCACTTAAAAGACTGCTACGAGATGATCAGAAGATTGACAGCTTTAACACATCACAGAAAAAACAGAAATAATTAATCATAGAGTGGTTGTAGTTCAAACACTGTCCGCAAGCTTGAAAGACATCTGGCTAATGATGCCAGTGTTGTAACCATAGGTACACAAGTTGTTCATTGACCATTGCTACTATCTCAATGAAGAAGATGTCCTTCATCTTTCTTTTAAACACACAATAGTGATTTCTGCTCCTGTTAGGACACAGTCTGACCTTATAATCTGCAGTGATTAGTTCTGCCAGGAAAATCAGTAGCTTCCAACTGTTTTAGACATATGGCCTCCAAAAGTCAAATCCGTGGAAGAACGGCTGTGTTGCCACAAAACAAAATGATCTCAGATTATTTGTTGGAAAAAAGACAATGAATGCTCTTTTCTGAGGTTTGGACTGGTTAGAATGCTGATTTCTTAGAAATTCAGTCCCAGATATAATTAAAAAGTCATCAGACCTCTGCATCACAGAAGTCTGTGTAAGATTGAACACCCAGCCAAAAGGAAATGTGTTTAAGAGCTTTCATAACACGAGGCCAGTGCGAGATCTTTGATCTTTACTGGATTGCTTTATAGACAACCTATTTCACAACTGTATTTAGTCATCTGCCTTCATGACAGAAAGCAGATTTGGTGTGTGCTTGTGCATTGTAAAAGAGGTAACCAGGTCATGGCACAGGATTGTGTCAGCCAGAACAATATTGTCTTATGGACATTCCCTGATTAGGTCCATTCTACAACTTCATATCAATTTACAAAGATGTCAAATAGCATCCTTTCCCAGGTTAAAAAAAAAAAAAAAATTATTTTTTTCTCTATTCCCATAAGAAAAAGGAGATCTATAAGAAGAATTTTAAAACCAATATTGCTATGGAAGAGAAGATGTCGAGTAGGAAAGTGAGATTTTAGAGAATTCCAGTTGTGATGGGTCAGGAGCTGCTGTAACCATAAAAACTGTAGGTAGGACGTTTCTCACTTAACTTAGAAGTTGATTTACAGGTCCTAGCTAGTCTTAGACCGACTCCTTCTGTGGTTAGCACAGACACAAACATTTCCGGAGGGTGACTCCTCCTCTCCTAAAAGCAAGTCTAAAGTGAACAAGATCCAGAGGTGCTTACCAAAGTCCAAAATGAGCAAAATATGCACAAGTGTTGCAGGTTATAGTGACAATAAATGTTAGAGATGTCAGAGTTCACACACTGTTTTAATAAGCCTGAAATAGATTTTTTTCCATAAGTATTACTGTCTATCTAACCTTTCCAAGGTCCCTTCGGCCTTTCCTGCTTGAAGTCTCTATGAGTTCATAATTTGTTCTCTGATTAGCAAGTTGCTGCCTGGCTTCCCAATTCAATATGTAGCCAAAAAAAAAAAAAAAAACCCAAATGTGGAAAGTAGAGATGCATAAAAATAACAGTGGAGATAAAAACAAAGAGTACTTAAAATCTGAGAGTGAATAAAGGAATGAGGACCTTGAGTCACACAGAGACAGGGGAAGATAGAATGTGCTAAATTCAGGTATGGATTTTCATGTTTGAGTCAATGCTGGACGCATAAAGTCCAGATTTGGAAGAGGAGTTGATTTCTCATTGACCTTCTGAGCTACATAACACCCAGATAAACCCTCAAGATAGGCTGGTAGTGTAAAAAGCATGAGTTATTCCAGGTCTCATACCACACCTCATTACGCAGAGGTTCACAGAGTAATATAAAACCCATTGAAAAAGACACAGAAATTCCCTCATATCAAATCACATTTATCCACAGGTTGGATCAGCATACAGACTTTTGGCAGAGGCTGCAGAGACAGTGGGAGAAGCAGTGGCCGAGTAGTGACTCAGGCGTTGGATGTGGACGGGCCTACACTTCCCTGTGGGTTTCACAGTTACCTCTGGGAGCAATGGGCTCAGACACTGAGGAGTTCAATAATGCAGTGAGGGTGCTAAAGCTATCTATAAGTGTTCTCTATAAGCTGTCCTCTCCAGGACATCCCTTCTTTCTCCTTCGCTGCTCTACCCCCACTCTCTTTCTCCCATCTCACCTTCTCCCCTTTATCTGTCCTCTATACATGACACCAGTCACAAGATCTCCTCATCTCTCCCTTATTCTCTTGTCTAGTCGCCAGATTTGCTGTCCTTCTGTTACCTCCTGACCAACACTACTTTTCCACACTCCTGACTCCCCTGGTCTCTGCTCTTCAAAGTCACTCTTAAACTGTGTTCTTGCCAGTCCCAAGTCAGGCTACTTGCTCCTGCTCTTCTCTGCTCACACATTCAGGGCCCAGGAAAGAGAGGCCTCTTGACTGCCCAGGACCAAGGCAAGCAACATTAGCAGTGCCAGAGAAGAGCCTGTTTAACCCCAGAGTCCCAGGGAGTGATAAGCTCTGTGGCTTTCTGAGGTTGGTGCTTTGGCAGCCAGCTAATGGTTAGGGACTGCAGTGCAATCACCGCTGAGCCAAACAAGAAATTATCTGCAAAACTGCAACAAATATCAATGAATCTTGAAAAGCCCAAAATTTTCTAAGGGTTGCAACTTGGCTAGGTATGGTTGCTTGTTCCGCAAAATGGGAAGACTTTTGACTGAATTTTGAAATTTTGTTCCAAGAATGAAGGCACACATGCTTCCTCAGAACAACTTTTGAGTTGGGGAAATCATATGTAAGATGGGCCTGTTCCAACCTCAGAAATTCAGAAACAACCTTTCCAACTATTTTTTTTCTGAAACTTCCTGAAAAATGAGCCTTGTGACAGCCTCAAAATGAGAAACTTTTAGCTTGGAGTATCAGCAAGTGAAAAACTTAAAAGCTAATAAGAAGAGAATCAGGTAGCCTTAACCTAGAGTTGTTGTTATCTGCACTGCCTGTAACATTCCTGTTATATATATAGCAGTTGTTACTGGATACCTTGGTATAATCCACAAGTATCAGATTAACTACACCACCAAATAGTAAGCAAACATAAGAGATTTGTGTCATTGGGAAATAGAATTTGACCCTCACAGTGTAGGAATGTTCTTAGGAAGGGAGGATCAAGGATATTTTCCTAGTCAGGCCATAGTCTGTTGAGTGATTATTCTAACAGGAACTTTATATCTACATCTCTGACTAGTCCAAAGGATTGAAGATGAGTAATGTTGAACAAAGTAAAGAATCCTTTAATCTGTACTGATTTAAAAATTAATTTGGACTTACATTATGGACACATGCAAATTGAACTGGAATCAGTACAGTTTTCTGAAGTTGAAAGCACGAAGCATAAACCTCAGAAAACAAAAAGTTCATGCTTCTAGCAGGCAACATGAAGATAAAATGTGATGCTCATTTTATAAACTTCTGAAAGTAGAAAATTTTATAAACTTCTGAAAGTAGAGAGAAGAACAGAAGTCTTGCAGGAAAACTTCAATCCTCCAGTAAAGTGGCATGCACAAAAAAAAAAAAAAGAAAAAAATTCTTACAAGATGAAATGTAGCTGATCTTTTGCATTTTTCAGGAAAATTTTGCGTATCTGTTTGACATATTTCATGTCAATTCTATGTACCCATTTTATGTAATAATGCTCTCCTAAATGTAAAATTTATTGGGAAAATGTCTGATGCTTCTTACACCATAAACATGAAGATTTTTTGATAGTTCTTTCACCCATGGAACTTAAGAAATCTCAAAATGACAACTGTTAAATTGTATCCTAGAGATAGCCATGAAAAGAACTGCTCAACTTAAAGTGATGGCCATAAGTAGCTCCTCATTACAGCTGTGTTTAGAAGGGAGTGCGAAGAGGTCACTTAAACCATACATCAGACTGGGAAGTCTCGCCAGGAAAACAAGCATTTCTGGGGGTGACGTGGCAGCATGCATTGTCTCAACATTATAGAATATGGAACAAATCCTGATGTCTATACTCAGTTTTTAATCATTACTTACTCAAAAATGTCACTGAATTCAATGGGAACAGTGCCAGCATAAAGACTGAATTGACAGTGGTTTACTGCTTGAAAGACGACTATTCCAAGTACTCCAAAATTCACGTTAACCCTGACCGTTCAGAAAATCATTGGCCTCCTGAGGCTACAATGCAATGTTAGTGTTGCAAGTTCAAGATCATTTGAACATTCAGTTCCAAAGTGTCGCCCTCCTGTACACATGAAGCCTCACACAGAGCCTCTTCATCCTTCATTTTACATGTACACGTAAGGCTCAAACCTTGGCTCAACCTTTCCCAAAATTAACCTAGACCTTTAGGATATCTCAAGCACATAACAGCCTTTTAGCTAAGTGGGTAGTGGGAAGGTGTTCACATAAAAAATTTCTCAACGTTTAAGTTAGAAGCTCAATGTAAGCTGCAAAATAAGCCAGAAGAAGCAACATGTGAATGCTGAGGCTTAGAGTTTGTTAAAGAGCAGAGAATCTCTATGAATGCATCAACTGAGTGCCTGGGAGGCACGGAGACATGTTGTTCTTACTGAAGCTAAGCCAAGGTGCATGTCTGGGGCCTTTGGAGAACCTGTGCTATTCCTGCCTCCTGCCTAATGGGGGTCGTCTGGCAAGTTTCACATGGGCATGTAGAACTGCACAGAAACCATGTACATCAGTGTCCTGAACCACAGGTCCTCCAGACTGGGCCACGACTGAAAGGGATTATGCGGCCATGACTGAAAGGGGTTATGCCTACTTTCTGGCCTGCAGTCTAGAATTGTGTTTCAGGGAAATGACAACACAGAAGGTGGTAAGGAAGGGCCTGGAATTTGCATGGATCTTATCCTGATGCTGTGTTGAGACGTGAATTATATGTGCACCCAGAGCTGAAAGTTTGGAGCGTACAAAGAGCTCATAGTGTACATATAACCCCAGACATCGATATTTTTGGATGCAGAAGAATATTTCTAGGTGCTTGAAAATCTGTTTACAGATTCCAACTTTATTTTCGGAACACTTTTCAAGGAAATTATCACTGATGTAATAGCTAGGATTATACTGGCATACTTCCCGACCAACGGAGCTGAGTATAAACAAAGCACAGCAGCTCACCAGATCTGGTGGCAAGGGATTCCTCCTACAGATCCTGTAAGGGTGAATTCTTCATAACACTTCCAGACGTTGCTCAGGTGCTTTCTTGGGTCAGAGTGAAGGTTTGGGGGACATCAATATAAGGAGAGAGCAGGAGGCTCAGGAGCAGGGACAGAGAAGGAGTACAGCACAAGAGGGTGTTACAGAGTCAGAAGAGAAGAGCGTGGGTAGCTTAATTGCATTTCCTTGTTTTCAGAAGGTGAAGTTTGTATTACACTAAGCGGTAGCTCTATATTAAAAAAGTTCTGAGGAATTTCATGAAAATGTAACACTGTATTTACTCTGAGTATTTTAAACAGTCTCCTGAAGGAAGTTCGATATTTTAAGACATTTCAAAAAAACATGTTGTCTGTTCCTGAGTTCTAACTAGTCACACAGTCATCAAAGAAAATTCACATTCTAACTCCCACAGCTCTTTCAAGTCCATCTAGTTTTAAAATGACAAACAATGGAAAGTTAAAAGTCTGTAAATAGTGAGAATACAGAAGTCCCCTGGGTGTTATGTAATGCATATTTTAATTGGCAAAAAAAAAAAGAAAACAAAAATGGTATTGATATTTATCATAACTGTATGTTTATATATTGTGGTTAGCCAACTGAGAAAAATATCTCCATCAGCTATTTCCTTTCTCTGTCATGGTTTGTAAAAAGCCTTCTGGAATATTTTAGATGAGAAATATGAAACTGCTTTTTTATATATTCCATTAGAACTGTTTCCCCAGTCCAAGAAAGTGGTGGAGAATATGTTGAATGGGAAGTAGGCTTAGCTAGTCAAATGCTGGTTGGTTTGTGTCACATATCTTGGACAAAATCTTGACAACCTTGCAGGAAAAAAAGAAATCCGTATATGAAAACATAGGCTGGTGGAAGAATTAAAGATGTGATGCATTCTCGGTAATATGTAGGAGTTCTACTACCAGTTGTGTAGCTATCTTTGGCTGATGAAGCAGAAAGCACATAGCACAAGCACATTTTTTTCATTGCCTAGCTTTTGGATTTGGCTCAAAGAACAATCTTTACTGAAGTGCAGTGAATGATACTGTACATGATGGCAATAAAACTTGCTTCACTTTCTCCTCGCTCTCTGCATGAGTGATTATTGTAATGACATTCTCTGTCTTTGTTCTTTTGTTCACTCCTTGAATTGCTACTTGCAGATGCCAAGTTGCTTTGCACCTGATTTGTCAAAAAAAAATCTTCTCCTCTACCACTCAAACCTAGCAAAGGAAATCATCTGATTTTGGTTCAGTGGTTGACAAGAGGAACACAGAGTTCTGATAGGCTGTGTGTTATTTCCCTGCCCTCTTCCCTTACCCATTACATTTTTATAACTGCTCCTGATTCCATTTCCTCTCTCAGTCCTCTGTGTCATGGTGGTGGATCTAATTAAATGTTTGGAATGAGAGGGGTGTGCCTGCCATGAAATCAAATAATGCTGTTGGACCTGCACATCTGCAACATAGCATTTGTTTTACTTCTTATTAAAGATGTAAAGCAAATTGTTTGACTTTGAGAGGACTCCCCTGCTGGGAAAATGATGATATGCAGAAATGCCACTTGCAGCTTCTCAGCTCTCCTCACATGAGATCCTTCTCACAGTAACATGAGAGGCAGGGTTTCCAGATGTCACTATCTCCAAAGGAAATAAGAACTTCCTCTTTACATGACCCATACAATGTGTTTCACTTCACTGCACACCACTATGCCAGGAGTGCAGTATCACATTGGTACTGTACCTCATAGCCTTAGGGATGACAAAATACAGGACTATAAAGAAAATCTATGGTGGGTGAAATACAGTTCAGTGGTTCAGTTCATGTTAGGTTGAATCACATTTGAAATCAATTAAGCAGCAACAGATTATATCTAAACCCTGGCTACCCTCTCCAAGAAAAAATAAAATTTAAATTTAAATTTAAAAAAATAATAATTTTTTAAAAATATCTGTGCTCTTTGAAGCTGGTGAATGAAGAAATGTAGCCTGCTACAGCAAATGCAAGACATGTGACTGCGGTCTACTAGATGACCTGAAGAGCGTACAGAAAAAGCACAGTTTGTGCTCAGGATGATCTCTACAAGAACTGTCTGCACTAACTCACATGTCAAATGGCGCATTTGCACATTCAAGTGCTATATTTGGTTGTAAAGATACTGTAAATACTTGCAGGCATTTTTTTGTTCAAGTCACTGAATTTGAATACGTAGATGGTAGATTTTCTTGTTTCAAACCTTCAGACTAAATTTCATTTGACATTTCTCCAGTGACTGTGTCAAAGGTCTGTTGGTTTACCACAACTGAGGAATGCACCTGATGTGCGTTTCTGAAATAAAGTACAGATTTGTTTCCTGCAAAACAGTAAACAATTCAAATTCAGGCACCATTGTATCTCCATATTCCACTTAAAATGATCTAAATATTTACTTCACACATCCCTCTGATCCCATTGCCAGAGCTAGCCACAACCATGGTCTTCAGAGGTCAGATCTCTCTTCCCTGCCCAGATTCAAGGGTACTTTGGTCAATAAAAAAAAGGTTTCCTGGCTTTAGAGAAGGCTGAAGGTTTTGATTTATTCAAATCTCATTTTGCTCTCCTTTTGGGTCAGACACTGAAATGAGCTTGAACCTATGATACTGATGTGCACTTACTTAGAGAACATTGAGATCCCTAAGCGACATGAAAAGGAACCAACAGTTAGTGATATGTGAGCCATCATGCTTTAGGTTTAGGGCCCAGAGTAAGTGCAGTAGCCATCTCTAATAATGGATAAAGTAAACTCTGTGTTTCCAGCTGTTCACTCTGTCCATGTTTTATGCATAGAATAATTATAAGGATATACAGAGGTGTGGAAAGTACACTAAGAGAATAGGAACTCCTCAAGTACCTCCACTGTCTTTGTGCTAGTGAAGAGACCACTACAATACTTTCATCCATTTTCCTTCTTCCATCTGCTCTTGGTTCTGCTGTCTGTAGTTACCACATTGCCCTGCATATGCTTTACACCCAGATCTTATCCTTTCCTAACGTAATGAAGGAAATAATTATGGGTTGGGGCTGTTATTTGAGGAGGAATTAAAGAAATATGCTGAGAATTGGAACAATTTTCAGAAGCTTGCAAAGGTAGGTGAATAGGCAGGACAGAAGGAAGGTTCAAAGTGAAGAGAAGGCTATATAGGGAGAAAGGTACAGGGATGAAATAGAAATTGTTTTCACAAACAGGAAAAAATATACCATTCTCTACTAGCAACATTTTCCCTCTGGTTTCCTGAAGAAGCTGTTTTTCTGGTTGCTGCTGTTCTGAGATCAGCTGGTTTTGAGCTAGGAGTTCCCTGCCCAGCCAACCAGAAAGGCTGGGACTGGGATTCCCCAATAGCGATGATGGTGACTGAAAGGGAAGGTGAGTTACAGAAACTTCTCTTTATATAGTTGTAAGATTTTCAGTACAAAAGAAGAAAGAAAGAAAAAAAACATGGGGGTCTCTGTGCAGACTGAATTCAGCACAAAAGCATGTGAACTTTCCCTGAGGTGATATTCTAGATGAGAAATCGAAAAACATGCGGAGAAAAGGAAAGTATGAGGAGCTGGAGAAACAAAAATGTAGAGAGGAGAGAAAAAATAAGCCAATAGAAGTGAAAAAAAAAAGGTACATTAATAAAATAAGTGCTATAAAGCAATTTCTTTTAATACGCATGACTCAAAAAACATTTCTCTGGTGTACCGGAAAAGTAGTGTCATTTTTGGATCACTGTGATATTCTACCTGAGTCAACCTGGTATGTACTATAATCCCCTATTTTGAGAAATGCCATGTGAGGAAGTGAAAACTTCATTTGTGTAGACTTGGAAAGGAAGTCATAAAAACCATTCTTTCCACTAAAGTTTTTGTTGAATGGAATAAGGCACTCTGTCTCTTCCTGGCTCAGATAAGCATTTAGATGAAAGCATGTTATTTCACATACCTGACTCTCAACAGAAGCCAGTCCCCTCAGGGGCGGTTTGCTGTACTGTCTGACCATATAATCCAAATAAGCCTCAAGCACCAAACTGTGGTGAGACAGAGAAAGAGGATTCAATGGAAGACAGTGAATTAAGAGTATCCCATCTGAGGAATTATCAGCAAAGAACTCTTTCTCAGCATGCTGCTAGAAGACGTTACTATGCTACTGAAGATACTTTCTACTAGGTGAAGAGCCTAGCCTGGCATTTTAGTAATTACATGGTAGCAGCACTTTTTATAAATTTAGGTGGAAAGGACAGAGGATAACGTGCATCCAGTTTTCCACTTACATGGAGCAAGGTAGACTTATAGTTCTAGGTATGAGACAGATTTTACTGTTATAATAGGAAATCCTTCTAAAACCTAAAAAAGTCTTTAAAGCAAAATAAATGTTAATCATATGTCAACTTACATTTTCCCACAGATGTATGTAACTTACTAGTTTGGTTTTCTCTCTTCTATATTAACACATCCGATTCCTGGGGCTTTGGGGAAGAGACTCTCTCTTCTTGTCCCACTATTTCTCTTTATGAAGGGATAGAAAATAGCTACATCAGTGGGAACAGGGGAGGCAGTAGCTGTTTCTGAGAACATCTCTGTGTTTTATATGAATCAATAAATTAACCAACTCAATAGAATGAATAAACACTCTGGAAAAGGATGCAGGACTCTTCCCCACAACTATGCTAGATTATACTCAATGGCAGTTATACAATGGTTAAGTGCATATCTTCATAAAGGGGTGAGTCTTTCACAAAATTTTCTTTAAAATGTCAGCCTAGTCTGAAAATGAGACAGAGTGGGAGGGAGAAAGGTTTTGTGTCTGTTTGTGTGTATACATAATAAAAGGTAAAATAAATACAAATGAATCGAGGCCTCCTTGTGGAATTTGTTATTTAAAAAATAAATAAATTAAAAAATAACATTCTTATGCTTGGGGAAAAAAAAAGAGTAATTAAATGCAGCTTTTCACAACAATAGCCACAGAAATCAAATACCCATATAGATCAGAGCAACCACACGTTGCTAGAGTGGTCAAGCCAGCAACACAGTGCCTGTTGCTTCCCTCAGGTGTCTACAGAGTAATAGGGGGGATGAGAAATATGAAGGATGTGATAAAGTGAGCAGAGACTATGAAGAAATAAGAAGCAAATATTTCCAGTTTTGGGAACTACATTTTGGAGAGACAAAATAAAGAATTCTTGCACAACTGTAATACGTCTTGGGGGAAAAAATCCTCTTGAAACCACAGGTTCTTTTTCAGAAACCTTTTGATATATATATATATACATATGTATGTATAAAAACATTCCTAAGTCTGGAAAAAAACATTTAACCTTTCTAAACATAAATCATCATCTCCCCCCACCCCATTCCTCCAGTGCAGAGCACCTGCTTTTGCTTTGTCCAGCTCTGGCTGCATATTAGAGCCACTGAGTTTTCCTGGAGAAGGAATGTGTCTTCTCTGCAAACTGCCCTGCAGTCAGCACTGGGTTTGGAAAAGAAAACTAATCTCTGAGAACCTCCAGAGGGCAAACCAATTTTCTAAATTGCATGCAGCTAAGTAGTGGAGTTGCTTTAAAATCTAAGCCGTGTTTTGCATTTAGTTTAGGGTTTTTCTTTTCCTTTTCTTTCTTTTTTTTTTTTTTTCTGTAAGTTGCATTGAGGAAGCTCCTTACCTCCTCACTGTGATTCTGCAGAAGGGATGCACCACTGGAAATGGGATAGAAATGGCAAGGCAAGTGGGGTGAGCAGTACTGAAATAAAATTTCATGCTGCAACATGGCTGCCACTCTTCCTATCCAAGCCAAGCACAGTAATAGTTAAGAAAAGCAAAGATATAAAATGAAGAAGCACCTCACAGCAGCAACAGAAAACTGCCCATTACACTCTCAAAGCAGTGAAATTTCAAAAGTGACCTGCACCCATAGCAGATCTCTCCCAACCCTGCTTTTAAATAAACTCTGAAATGGTAGCATGCTGCCATCACTGATGGAACATTTCTGCTGCCTGTAAGCCCAAATGGATTCATTTTGGTTTTTTTCTTGCAGCTCTGTCCTGTCTATAAAATCTGTCTGCATCCTGGCTAAAGATGCTTCTCTATGTAACTATTCTAGAATAGCTGTGGTGCTTGAATACACCACTTGAACACCCACAAGTCTATGGGACCAGATGCAATCCACCCAAGGGTGCTGAAAGAGCCAGCAGAAGTGCTTGCCAAGCCACTTTCAATAATTTACCAGCAGTCCTGGCTAATCAGTGAGGTCCCGGATGATTGGAGTTCGGGAAAACCTTCTATGACAAGGTGACCCTCTTAGTGGACGATGTTGTTTTCTTGGACTTAACAAGGCATTTGATACACTTCCCACAACCTTCTCCTGGAGAAACTGCCTGCTCATGGCTTGGACGGATGTACTGTTTGCTGGGTAAAAAACTGTCTGGATCACCAGGCCCAAAGGGTCGTTATGAATGGAGTCAAATCCCATTGGCAGCTGTCGCAAGTGGTGTTCTCCACGGCTCAGTACTGGGGCCAGTTTCATTTATCTTTATCAATTATATTGATGAGTGCACCCTCAGTAAATTTGCAGATGACACCAAGTTGGGTGGGAGTGCTGATCTGCTTAAGGGTAGGAAGGCTCTACAGAGGGAGCTGGATAGGCTGGATTGATGAGCTGCATCCAACTGCATGATATTTAACAAGGTTAAATGCTGGGTGCTGCACTTGGCTCATAACAACTCCATGCAGTGGTATAGACTTGGGGAAGAGTGGCTGGAAATTTGCCCAGCAGAAAAGGACCTGGAGGTGCTGGCTGACAGCTGACTGAACATGAGTCAGCATTGTGTCCAGGTGGCCAAGAAGGCCAATGCCATCCTGGCCTGCTGTGTTGGTTTTACCCAGCTGAGCAGCAGAGCTCCACCACAACTGCTCTCTCACTCCCCCATCTCAAAGGAAGAGGGGGAGAAAATACGATGGAAAAGGGTTTGAGGGTTGAGATAAGGACAAGAAGGTTGCTCATCAATTACTGTCATGGGCATAACAGATTCAGGGAGATTAATATAGCTTATTACTATCACTAGCAGACTAGAACAGTGAGAAACTGAAAGCAAGCTATAAACACCTTCCTCCCCATCCACCCTCTTCTACCTCCTCCCCCAGAGCAGTGCAGGGGAACGGGGAATGGGGGCTGCGGTCAACCCATATCGCTTCGTCTCTGCCACTCCTTCGTGGTCACTCTCTGCCCCTGCTCCAGTGTGGGGTCCCTCCCACGGGATGCTGTCCTTCCCGAATGGATCCTGCGTGGGCTTCCCACAGGCTGCAGCTCTTCAAGGGCTGNCCTGGAGCACCTCCTGCCCTCCTTCTTCACTGACCTTTGTGCCTGCAGGGCTGTTCCTCACTCCTCTCTCTCTCAGATGCTGTTGCATAGCAGTTTTTTTTCCCCTTTCTTAAATCTGCTCTCCCAGAGGCACAACCAGCATCGCTCACTGGCTCAGCTCTGGCCAGCGGTGCGTCCCTTTTGGAGCCGGCTGGAGCTGGCTCTTCTCTGACATGGGGCAGCTTCTGGAATCTTCTCACAGAAGCCACCCCTGAGGCCCCCCTACTACCAAACCCTCACCACATAAACCCAATACACCTGCATCAGAAAGAGTGTGGCCAGCAGGACTAGGGAAGTGATTGTCCCCCTGTACTCAGCAGTGGTGAGACTGCACCTTGAGCACTATGTTCAGTTTTGGGCCCCTCGCTGCAAGAAGGATAATGAGTTGCAGAGAACAGTAACAAAGCTGGTGAACTAGAAAACAAGGCATATGAGGAGCGGCTGAGGGAACCAGGGCTGTTTAGTCTGGAGAAGATGAGGCTGAGGGGAGACCTCATCGCTCTCTACAACTACTTGAAAGGAGGTTGCAGTGAGGAGGGTGCCAGTCTCTTTTATCAGGTGACAAAGGATAGGAAACAAGGCAACAGCCTCAAGTTGCAACGGGGGAGGTTTACATTGGATATTAGGAAGAATTTCTTCATGGAAAGGATGGTTAGGTATTGGAACAGCCTGCTTAGGGAGGTGGTGGAGTCACCATCCCTGGAGGTATTTAAGAGATGTATGGATGTGGTGCTAAGGGGCATGGTTTAGCAGTGGACTTGTAGTGTTTGGTAGATGGTTGGACTTGATGATCTTAAAGCTCTTTCCCAACCTAAATGATTCTATGAGTCTAATGTCATAGGTTTTCTCATCCCTATACCCTACAGACAAGCCTGAGCCCCCACCACTTTCCAGTCCACTCTGTCTTCCAGAGAGGAAGATATGGCAACAAATGCAGAGTCTGGGAAGTAGAGTTTGCTCATTTATTTCTTCCTGTTTATGAAGATATGCTCACAAATTTCTCTAGTATTCTTTATTTCATATTATTTAATTACAGAAAAGAGAAAGGCCAGCTGTTTTTCACTCTGCTGTACTGTGTGTCTTGTGTACACATTATTGTATTATTCAAAGCAAGAGCACAGCTCTGGAGCGTAACTGTCTCCATTCTTCCTTCAGCTTTGTAATGGACCAATTTTTTCCTTTCTTCGCTTCCTAAACCACTGCCTTTTAATATGACTGTTGTGCTCCACCCCAGAGTTGCATGCTAGCAACACATGGAGTGCAGATGCCCCAATATGAACAATATATCATGCTTTTGGCTATGGAGTTCTTATTTAAGTGACATGATAGACTACAGTAATTTTGAGTGATGAATTTCCATTAGTCTAATTACCAGACTGCCTTTTTTTTTTTCCCCCACGTTACATTCCACTTTAGGAAAGCACATAAGCCAAAAAGTAACAACGTGACTAGATTTATTATTTTCAATGGGACTACAGGTGCCTGAAATTTAACATATGCCCAAGAACTTAACTAAATCACCTTTAACAGCAGAATCATAATTACTGTCAAAGCCCTGTATTTCACTTAGATTGTATTTCAATTAGAATTATCTGTGATTCTTTTACTTGAGGACTAGCATTTTCTAGGGTAAGGGACAAATACACATGTAATTTCTAAATACATTTCAATCTCTGCTTAGCAATAAAAAACAAAGCTTGATTGGAGGAAATTCATTTAAATAGATATTTCCTTACCTCCAGCCTCTCAAATTACAGCTGTACAGAGTAGGCAGCAACCTGACAGCTCAGCACATTCATGCATCAACCTTTGCCTATGGTGCTGCTTCATAGTATCCAGATATGTTGTCTCATCAGGTGTGCACCTGCTGAGCCAGGTACAGCAGCAGCACAATGCAAGCTGATATTATGAACAAAGGAAGATGAAAAAATGAAGATTGGTAAAAGCACCAAAAAAGTATAGTGACAAATACCTCTGAGCAGGTACAGGGCACACACCCCAGTAGGTCAGAATTGTTTATTGAAAAGTTTATTAAAAAAAAAAGAAAATGTCTTGTGCTATATGTCTTTTTCTTTGTGACACAATTTAAGGCAATCCTGCTTCCTTGCTTGTTCTTGTCACAACTTCCTTTTTTTTTTTTTTTTTNNNNTTTTTTTTTTTTTTTTCCCCCCAGGCTTGTTTTTAACTCAGATCTCTTCTTCTATGAGTTTCATAGCAGGAGTTTTCTTGGTTCAGCTGAGGTTCAGGAAAGTAGGTGAGGGTGAGAAGCAGGACAGGAGCTCTTTCTGTTGGTACTGCCAAGGACACAATGCAAAAGTGCAGCCTCAGAGCAGGGATCCAGAGTTTGTTCTGCTGTGTCCTGTTGAGTATGTATTTTAACAAACAGCTTCTGGTTAATGATCTCAGCTGAAGCAGCTGCCACCCCAAGTCGCACAACCCTCTTCATTTTCCCAGCACAAGTGCTTGTCGGACCTCCTGGTAAACTGGACTGGGATTCAAGACAGTACAAAAGGTTAAAACCAGTAGAAGTTGGGTTGAGCAGGGGAAGGAGGAGAAGAGAGGTCAAGGTTGCTTAGTCTGTCTTGCTGTGGGACACAGGGAAAACTGAGTTCCCACAAAGCCAATATCATTTTTGTATCCAGCAGAGTTATGATCAGTTTACTGTTTTGAAGATTTACAACTATCTGCTGCAAATGACAGAGGACCAAGAGACAACATTTCAACTGCAGACAAAAAAAATAGAGATGAAATTCTCACTTCTAAGAAACTGCCCTTGACAAACATGGTTAGAGATGGCACAATGCTACAGTCAGTGTGTTGGTGCTCAAGTTTCCTTATATGTATAAAATCAACACAAAAGAGGGGAGAAACTGGCCCAGATACAGTTAATGAGAGAACTGCCATAGATTTTAGTACAGCTAAGAATGCAAGCAGTGTTTATACTACAAAGGCAAAATCATTTCCAAAGTTGACAGAGCTATTCTATTGTTAGAAGTTAAAAGGTAGAAGATGCATCATGGGTTCTGCACTGTCCTTAAGCAATAGTCTTAAAAAATTGCTAAAAACTAGAATGAAAGTTAAAGGCATCTGACTGAACCTTTTCTAGTTTACTTTCATTAATGCATATACTTTATTAAGCTTGTAAGTCGTGCGTTAGTTTATGCTGTAGTGTGTTACACTTAAGCTACCTGCATTTAGTTCTCGTATTGTGCAAGCAAACAGCAATGATGTCATTATACATTTCCCTGGCGTTTTTATGCACAGACTGCAAAAAGTCACACTATATTCTTCTGTTTCAGTTGGTGACATAATTCTGTTATCCTATAGTCTCTTTATAGACTTGGTATCATAACTGAAAAAACAGCTTAAGTTTTCTTGTACGGTAAGGTCTTCTGAGTATTATTTACCACGAGCATTTTCAAGAAGAGAAAGAAAGGGAAAACAAGCTTGTCTGATCTTTTCTCCAGACATAATTTTTACCACCCAGACTCCACATGTTTTAGGGCTATTATGTAAGCCCATCACCTTCCTTTGTGGGTAATAAAGTCATTACAATAACACGCTACGTTACCACATACCAAGGCAAAAATGCCTGACTTCTATCAGGAAACTGTGAAAGGCCAGATGTTTCTAAGAGTTCAAGCAGAATCACAGAGCTATCACTAATCACCGGGTTTGTTTGTGTAGGAGAAAGTGAACCCATGAAGTCAATGTGAAACTTCCTATATAGTTCATCCAACTCCGTAAATTATACTACAGCTTATCTTTTAGTACCAAAGTGACAATTTTCTTAAAAGAAAAAAGAAAAAGAAAAAAAAAAAAACTAGTCATAGATCAGAAGTATCTATGGCTTTCAAGTCGCTCACATCAAATCTGTGTACTGCCATATCATCAAGACATAAGTATTAGATGAAAAAAATCAGACCTGGGCACACAATCAATTGTATTTCAGCCCAGCTATTCAGGACACAGGATATAGACTGTATGCCAGCTTTATGCTTTTAAGCCAACTGTATGCCAGCTGTGGGAGACAGATGATATTTGTTTTGGCACAAACCTTGAGTGATTTGGACCAGCAATGGTTGACTCAATATTAAACTTAGAGAGAGAACGTTTATGGACTGAAAGTTCTTGAACCCATTTGAATCAGAAAAATGAGACCATACCAGATTATTAGTTTGCATCTTGTGGTCTCAGCATTTATTAATTAAAACCCAAAAGGCAGATTATCACTGGCTAGAAAGCTAGTGAATTCTGAAGGGAACAGGAAGTGAAATGGCTGAGCTTTGCGCCACTGATTGCTTTCCATCTAGGAGGCAGAACTCAGCAAGACCTTCTGAAAACTCCTAGGAAATGAGCTCTCACTCATTTCCACTATAGTTTAGGATGATTATTACACCATAGACTCCAACATTTAATTACCCTTTATGTTACTATTTAATTAATTTATCTCTTAAATGATGTTTTATGATGTCGGTCAAAGAACATCAAGGATATAGCAGCATAAATTCGAAGTACCATTAGTGAAATATCACAAAAGAAATTGGTTTCTGCATTATTGTTTACAGCTATGTGTCTTTACACTAGGGAAACAATTTACCTAGATTCTCAAATACTTTGGGTTAAGTTCTGCAGAACTTTTAAAACAAGCTAACAAACTACATGGTAAATATCTTAAATATATACATTTATCAGAAGATGAGAAGAAGGGGCAAGGGACACTCTAAAAGCAGCTTCTCAAAAAGGTGCAATATACTTCTCAAATCAGAGGTCCAAAATAGTTGCTAAGAAGCCATTTATTTTTATAAATGTGCATTTAGTTACTAACGCACAGTATTTTCCTATGACTAAAAAACATCAATTACTTTAATTTATTTTATATAGTAAATAATTCCATGTGCACCAAAGTATTAAATTTACAAACTTACATTGAGTTAATCTGCTATAATTAATTCAAGAATACAGGATGCTGAAGTTATTTAAGTTCTCATTTTTCCCAAATGTGTTTTTTTGTTGAATAGTGGAAGGGAGAATTATTTTGTTTTCACTCAGATAGTGTAAAAATTTGTAAAGAGCCATCAAATCCTCTTTGCTGGTTAGGTAGTATGATGGCAAATATACCACATCATTCAAAGACATATGTTACTCTGATGGTTCCAGAAAAGATCAGCTAAGGGACTGATAGACAGTTTGGTCAACACACATTGTCAAATCATCTGATATGATTTCCCATATGTCACGGCACATTAAATTCTATCAAATGATTCCTTCTTTGATCCCAATAACTTAGTTTTGGTGAAATCTTATTTTCCAAAAGATAGAATAGTAAAATCATAGAATCATTTAGGTTGGAAAAGACCTCTGGGATCATCAGGTTAACCTAGCACTGCCAAGTCTATCACTAAACCATGTCCCCACACACCACATCTACACATCTTTTAAATACCTCCAGAGATGATGAGTCAGCCACTTCCCTGGGCAGCCTGTTCCAAACCTTCATAACCCTTTCAGTGAAGAAATTTTTCCTGATATCCAACCTAAACCACCCCTGGTGCAACTTGAGGCCATTTCCTCTTGTCCTATTGCTTGCTGCTTGGGAGAAGAGACCTACCCTGACCTTGCTACAACCTCCTTTGAGGTAGCCGTAGAGAGCAATAGGCAGGCATAACAGACAGAGAATCTTCTACTTTTTTTTTTTATTATTTTATTCCATTGATGGAATCATCTTCGCTATAGAAAAAAGAAAAGTTTGCTTTCTAATTTGAATTTGTCTGTGGTATCTGTTTTTTTGCTATGCTTTATATGAGAACCCCTAGGTGCCCAGTATTTTTTTCCTGTGCAGGTACTGTGAAATACCTCTCAAGCTTCCTGTAGATTTTTTCTCTAATCTTTAAATCATTTGGACAGGCTGCTATGTTATCCTGTCCAGTTTTTCAACATTTATTCAGTGTGAACATCAGCTATTTGCAGAGTACATCCAGCCCCAGGACTGAGTTTAAAGTCGTGAATCACATCTTTGCTGTCATTCACAGTTCCTCTCCTTATATAATTAAAAACAATTAGAGTTTTTCTGCACAGCTGTGTTGTTCCTCCACTCCAGTCCCTCAATTCATCCTGTAGTTTCTTTTCTAAGATTGCAAGCCACCAATCTACAGGCATGGGCAACAGTGGTCGTGCAAACTTGTGTAAGATTGCATGGGAAGTGTACTGACCTGTAGTTCTTTTGAGGAAAGATAGGCCATATTGTGCTCTGTATTACCGACCTATCTTTGTTACTACATAAGTACCTCTACCTGTGTGGTCTCCTTCATCAGCAGCATTTTATTTCTTTCCAGATGACCTGAGTTGAGGTGGACACACCACCCATTCCAGTAGTTTCATCCTAAAGATCTCTGATCAGTGATGGTTCCCCTCAAACCAACACTCATAGAGAAAACAATGATAAATTAAAATTAGCTAGGTAGAGATATATCTTGCCCCAAGGATTAGGGTAAGCTGAATTGATCAGGTTCAACTCTTTAGTTTGATAGTATAAGCATATTTAGAAAAGGAAAGCTTTCAACTCAAAAAAGTTTCACATTGGTCATATGCAGCAGGACTTTCATTCTCTTTTCTGTTGCTTTTTAGGACAGTCATAGTGACAAGGGGGACAGTAAAGAATAGAAAGTCATGCCACCATTTTTTAAATTTAGAACATAAGCACACTGCTATGTTGTGGTGCTCCCAGCTCTACTAAATGCATTCTTAGGAGAGCCACTGCTTCTATCAAGCTGTTGCAAGCACTGCAGAGCATCCTGTCTAGGTATCTCAGCTTTTCTCAGCAATAAGATAGCATTAGTCACCAAATCACAAGCACCTTTCTTCTGTGACAGAGTTTTTGAGCAGCAGCTCCTGAATTCAGAGAGATCGTGAGATCTTGTGAGACGGGGGAGAAGAAACTTGCTTTGCAATTTATAGTTACACCTCCTGTGTACAGCTCCTGTAATATCAGGTAGAAGTATGTTTTTCAGTCTGGCAATTCCAGCTCTTCTCAGTCACAAAATAAGTTTTGACGACTGGCAAGAGCTCTTGAATGCTAGCTGTCTTTGAGCGTGAACTTAGCAGAAGTTAGTAGTCACTGCCACCAATGGAGGAAATCTCTTTTCCTGAGCCAGATGGATTGCTGTTGCTGAATTCTGACAAAATCAAAGACTCCTGTAATCTAGAGTAGGTGCCACTGGGGGAGATCAGATTTTGTCTTCTAGTGTGGTAGGATGTCCCAGCTTTCGCAGATGTCAGACTAGAGCAGGAGCTGTGAACTCCAAGCCGAGTTCCTGGTAAGATCAATAGCATACTTTCACTTTTTTCTTTTCTCATGTTATGCGCTGTACCATTAATGGAGCCATAATGTACAAGCAAGGCAGGGGGGTTTGCCCTATATTTATGTGATTTCATTGGCGAAGAGTCCCTCTCATTCCTATTTTGCATATGTTGTTATCTTCCACTTAATACCTGAAGCGTCTTCTGAATGGGTCAGCCCTCCAAGGCAGTTATCAATGGCTGGAATAAGAAACTAAAGCCCAAGCAGTAATGAGGTCCTGCAGCGCACACGGGCCAGAAGCTGTAGGCAGAACTCAGGGAGAGAACTGAAAGGCAAGTGGACAATATTACCTCCAGCCTCCTCTGTCCCTCTGTATGAGATGCTCCCAGGTCTGCATGCCGACTTACACTGGCTCTCCAGACAGAATATTAAGATTAGGAAGATAGAGTCAGCAAATTGGTATCAGATACAGATGAGGCACTAGTACTGGAACTTCCGGAGTGTTGACCTTAAGTGGCCAGCGGCCTTCTTCTTTCCATACTCATTTGGTGGCCACTGTGGTGTGCTGCTGGTGGAGCTTAGCCACAGACCACTGCTTAAGGAGCCCAGTCCCTAGTGCTCAGCTATGTGAAACCGCCTGCCTTGCACATTGTACTTAAATTTATCTCTCTTTTTACCTATGAAATGCCTCACATACCTATGGCATCATATATGCAGCAATACCATATATGTTCCTGTTGATAGGAATGTTGCTATTTGCTGCTTATCCTGGCCCCTCTCCACTGGCCCATATCCCAGACTGGCCTCAGCCTGTTCCTGTTCCCAGGGAGGTGCCCAGTGCTTGGGACTGGGACTGCCCCAGTGCCCCTGGCTGCCTGCTCCTGGTGAGGCAGTGGAACCAGGCCTGCCTGCCAGTTCCTGCCCGGGGGGGGGGCCTCATGGGGATGCCCCACTGGTTCCCAGTCCCCAGGGAGCCCCTGGTGCCAGCAGGGCCCTGACTGTCCGTTCTTGCTCAGCTGTGCTTCTGCTTCAGCTCTGGGCATTGCCTAGTCCCTTACTGGCAATTTCAGATTATTTTTCACTTGGTATCCATTACAATTCTGCCAGGCAGTATTAAATAACACATACTTGCCCCACTCTCCCAAAGGAAACAATATAATTATTTATTCATCTTTATATAGAGATATCTTTAAGGAAAGAAACACAAAACCAAAAAAGACCACAAGTGAAACACTTGGCAGTGGCAGGGATTATTCTGTACTTATCAGAGAGTACTTTCAAGTTGTGATTTACAAAGCAGTGACAGACAGCAGAAATCAAGAAGGGGAATGCCACGTTTCTCAGGAGATAAGTGACGAGTGGACCTAGACAGGGCTCAGAAAATGAGAAGTGTTGACTGCTTACAAAGCACACTTCGTTCACTATAACTGATTGCACAGTGTCATCATTTGGATTAGGTGAGCAGGAATGCAAGACTGGCCTAAAAGATGTTTAGTCATGTTGGAAAAAATGCTCATAATGATGAATGTTAACCACACATCTCTGGAAACTTTTTTCAGCGTCCTCAGATTACTTGAATTGCAGACTTTTGAGCAACTTGCGGTCCTTCTAAAACATTCCAGGCAATACTTGTGTTTATAATCTATTGTTAGATAAAAAGGGAGCTACAGATTCAGATCAACTGTCTTGGAATCCTCTAACAGTAGGGAAGAAGGAGCAAAAGTCTGTAGATTAATTGGGCTTCTTCTTGTTCAGATGTAAAGAACCAGAAATCTTACTGCCCCTTTGACAGCTTTAGATGCTGCTCCAGAGGAACAGATTCCCTCCCTGTTTTGCAGTACCTGGCTGTCACAAGAGAAAGCCTCACAAACAGGCCCTCCCAGTTTCAGTTACCCATAAGCCAAGAAAAGAGCCCTGGGCAATACAAAATTTGTGCAAACAGCCTACCACCACTGTGCAGAGTTAGCATTCACAATGAGGAAAGTGTTAGCAGGGTCAAGTAAAGGGCCACAGTGCCTCAATGCAGGGCCAGGGCCGTGCAGCTGGGGGATATGCATGTCATAGATAGACCCAGGACTAAAGGGAAGGTGGAAGTAGCATAGGATGGCTACTGAGGCAGGTCTTCCTAGATGTTTGCAAGACTATTTAGTGGTAGGAGCAAAATGATCTGAGGAACCATGAGACCCAAATGTTAAAGCTAATCCTGGAAACCATTTCCAAGCACATGAGGGAGAAGAAAATCATCAGGAGTAGATAATGATTCACCAAGTGGAAGTCATGCCTGACCAACCTGATAAACTTCTATAATGAAATCACCAGCCTGATGGATGAAGGGAGAGCAGCGGATATCATCTTCCTGGACTTCAGTAAGGCATTTGGCACTGTCCCCCATAAGACCCTCATAGAGAAGCTGTAAAGTATGGGCTGGATGAGCAGACAATGAGGTAGATGGAAAATTAGCTGAACGGCTGGACCCAGAAGTTAGTGGTCAGTGGTGCAAAGACTAGTTGGAGGCCTGTAAAGAGTGGAGTACCCCAGGGCCAATAGTGGGTCCAGTCTTATTTAACATCTTCATTAACAGTTGGTGATGGAGTAGAGTGCACCCTCAGTAAATTCATGGGTGACACGAAACTGAGGGACCTGGTAGACACCAAGTTGAACATGAGTCAGTGTATTGGGTTTACATGGTAAAGGTTTGGTAGCAGGGGGGCCACAGGGGTGGCTTCTGTGAGAAGATTCCAGAAGCTGCCCCATGTCAGATAAGAGCCAGCTCCAGCCGGCTCCAAAAGGGACGCACCGCTGGCCAGAGCTGGGCCAGTGAGCAATGCTGTTTGCGCCTCTGTGATAGCATATTTAAGAAGGGGAAAATACTGCTGCGCAACAGCAGCTGGGAGTGAGAGGAGTGAGGAACAGCCCTGCAGACACC
>VXAL01013237.1:0-12265 GCA_013399475.1 Chauna torquata | reverse complement strand
GTGGGAAGCCCACGCAGGACCCGTTCGGGAAGGACGGCATCCCGTGGGAGGGACCCCACGTTGGAGCAGGGGAACAGAGAGCGACCATGAAGGAGCGGCAGAGACGCAGCGATACAGACTGACCGCAACCCCCATTCCCCGTTCCCCTGCGCCACTCGAGGGGAGGAGGTAGAAGAGGGTGGATGGGGGGAAGGTGTTTTTAGTTTGCTTTTAGTTTCTCACTGCTCTAGTTCGCTAGTTATAGTAATAAATTATACTAATCTCCCTATGTTGAGTCTGTTTTGCCCGTGACGATAATTAGTGAGTAACCTGCTTGTCCTTATCTCAACCCTTAAGCCCTGGTCCATCATATTTTCTCCCCCTGTTTCTTTGAGCAGGGGGAGTGAGCAAGCGGTTGTGGTGGAGGTCGCCTGTTTAGCTGGGTAAAACCACCACAGTCAGCAATGTACCCTTGCCACTCAACAGGCTAGCAGCATTCTTGGCTGCCTTAGGTAAAGTATCACCTGCAGGTTGAGAGAGGTTATCCTTCCTCTCTAGCCCGTGTTGGTGAGGCTGCACCTGGAGTACTGTGTCCAATTACAGGTCCCCCAGTACAAGAGAGACATGGACATGGAAACTGAGGGCTACCAAGATGATCAATGGATGGGAGCACTTCTCCTGTGAGGAGAGTTAGCACTCTTCAACATACAAAAAGCCTAGAAAAGGGGAGGCTCAGGGGGGATATTATCAATGTGTATAAATACTTTAAGGGAGGGTGCAATGAGGACAGAGCCAGGCTCTTTTCAGTGCTGCCCAGTGCCAGGCCAAGAGACAATGGGCCTAAACTGGAGCACAAGAGTTTCCATCTAAACATCAGAAAGCACTTCTTTACTATGCGGGTGACCAATCACTGGAACAGATTGCCCAGGGAGTTTGTGCAGTCTCCTTTCTTGGATATCTTCAAAAGCTGTGTGGACATGGTCCTGGACAACGTGCTCTAGGTGTCCCTTGCTCCAGCAGGGGGGTTGGACCAGATGACCTCCAGAGGTCCCTTCCAACCTCAACCATTCTGTGATTCTAAGAAAAGTAGGGTGACAGTCCTCTCTTCATCCTAGCTATAATGAAGAGGATGACTTGAAAGTCACAAGGCTACCAAAATAATGCACTTTGGATGTTTTAATAGCTCACTGATTTTTGAGAAGTCTGTTAGAAATCTACAATAAGATACTGAATCCTGAGAGCCCTGTAAGAATCACATGGATTAAGGATTTAATAAAGTGGAATTGGTGTCACAAATCTCACTATATATCAGGAGTAATTACACTTAGAATAAGTGTAGAATGCATATAACACATACCAAGAGGTTCCTTAAAAATGCAATACTGGCTGCTACTTTCTTTTAAAACTAAGCTGGAGGAAAAAACTCTTCTATATAATGCCTTGGTTATTTAAAAACAAACAAACAAACAAACAAACAAAAAACAACACAGAGTACGTGGAGGATCTGGTTTTAGCCCCCTTCTATAACAGCTGAAGTCCTACAGTGAGCACCCTAACCACTGACCTTGGACAGTAGGTGTGCAAGAGGTGGAGTGCAGTGGGCTGTGGAGGGGAGAGGAATCTTCCATTTCCCATCACCGTTCCACCCTTTCCTTCAGAACTTGAACTCCCATGCAGAAAACAGTTAGAATCTTCATGCCAAAACCAAAGCATACAAAAGGGAATTGGTTATGCAGCCAGGTGAGAGGGGAACTGATCAATGGAAAAGGACCTGTGGTCTGGTTCTTACTGCAATAACTGTTTATTAGTCATTTGAGAAGCCAATTACTGGATGACATGAACATATAAATGGCTCTCAGCACACGGGGACAAGGCACTTCAGAGTCTAAA
This sequence comes from Chauna torquata, assembly GCA_013399475.1. NCBI lineage: Eukaryota > Metazoa > Chordata > Aves > Anseriformes > Anhimidae > Chauna > Chauna torquata. The sequence continues at coordinate 10,396 of VXAL01013237.1, read as the reverse complement.
AGAAGGCTCTGGATTCCACTGTGGGACAGAGCTCTTACATTTTGTCACTTAACTTTTGAATGAGTGTCCCTCTTTAAGTCTAGTTAGAGATTTGACTCTTAAGAAAGAGCTGCTGCAATGTACAGGCAAAAGAATATCAAACTTCCCTAAACATGTGCAACAAATGCCCAGGATCTCAATGCCAAAACAGTAGTGTTGGCACAGTAGAAGCTGAGATGAACAGACTGAGAAGAACACTGACATGTTCTTGGGATGCTATCAAGTAATGAAATGGTGACAGATCTATGAGGAATAAAAGTGAGACTGATTCATCAATTTTCATTACCCAAACTATGAAAATTCCACAGAGTGAACAAACAGCAATTACAAGTGATAAATGGAACAATAAGGCTGACGTCAATGCTCTTACCACAGTTTATATATTCAACTTCATAAGCAATGTTGTGGTGCTGTTCTTTTGTAGTAAGAAAAAAACGCACACACACACAAACAGAAAGCAGAGAGAAACAAGAAAGGGATTCTTATGTCCTTTCTCACACAGCATGTCAACGTGACAGGCATAATGTGTCCTTTAGCTCCTAAAAAATGGTTGTGTTTTAGAGTTTATCAAGAAAAAACAAGGTAACTGTTTCCTTAGAGCAAGACTCTTGAAGAGAACATATATGAATAAGAACTTGTAAGACTGAATTCTTAGCCTGCTTGTTCAACTTCTCCGATGTTATTGTGCAAGCTCTTTCTAATGAAGTTTGTGGCTTGCTGAGTAGTTTCCCAACATTACTTTTTTATTGTTGTTACTAAACTATCCACAAAAGAAAAATTAAAAACATTGTGTTTGCCGTGTGATTGTAACAAGTCTTTAACTGATACTGTCAACCACATCTTTCACTTAAGATGAGTGTTATAAGGTCTGTTAAAGTAGGTTGAGGGAGTGGGACTTATCTTCTGACTTAACTGTCTTAAAGTGAAAGCCTAGACTCTGCCTATATGCGGGATAGAAACAGTGGCACCTCTAAAAGACAACTGGCTTCACTTATATTACTACAGGTCGAATCATCTTCTGGAGATATTTGTCTGTTGCGCTGACAGTGTGGGGATCCTATACAACTCGTTTGGGCCAGATATTTAATTTTTAAACAGTTAAGTAATCCCATTCAGAATGTCTGTCAGTTATATCAGATACCAGGTTAGGATTGTGCTAGTATGTATGTAAAAACTGTATCCATATAATGTTCCAAGATATCTAGCATATAAAAATCTTTTCTTTATCAAAACTCAAGTGAAATACTTCTCAAAGTTGCTTAAGCACTTCTACTCACACCATTTTTTAAATATCTCTACCATGGCTTCCACTATGAAGCAAAGAACACAAGTCAGGAGAGGTTTCTATAGTTTTCAAAATAATTTCAGTCATAAACTGCCTCAGGTTTTCCATGCTGTTCTGATTTTTTTTTTTCCTTTGAAACTTGCTTTCTTTTGCCTTCTTCTGCCCTATCTGAGTACAGTCATCTCATGTTCTATACTTTGTGCTGTGTCTGTCCATCATCTTTCCTGCCTTGCAGTTAAATCATAGCTGAATATTGTTCCCCATCTTCTGCTTTTCCTTTCTTCAAGGATCTTAAATCATAGTTCAAGTCAGTGCAATAGCTTCTTACTCAACAGCTCTGATCCCTATGTGTGTTCCAAATTATATTTGCTTACTTTACTGGCAAATACATGTTTTATCGCTCTGGGAAAGATTACTTAAAGGTTTTATAGGTCTATAAGAGTAGTGAAGCAATTTTCCAGTAGTAACCCATAGAATTGCTATAAATGGTGGTATGAAAGGAGTTCTTTTAAGATTCTTTTTCCCTCAAAACTAGGAAACAGAAATGAAGAGGAGCCAGAGAGGAATAAAGGGATGTAAAGTAGCAATTTGAAATACAGTTTTTCTCTCAGGAACAGCACAGGGACTGAAAAGGGGCAAACAAGGGCTCATCAACATTGTTCCTATATTCTGTTTTAGTTATTTGGCCTTCAGTGCAAGTTTGCATGTCTTTAAGAATGTACATTCTCTCCCTGAGGTCAATAACGCTACTCATATTCCTGCATTTAAACAATGTCCTGATTTCAAGTGGAATAGAGTTAATTTTCTTCATAGTGGCTGGTACGGTGCCATGTTTTGGATTTAGGAGGAAAGTAAAGTTAATAACACACCGATGTTTCAGTTGTTGCTGAGCAGTATTTACTCTAAGTCAAAGACTTTTCATCTTCTCCTGCTGCCCTGCCAGCGAGGAGGCTGGGGCTGCACAAGAAGCTGGGAGGGGACACAGCCAGGACAGCTGACCCAAACTAACCAAGGGGTATTCCACACCATATGGAGTCATGCTCAGCGATAAAAATGGGGGAGTTGGCCGGGAAGGCTACCGTTGCTCAGGAACAGGCTAAGCATCGTCTGGCTGGTGGTGAGCAATTACATTGCGCATCAGTTTTTTTGTGCATTCTTTTCTTTTCTTTTTTCTTTTCTTTTCTTTTCTTTTTTCTTTTCTTTTCTTTTCTTTTCTTGTTTCTTTTCTTTTCTTTTCTTTTCTTTTCTTTTCTTTTCTTTTCTTTTCTTTTCTTTTCTTTTCTTTTCTTTTCTTTTCTTTTCTTTTCTTTTCTTTTCTTTTCTTTTCTTTTCTTTTCTTTTCCCCTTTCTTTTCTTTTCCCCTTTCTTTTTTTTCCCCCTTCCTTTTCTTTCCTATTAAACTGTCTTCATCTCAATCCACATATTTTACTTTCTTTTTTCCCCAATTCTCTCCCCCATCCCACTTTGGAGTGAGTAAGTGAACTGCAATGTGCTTCTTAGCTGCCTGACAGGTTAAACAATAACAAACAAGTACTGCAGAGTGGATGCTTTCATTCTGTATTTTTACTGACGCCCAGCACAAGTTGCTCTGATCTCTTCAAGGGTTGTCATCTGATAAGACAAATGAATGATCATTCACAAATATTTTTTGGTTAGAAGGGAAGGAGTTTCCCTCTGCAGTAACTTGCTAATAGATTTGATTTGTGTATGTGACTCGTGGTGATTATTATTTTGGATAACAACAGAGAAACATGAAGGGTTTTGGTAGCTGATACATACTTGGAAAGCTAGAGGCACAAGGCAGCTAATGTCACAAGGGAAGTGAAAAAGCATTTCAAATGGTACCAGTCACAGATAACCAAATTTGTTTTTTGTGATTTTTCAATCTACTAATCCGTGACAGATGTCAGCTACGCTGCTCAGTTTCACTGTCAGCCAAAGTAAATACTTTTGGGAAGGGATTCACAGAACAGAGGAACAGAAAATTGCTTGGAAATGTTATGAAACTAGAAAATAAAAAATAATTATATGAATCTCAGGCCTTTGTAATGTGTTCAAGGATAAGATCCATAAAAAGAGTATGTAAGCATAGAAATTATCATCGAAATTCCTAACTCCAAGATAAGCATACCAAACACTCTAACTTCTTGAGGTGCCTGAAGGCCACAGATGCCTGCATTTTCTTCACAGAGCTTCCTTGAGCACCTCAGGTTGTGCATTTTTGCCTGTGCAGAAGGGCTGCCCTCTTTGCCTGGGCAGAGCACCAAGGTAGTTCTCCCACTATAGGGACAATGAAACACTGGCCATGTGGTCTAACACCTACCTCCCCAGAGCTACCTCATCTAATGCACAATGACAGAAGCAAATCCAGAGGACCACAAGGGAGATTGCAGTGCAGCCATGGACAGGGGAGACCATAATGGAAACATGCATTGCTGAGTTTTGAAAGTAGGACCAATAAGCTCAGACAAAATTCTACATTTAGGTTGATTGTTGTAAAAACAAATGGCTAATGGCACCTCTAGGATTTTTTATTTTTCCACTGCACTTAGTCTAGACAATCTTTTCCAATGAGGAAGAACACATACAGGTAAAATTAATATTATAAAACTAACAAAACATGATTACCAGTGAAAACTGGGAGGAAGATGACAGAGTGAGGATCTACATTTAACGTGTGCAGTGGAACAGAACAAATACTTAGTTGCCATTTTAACAAATAATGAATGCATTTCGCCATTGGTCTGGCCTCGAAGAAATTTTCCTGAATATATTTTGGCCTAAAGGTATCAGCTGATGTATCATCTATTTTCCTTGGCTCTCTAATGATGCTGTCGATTATATCATAATGGAACTTGGACTGTATTGCTCTTATGAAGTTGAATGTTACAGCACTCGGGTGCATTGGCTTAATATTTGATCTGCCTACACATACAACTACTCTTTGGGGGAACGGTTATGAGGCATGACTGAAGTGCTAGCAGCAAATAAAAATAATGGTGACTTATCTGGCTCCTTTCTTGGTAAAGAACATGGGAAAAGAAAACCCTATGGTTAAAATGAAGTCTTACTCATATCTCTACAGAACTATTATTCTGTTTTGATTATTAGTTCTTTGTATTTCTCCTGCTTCTGTCCTATAACATCTGTCTAGGATTGCGTGTGCAAATCATATAAATCATAGCCTCAGAGGCCTTTTACTTCAAAATTGCAAAACTGATATTGAGGAGTAAGTTCTCAGCATTCAATCTTCTCAGGCCCAATTTGAAACCAAACTTCTAAAGCCTGGGAAAATACTAATAAATTCCACGTGGAAAAGAGAATTTGTGTGTTTCAGTACTTCATTCATTTTGCTTTATAATTTCCTTGCTTATTTCTGTCTATTTTTGAAATGATGAGGAGTCTCAATCATAGCCAGTTAAATGGAACAGAACAAGAAGACAGACCCTAAGCCAAAGACTTTAATATTGCAATGTAAGATAAGACAGACGTAGGAGAGCTTAAGAGAAGAACAGGATGGTATTAATCACTATGTTGGCTGAGGTGCAGTCAGGTTTTCTGCAGGTATTATCACAAAGGAGAATCTCAAGGAGAAACTTAAAGGAAATTAATGATTTTGTTTTTAGGGAGATCCTCATAAGGAAATGCACTAGCACGAAAAAAGGAAGAACTAATGTCCTGTTTGAAGTAAACCTAACAGTTAATGAAGCCAGACCTCACTAGAAGCAGGGATAAGACTTTCCACCAATGAAGGAAAAATGACAATGGAAATGAAGATAGGTTGTGAAGAGCCTGAAAAAGGAAGATACCTAAGCTATATCTGATGCAACAGAGAAACAGAAGGCAATAAAGATATGAAAAAAAAAAGAGAGAAAACTTGCAGTGGGATAAAGAAAACTGGAGTTTGCAACAGTTGTCTTGGAGCAGTATTAATAAGGAAATATTCTGTTTGTTGTTCTATTTGGCAGAAGAAAAGGTTAGAGTATACAACTGACTCCCTGGACTTGTAACAGTTTTGTTCTGTTATTTTGTCCATTCTTTTATTATATGAGTTAGATAGAGTTTAGTAGATTAAAATCTGATGTTGGAGAGAAAGCAAGAAAAGTATGTTTTATATGAGGTATTCCAGTTAAATTGTTCTATTTCTGTTTTCTGAAAATTCACAGGTATGTGTTTAATGGAAGTCACAGAATACATTGTCCAGGAAATACTTTTCTACTAAAACAATAAATGGCAAGAGGATATTTTATGGCAATATTAATCAAAATAAAATATTGCATAATTTTGTTTTGTAGTCCGATCATTCCCAAGTCATTAATATCCTGTGCTGTTGTTAAATACGATTATTATCTGAAGAGAAGTAATTTGAACAAAATGTTCTGACGGATCCCTACTAATCATGTCCAGAAATCCCATAATGTTCCAAAAAGGTGCTTTCTGTAATGCAGGTGAAAATGTAGTGTGTTCTTCAATGTTCTTATTTTGTTTCATGGAGTCACCTTCTCTGGACGTGGCCTGCAGGAGAATTCTTTTGGGCCTATCACACCTACATTTCTGGATATGTGTTTCTGAACCTAGTAAGCACATTGACAAAGTTTGGATCATAGACATAAGTGCTATACTTATAACTTAAACTTTGTCTTGCACTACAGAACGAGTGTTAAGAACATTTCAGAACAAGTGTTAAACACAACTGTATACCCAAATAGCCATGCTCCTCCAAAGTCTTTTGAGATCATTTCCAGCATTTTGACTCACTTTCTAAATAAGTGTAAACAGACAATTGCACTTTTTTTGCTTTTCCTTTTCTGTACTACGTCTTCAATAAGAGATTATATAAAACATAATAGACTGACTTATTTGTTATCCTTTGTACTTGAGTGCTCAGGTTCAAAACACATAATTCTCCCTGAAAGCTGCTTCAAAGTGCCAGATAGCTACAATCCTGGGGCTACAGACTGGCCCCAAGTATTATCCTTGAGGAAGAATTGTTGACCTCCTGAGTTAGCCAAAGCCTAAGACAAACTTATGCCAGGACATAAAATGCTTTACAATGCTCCTCATTACTGTTTTGTACACTNAAAAGGCACCTCATTGGAGAAACCCTCTAATCCATTTACTGAACATTCAAGGGCATTCATGCACCTTTTATTTCCAGCCAAACTGGAACTTCAAAAACTAAGGATAAAAACTTAGAGTTACTTTTAAGTTAAATATGTATTATACACTGCAGAATTTTTTGAGTATAAATACCCCTAAATATAAAAGGCTGAGTTTATATTTAGAATTGCTTAAGAGATAATCTAAAGATTAACAAATATTTTAATCCTGGTGCCAGTTATTATAAAAAAAGTCATTTTGTTCAGAAGGGCTTAAAATAAAGGACCCTGTACTTTTGGTCTAAAATTACAAAAGAATAACAGCTTTGTTTCAAACCAAGGGTAGTTCAGCCTACAGTCCTGTCTGCTACAATGGCCACCAGCAAACAAGCAAGAGTAAAAGCAAGGCAAGCATATATGACAGTTTCCTCCAATATTCTTCAGGTCTCCAGTGAGAGCCAGATCATGGACTTCTTTAGCTAAATGTAATTATGCAAGTTTAGTAACTCTCAATTGATATATCTTTCAAATACATGTCCTATCTCTGTTCCACAGGTCTGTTACCTACTTCATGAGGAACTGTCTCTACCTGCACATGTTGGTCTAAGCAGTAGTATCTACCCAGAAAATTTGGTGGCTTGTCAAAAGTAGTTCTCAAGCATTATCCTGTAGTCAGGAGAGAGAAGAGCACCTCAGGAAGTGATTTATCCCACATAGTCGAGCAATTTCTTGTCATGTGCTGAACTGCCCTCTTGCCTCCCCATTGGTTTCTAGGAGGAGCCTAGTCACACAACTTTTCAAAAAAAAGAATCAGCTGAAAAAAATCCCAACAAAACCCCTCAACTAGGAACACCTACTTAGCTGGGGATAGATAGAAGGCAGTGTAAAACTACTGAAAAATCGACAGCAATTGCTTCTTCAGAAATTTTATTTCCACCATATTCAGTGTGAACCCACCGTCGAGGATGTGCATGCAGTTTGAAAGGATGCTGTGAAAAAAATATGCAATGATGTGATATGTCTAGCATGAGGTAAGGAAAAATACGGCATAGGAAAATTATAGAAGCCAGGGTCTTCTAGCATCTGGCTGGTTTGCTATTCTGCATTCTCTGAGAATGAGCTGAGTATTTTCCATTTTTGAAATGTTAAGTCTACAAGTTAATTGAGTAAGTAACTTTCAACTACTATAAAACAGTAATTCCACCTTCATGTTCCAAGTCCCGGTAGAGATCAAGTTAAGTACCCATGTAAGCTGAAAGTGTCATTCAGCTACTAAAAGTTTCAACCAACTCACTTCACAAAAATTTACAGTTAATAATAACAAAATGTTACGTAGATTTATGATGTGATAATTTATCTAGATCTCAGCCCCTAAATAATTAGCATCTTTTGTAACCTGTGCACAAAGGAAAATTCTCCAAATATTTTTAGTGTAATTCTACAGACAAAATTGAATCATATATTTTACAAGCACAGCTCTCTATGGCTGCAAAATCTGTCCTGCAATCATCTTTCCTTCACTGTTCAGTTGATTAAAATGCTGCATATTATATCTTTTGGTGTCCACCCAGTTATATGTTTACTATCACCTAGGGGGGAAATCGTGAGTAGTTTTGAACACGAACTTGACCTTGCCTCATTAAGAGTAGATTGTTCCAGCTCTCAACAATCATTGTGCTCCCATTGCTCACACGAGTTGAATCTGTCAGGCCAAGTCTTTGGACAAGAGTGTTTTTTCATCTGGGATGGCTTTAGAAGCTTCATCAGCCAAACAGGATATTTTGCAGCACCCACTCTAGGCATTTATTAAAGAAGTCACTTAATAAGCACTATTAATCTTCTGCTATAAAATCACTTGGTGTTTGCCGTACTGACTGCATTAACAAACTGGTGTTTTAGCAGAGTAGAGACTGAATTTGAAGGTCTGAGTTTCTGTGTTATGAGTAGGGAAAAAAAGGAGGAATTTACATATTTTACCGAAACTGCCAACCTGGAGGCTCTGGGATGGAATATTGGAATTATGTTTACTTTGTGGCTTTAATTATTGACAACTCCTTGTGTAACATTACTAGCCTTGCTTAGAAATTGGTTATTTCACACTGTTGTTTGCAAAGCCTTGGGGATGACAGTTTTCAGCTGGTGCCTTCGCTACATGGTATAGATTCCATGATGTTTTTTCTGTTTTTTGTTTTGTTTTGTTTTGGAGATTTTTTGTGAACAGTCATTTAACTGGTTGTGTGTTGTGGTTTAACCCCAGTAGGCAGCTAAGCACCACACAACTGTTCTCTCACTCTCATCCAGCTGGGACAGCGGGGAGAATGAGAACAGTAAAATTGAGAATACTTGCGGGTCTGGATAAAGAGAGTTTAATAGATAAAGCTAAAGCTGTGTGTGCAAGCAAAGCAAAAGAAAGAATTCATTCACTACTTCCCATCAGCAGGCAGATATTCAACCGCTTCCGGTAAAGCACGGCTCCATCACATATAACAGCTACTACGGACTATAAATTCCATCATTCATCCTCCCCTTCCTCCTTTTTTCCCCCAGTTTTTATTGCTGAGCATGATGTTATATACTCCTTTGGTCGATTTGGATCAGCTGTCCTGGCTGTGTCCCCTCTCAGCTTCTTGTGCAGCCCCAGCTTCCTCACCGGCAGGGCCAAGTGGGAAACAGGAAAAGACCTTGACACGGTGTAAGCACAGTTCAGCAATATGTAAAACATCATTGTGTTAATAACACTGCTTTCATCACATCCAATACATAGCACCACATAGGCTACTATGAAGAAAATTAACTCTATCCCTGCCTGGTTATTTGGAGAAATGTCATTAATAGAAAATCAGGAAAATGTCAGACAAAGGCTATAGCGACTAGCCTGAGTAATCTAGTAGCCCTCTTGGGAAGCAATGCTTAGTTTGTACAAGGAAAAAGAAAATAAAGACCTGCTTTCTTCCAGGTAACAAAGTGGAAGAGAAGACAAAAGAGTCAAAGTTAGTTGCAGGCCAAGAACCAATAATGCACTTAAGCAGTTGAGATGTAGTGGGGGGAACAAAAAGCAGCAGCTATGTTTTTGAGGATGATACCTGGATCTTCTCTCTGAGCCTCCGTGACTAGATTGACTGGATCTGTACATGAGTCAGCAAGTGACTTGTGAATCCTATACAAGTTTCCTACATTACTCGAAAGAAAGACAACCTTCTCTAGATTTTTTTTTTATTTTGATCTGGTTTTCAGTCAGTTACTGAACCTGTACATTAAGAAAACCATTCCTTTAGCAAACAAACACAATGAATGCACTCCAAATGAATGATTTCAGGTTATATGTACATGAGGCCTATAGGAAATCTAAAACAGATATAAACCTAAGCTCCCGTAATGTTAAGATCTGGCATGCTCAGTTTGCTTTTGTTTTCAAAAAAAGTGCTCAAGTAATAAATGACAAGGGAAGATTGTTTACAGCTACTGTCTATATACTGGGGACTGAGTTTCATCTTACAGAAAAGACAGCATTGCTTTGAACAAATAAGAAGGAACACCTAATCCTTAGTGGTCTAGACAACACAAGTATCTGTATACATATGCTGTGTTTTATTTGTAGCATTCCCTGGTAGTCTTCCAAGAAATGTATTTTCATGAAGATTCCTCTCAGAAGACTGGCTATTCCCTCCTCCCCCTGCATTCCATATGCTGTTTTCTGGGCTGCCCGGGATATGTTAGCGCTTAAACAAGATGTTCTAGTGTTTTGTTCTAGTGTTACCAGAACAAAACACAAATATAAACCTCTGTGTGGCCTTCACTAGCATTTTTTGACTGTTGGCAGGGTGAAACTGTTATCAGGTACAGCTGGTTGACCTAATTTTCTCACAGAATGTACTTTCACTCTGGTGGGACAGCAGTGGAACTGCTGCATAGATACATTAATATAGCTTGCAATTTAGAAACTTTTCAAAAGAAAGTATCACAGAATCACAGA
>VXAL01013235.1:16025-28373 GCA_013399475.1 Chauna torquata | reverse complement strand
TTTCATGTCCTTCTCATATTGTGATTAATTGCTAATTAATCTATTTATTTATCAGTTTGTATAATGCATAATATATACAACAAATAAACATAAATAAGTTGTTTTTTGTATATTCCTTACCTTACATTGTACCTAATGTGTATATACAGTTGTATGTCTATGTGTGGATATAAGGAAATAAAGACAGGAAGAGACAGAGTGCCCTCTAGAACACCCTCACAGTAACTACTATCTGCAGAGGAGACGGTTCGCCTCCTTGAGGGGACTGCCTGACTGGCCATTGTCTTATTGACCATAGAGGAAGCCTGTATGTCTAACTTGTAGGTAACTGAAATAACAAAAGATGAATCCCAACATTAGTTTTCTGCTTATTCACATGCAACATTTGTTTCCTGGGAGGGCTGCCTTAAGAGTCACAATTCATACTTCTGATGCAAATGATCATTTGCTTTACTCCTAACCTGAGGCCAACATAGAGGCACAATTGATTGTCTCAATGTGAAATATAACATATGATGGATATACAGACCTGTCCTTTCTTTAAATGATACATTTCTAGTTTGAAAGCAGCATCTCAGCAGCAAACATGACAGATGGTAATAAAAGTAAGTAGCCACTCTGAACCTGGAGTCTTATTATTTTTAAACCAATCTAGCAATACAATACTGAGGAGTTGTTTCCAAGCAGCTCATGCAAAACAAGATAAAAACAAGTTTTTAAGAGAGTAGAATAGGATTCTTTCTTAGCTAAGAACTTTGCCTTTGTTACTGAGGATTTTTTTAGTTTTCATTCTGAAGAAGCTGGCTCCTCAGTGAGGACAGCTGTCAACAGTTATGCAGATCTGAATTGTCTGATGATCTTTCTGGATGCTAGTAAGTGCTGAACATTTCAGGAGGAGTTTTCTGTCATGGTAAACAACTAGCTCTTTGGCCCAGAAGATTATTGCCAAAATTAAACAATTTTCAAGGACAGCTGTGACACTGCAATTGACTTCAGCAAGTTATGGTGTTTCTTCCACAGAGAGCATTCTCCTTGAAGAAACTAACAGTGGGGTGGATAACAAGCATCAAGCCAGTACGTGGGAGAGAAGTAGTGTGAATAGTAGTCTGATAGAATATGATATAATATATCATAAGTCACATCCAGACCCGTTAGAGTCACAGGTTATCTCAAACATACTTTTTGCTGTCTGGATTTCATAATTAAGAGGCATTGATTCTTCATGTAAGGCTTTGTCTTCCCTAAGACTACTTTAAATGAGAAAATAAGATAGAATGGAGAGAAGATAACAAAAAACTAATGACACCTTAGATCAAATATGATGTTTTATTTTCTGTGAACGGATGTAGTGACGGGTCCAAGGAGTCAGTGATACCATGAGAAAGATTAATTTCTGTAGCTTCCAACAACTTCTGAGAAATGAACATTTCTAAATATAGAAACATGAACATCAAAAAAGAATCTTTCATGCTTTCAACTGTGAAAAAAAATGCAAAAATAGATATCTGAATGCCAGAAAAAAAAAAAATCAAATAGTTACAGTGTATGTACCCACCTCCATGTTTAATATACATGTGCTTTCAGATAGGTGCAAAATATTTTTTAATAAGGATGTTCATAATTGCATTAACTGGGAGTTTTACAGCTATGTAACAACAATCTACAAGCTGAACTCTATCTGAAAGATTGTCGTGGCAGCCACTTGTAGCTTGATATAAGGTTCTTTAATATGACTAGTTGCAGTATCTTCTAATAATCTGAACTTCAACAAGTACTTTCATTGTCTAGTCATTGAAAAACTTCAGACTATTAATTCTAGCAAGAACTACATAACACACCACAAAACATTCTCCCTTACATACGATGAACAAATAATTATACAAATGTGAACATCTGAAATCTCAGTTGGCAGCAGAAAGTCAGTAATTGAGCTCTGTTGAGCACTTCCTAAAGACAATGCACAGAAATATACAGCAGCAAGGTACCACAGTGCCAGATCACTTATTTTGCTTATCCAATGACTGTTTCAATTGCTAAAACCAGGAGATGGACAGGGCTGTAATTGTGCTGTAGGAGTGTCCCTCTTGGGAACAATAACAGAATATGTCCCTAAAGTCCTGTCCTCACAGCCACATCACCAAAAACCCTTGATCTCTGAAGGGATCTTCCAGTTCTTCCCCTACTTCACTTTTCTTCCCTTTTGCTTTACTGCTCTCTCCCCTGGTAGGAGGAAGACAGTTCCTGTGGGTGACTCTGGGTCCCAGGATGACAAATAGTCTTGCTGACCTAGAGAAGATGAGGGGCAAAGGCATGCAAGAAAGTTGTCAGAAACTGCCGTCTTTTCCCTGGTCTCCAAATGCCCTGACCACAAGCCAGCAGAGGAAACCCTGCATGGATTTCACTCTCCAGTCTGGAGAAGCATTTGAGTTCAAATCTCATCTTCTAGATCGATGCACCAATCATGAGTTTTTATTCAGAAAGGAGTAACAGCAAAACAATTTCTTTTTTCTTCCTCTAGACAGTGGGACACTCATCACCCCTAAAGAGGCTGACTCCTTGCTGTTGTGCTTCACAGACAGGATTTCTAATGTGTAGTCCTGTATCAGGCATGTAAGTGCCAGAGAAGGATGTTACTGTTCTCTCTCATGCATTTTCAAAGTATATGTCAGAAGATTTGTTTTTTTCTGGATGGTTCTTCAAACGTATTGGTCTCTCTGCATTGCCTGCAGTCTGTTACATTTGAAATTTTTCTGGTTTCAGCCTTTAGCAAGTTTTTCTTCCAAGGTTTTTCTGCTGGTCTTATAGTAGTTTTATGATTACCTTGCCAGATTGCCTGCTTTTTCATATTTTCTTCATCTGAACATAGCTTCCATTTGTTGAAGGATGTCTTTTTGCCTCTATTAACATTTTTTACTGTGACATTTAATCATTCTGAATGTTTACTTGTCCCTTTTGGAGCCTTTTTCAGTTGATGATTTCTATTTCCTAATATTACTGCTACATTAAACAGTCTCCAGTGCACATATGTTGCCAATTCAACTTATCATTTACATTTCCTTTTAACTAGCCTCCTCATTTTTGTGTAGTTCCCATTTTCTACAGTTCAAATATACAGTGATGGTGCTCCACAGTTGTTCCCTCCTATAAATATTTCAAAATTGAATACATCAGAATTAGGACTAACTCTCTGGTTGATTCTGTTTTGGTTCTCTGAAATGGTCAGTGTGGAAATATACTGTATTGGACAAGTGTGTGAAAATGATTCAAAACCCTTTCATGCATGGTTTTAGTAACAAGCCTTTTCATATTGTTTTAGACTTTATCATTCCATTCATCCTGTTTAAACCTGGGCGTTTAACTATGGTGCCTAGTGTACAGCCTCCTATGCAAGACACACTTTCCTCTGTCATCAGTGGAGACCAAGTGCCAACTTTTGAGAAAATTAGCATCTTAAGTGGGTAGAATAGCCTTCTGAAGATGGTAAAACTTTTTGGTTGACTTTGTAAGAACACTAGAGAGCCTATGATTTTAATTTAGTCACTATGGTTAAGTATGTAAGCTTATGTGGCTTATGACTGCAGCTGCCAAAAGTATTTTATTCATTTTAGCCATTTTTAAGTATTAGTTTGAACACATAACCTACCAAAATGCAAATAAGCTAGGAACAGATGTAAACTGGATTTCTGTACCATTGATGTTAGCATTTAGATGATGCATATGAAATTTATATGGTTTTATTTAACATTACTATCCTTTGTCAGATTTATTTAAAATATACCATGACACAGTTCAAGTGAGGTTCAAAATATGGCAAGAATAACATCTTCTGAATCAACTCTGTGTGCAGCTTGAATAGTTTGTGGAGCTCTTTTCTCAGAAAAAGAAAAAAAAAAGTATAGTTTTACATTAAACTATGCTGAACTAATCAGGCATAAAATATTCAAAAAAGTAGAGGTTGTGATGCAATAGCAGAATAAACAATGAAGAATTTTTGTACCCAAGGAGAGTTGCTGAAGCAAGTGTTTAAATAATAGATACTGTTGCACAAGCCCTATTTGTCCGCAGTTATTACATTTCATAGAATCATAGAATATCCTGAGTTGGAAGGGACCCACAAGGATCATTGAGTCCAGCTCCTGGCTCCACACAGGACCACCCCAAAATCAGACCATATGTCTGAGAGCGTTGTCCAAACACTTCTTGAACTCTGGCAGGCTTGGTGCCGTGACCACTTCCTTGGTGAGCCTGTTCCAGTGCCCAACCACACTCTTGGTGAAGAACCTTTCCCTAACCCCCAGCCTGAACCTCCCCTGTCACAGCTTCATGCCGTTCCCTCGGGTCCTGTCGCTGTCAGCAGAGAGAAGAGATCAGCGCCTGCCCCTTAATGTAGCTTATTGCATTACTACTTGTAGTCTGTTTGGAATCAGTAACACCATGTTTCCCGATATTGGGTTTTTCTTTCGATTTATTTTCATATATATTTAGGGAAGCATAGAGTGAAAAAAAAATGCTAAAGATTTGCTATGTAAATTCTAGCTCACTAAATATTTTGACATAAGACAAAACACTTCAGAATGTTCAGATCCTATTTTGTAAAAAAAAAAAATAACAAAAAATTATGTTCAGGTTGGCTTGATGTTGCAAAAGATGGAGAGAAAGCTGGACGAATTTTCACTAAAAGAAAGGCCAGCTGGAGACTGTACTGTGTTTGAAACCACGTTGAACATTTATAGGTCATTTTTTGGTTTGTCCTGATCAAACCAGAATGGAATAAAAGTGTACATATAGGGTCACCACTGGTGGTCTCAAAATGTTTTCCCTCCTGGTACGTCCACGGTGGAAGTAACGTATTCTGAAACCACCAAGACAGACTCAGATGCAGCAGCCCCTATATCAGACCCAGCAGTTTTGCCCAATGCACTTGCAGTGTGTGCTTAGTGCCAGCAACTGTTGTGAGTTTCCTTGCTGGTGCAGTGGTTTCACCCTGATGGACAGCTAAACTCCACCATAACCACTCTCTCACTTCCACTCTTCAAAGGAAGAGGGGGAAAAAATGTGATGGAAAAGGACTTAAGGGCTGAGATAAGGACAGGGAGGTCACTCACGAATTACCGTCATGGGCAAAACAGAATCGGTGTAGGGAGATGACTATAATGTATTGCCTATCACTAACAGTCTAGAGCAGAGAGAAACTAAAAGCAAGCTAAAAACATCTTCCTCCCCATCCATCCTCTTCTACCTCCTCTCCCCAAGTGGCACAAGGGAATGGGGGTTGTGGTCAGTCCACAATGCTTTATTGTTGTCGCTCCTCCACAGTTGGTCTCTTCCCCTGCTCCAGCATGGGGTCCCTCCCACAGGCTGCAGAGATCTACTCCATATGGTACCCCATGGGCTGCAGGTGGACAGCCTGCTCCACCATGGTCCTCTCCGTGGGCTGCAGGGGAACTTCTGCTCCAGCGCCTGGAGCACCTCCTGCCCTCCTTCTTCACTGACCTTGGTGTCTGCAGGGCTGTTTCTCACTCCTCTCTCTCCCAGCTGCTCTCACACAGAAGGTTTTTCCCTTTCTTAAATCTGCTCTCCGAGAGGCACAACCAGCATCGCTCACTGGTTCAGCTCTGGCCAGTGGCGGGTCCATTTTGGAGCTGGCTGGAACCGGCTCTTATTGAATTTGGGGCAGCTCCTGGACTCTTCTTACAGAGGCCACCCCTGCAGCCCCCTCACTACCAAAACCTTGCCACGTAAACCCAATACAGCTGGCTAAGATGCAATGTACACTCATGGACCTGGGACCACAAGGGAGTACAGAAACTAAACCCCAGTTTTCTTCCTTACAACCAGAGCAATCAGTAGTATAGATGTTAACTGAGTTAACCACACCACTTAAGTGCTCAACACTTAATTTAACATTAAGGTATTTGTCTTAACATTTAGCATTGACTTCTCTTTCTTTTAACATTTCCTTTTTCTTTCTTGGAGCAACTGGAGATCTCCAAAAAGAAAAAGAAGCTTTTGATTTAGTCCTCAGTAGTTCACATTTCATTCTTCCAGAATAGTCAATTTATAATAGAGTAATCACAGTGTAAAGGTCAACAGAGAGACTGTTTAAACATTTCAAGATGGAGGACAAGGGCAGAGATATACAATCTCACAACGCTTTGCAGAAGTTCAACAAAAAATCCTCTACAGTTTTAAAAAATAGACTAAAACATACAAATACAGGCAAAGAAAAAAAATATCCCCTTCCCATTCAAATGAGAAAAATAGAAATTACTATGCAAACTAGGGCAAATGAAATAGTAAGGCATGAAAAAAATCCTTTGAGAAGCAACTAAAAGCAAAAGATTACCCAGTACACTTTTAAAATAAAATACACTTTTAAAACAAAGTGACTAAGGGCTAAAAGGAGATCCTAAGGAAAGGTCATTTCACGTGTAGCGCATATTTAACTATACATTGCTGTACACAAAATAAATCAGATCAAGTAGACCTCTAGCCGGGCCCATTGTGGTAGTTTTTGAATCTTAGATTACACCAATATGTGGCAAAGTCCTCAACACATCCTGAAAAATCTGCACCAGAAGAAAAGCAGTATCTCTATTTCCAATTTGAATCAAGAAAAACAAAGCAGACTGAAACCTCAGCATAGAGTATCTCAATATTAATAAGCTTGGTCAAAAAAAAAAAAAAAAGAGAGAGAGAGAAAAAGGCAGGCATGTAAAAGAGGTGCTAAAAAAAGATGCTAAAAGAGATCAGATTGAAAAACAGCCAAATTGGAAAGCTGTGCAACTCAGCACCAGCTTGAGCACCCAGCAAACCAAAGCACCCTAACTCAGAAAAGTAGCTCTGGTCCTGTAGCAAAATAACTCTACCAAGAACACAACAAAATGTGTTTATAGCACACCAGAGACAACAAAATATTTTCTGGAACTCCTGAGTGGGGAACTAGCCTTTATTATCACATAGTTATTAGATCCCAAGAAATCCCTTCTCGCTTAAGAAATCAGTTTGTGTGCATTATCATAAAAACAATGCCTCTGTTCCTAGAATACGCTCATTTTGACTGAGTAGTTGAATGGCTCAGAGGGTTTTGAATACTTAATTGAATGAATATTTCACCCAAATTCCCTGTGGTACAATAATCTTCCCTGATAGCTACCAAATCTCCAAAGCAAATGCTCAGTTTTTACAGATGTGCAGAGCAGGCAAAAAATGGTGTTGACAAGTTTTAAATAATATTTAATTAGTGCTTCTTTCAGGACTTCTTTTAATGCTTTTTCTTATAAAATGCCTTTAAATAATCTAATTAAACATAATGTTTTGCATGTTGAGTGCTTTATCTTAGCCTTTGTTCTCAAATATTTACATGTATGCATGTATGTCCACTGAAGCTATCATTTAGTTCTTTTCATGCCAAATAGAGGCAACATAGAACATATTCAGTATAAAAAAATATCATATTCTTGATATACTGAAATATCCACTGCACTGTTTCAGACTATTCATTTGAAAAGTTAAATTACACATTCCAATTTTGCACCTTAATTTTTATGACTTAAGTAAACCTAATAGTTCTGTCTCACTGGTACTATAAATATGAGTACTTTACTTGTAGCAATGAATTGTATTGACATTATTTGTTGAACGGATTAGTTCTGACAACTAATTAGTTTAAGTTTACTTATGTCACGTGAAGGTATCTGTATCCAGCTTAATTTCAGAAATGTTTTTCATTTGGATGTTGTGTACCCAAAAGCTCAGACATTAGGAAGATGTAGTGGAAACTAAGTTCAGCAACTCAGATACAAATGAGGTGCTATTTAGTTATGTTTTTCATATATTATTTTCAGTGAAATTAATTGGGGTTATGCAGTATTTGTAGGGACAGCTCTGGTTCTTGGAGCTGATGTAGATACCAAATGCTTTGATCACAAAAAGTGTCTGTGTACAACTAGTGTAGCCAAAAGAAACTGGTGATTGCCATACAGAATTTGGTCTTAGGAGACCAAGAACAAAAACTTTCCAGCACCAACTCTTTGACATCCTTGGCTCTTCTGTTTAAAGCAATTGAACACTGAATGCCAACTATTTTCTTCATCATCACTGTCTTCTTGGAAGCTTCTGTCCACCAAAGAGGAAAATGTGTGTCTGGGATTTAAACAAATCTGTACTCCAATTTTTCAGATAATATTTTTAGCATGTTTCTCTGGCTTTTAAATGCTAGTGAACTCTATCCCCCACACAAGTAATAGAATATGAAGGCACAGAAATTTGCATCTGTATTTTCACTGTATTTTTCACTGTATACAAGAAATCCCAGGAAAAGTGGGGAGACATGAAGTTAGTGTATGTATTTGCATGTGTGTTTATCTGTATATATGTGTTTGATTGTGTAAGCAATTTGTTTACACAAATCAGTTACCTTTTACCTCACTTGAACATAACCTTCATTTAAGAGCATTATTTTTTTTAGACTTACTAAAGTTCTTACATGCTATTAAGACACTTGAATAACACCAAAGAAAAAGAAAAAAAAAAAAAGAAAAAGAAAAAAAAGAAAAAGAAAAAAAAAAAGAAAAAGAAAAAGAAAAAGAAAGTAAGTGCATGCCATCATTTTTGTGCATCAGATTTAGCTTTAAACTGTTGATTTCATCTTAAAATTTTAAATGAAATACAAAAATGGAACTAGTGATCAGGTCAGAGTGTTTTACAGGGAATGCAATACACTTAAACTAAAGACATAACTTGAAGCAAGATGGAAAACAACCACCTTCAACTAGGAAGCTGAAGAAATGGAAAGTATATAAAATAATCATCTGAAAAAGGGATCAAAATCTGCAGTCCAGCCAGAAACCGAGTTAAAACTGTTGATGGCAGTACGTAGAGGCAGAAAATGGTGACAAAGCTATAGAGCTTCCCCAAATTCATGTCACAAAAGGAATGCCTGATAAGACCGGAGCAAGAAGATACTTGCATAAAGCTGTATAAGACATAGTAGAGACTGAAAAGCAGAAACTAGAACTTAATGCCTAAAGGGCATTAGGCATTAACTAGACATGCTTATTTGGACCATTAATTAGATCAAAAGAAAGACGGAATGAGCATGCAGCCACCCCAAAGCGGGCAGTAAGAATGAAGAAAGCGAGAAAAGATAGCACTGGACAGCTTTGTAGGGGAGGGTTCTCTTTGTAAGCAAACTTCAAGACAATAAGTAAATTTAATGTGTATGAAACACTGATGTGCACTTTTCTCTCCTCCTCCTCGTGACTGTTTTACAGAATCACATTTAAGTGCCCAGCAAAGATTTTTTCACTGTGTAGTATTGTGGCAGTAGGTATCACCACAAACTTCTGTGTGGCAAAAGCAAACAGCTGGGTGTTAATAGCAGCATACCAGCAGCTGATCTGTAATGAGAGGTTCCCTAGAGTACCCACTTCCCAGCACTGTAAATGCAGCAATTTGCATGTCGCTCAATTACTATGTCATTCCTTATTTATGTTTGCAGTCTTTACATATTTTACATCCGTGACTGATGATGTAGATACAACAGTACAATAAACATATTAGAAATACCAGATGGGTGGGTAGATTAGATTAGATTAGATTATCATTGCTGTCATCACCATCAAAGATCAACCAGATAGAGTTTGATCAAACAAGAAATCCACTTCCACTTAATTAGCATATCCTCACTCTTCTGTAGTTTATTGGTGAGTACTGTCCCCTGGCACAATTTATCATTATTAAGATGAAACACTGTGATGAAACACCAGGAGTGCAGGCTTCATCTGCTCTTCTTTTAGTATGCTTACTAGGATAGTCAGCCAGAGATCGTTAGTATTTTTTTTTTTTTTTGTCCCAGATAGTCTGTGTCTGTATAAAAATCCATCAAACTCCTGATTTGTCTCAGTGATGGCTTCCATCAATACAAAAACAGAAACAAACAAACAAAAATCTACCCCCCTCCCCCTCCCAAAGAACAAAGAACCCCCTCCCAAAAACAACAAAACCACACTCCAAGCAGGAAAACAAACTCTAGCTTCATCTAAAACACTTAGTGATATGAAAGACTTCGCTTGGCCCATTAGAAGAGAGACTTCAAAATTCATGTCAAAATTCATGTGTCTTCCTGGTAGAGATAATGACTCTAGCCTTGCATGATTATCCTAGCTAGTGTGTTACATATTCTTTTGGGTCCTACAAAGAAGCCAGCAATCTCAGTATTTATGCTTCTTGTTATAAAGTAACTGTCTTCTGCTGGCTTCCTGCTGGACCACTAACCATATCAAAGAAGTGGATGCAGAGCTGTATATAAAAGCGTAATGAAATTATATAAGGTTCTAGCACAAAGCAATGTCATACTTCCAAATCTATATCTTAGCAAGTGTTCTAAAAGTTGGCAATAATATACAATCATTTCTCAGGATGTGTCATAATTTGTCCTCATGCAACCCTATGTTGTAGATCTGTGGCTACTGGTATAAGCTAAGCATAGATATTTCTTTAATAGAGATTTATGTGGTTCCTCGAATGCTTTAATCTTTGCTGCCATGGTTTCCTCTCTATTGCATCTTCCTGTCAGAAACCTGTCAACCAGTCTCATTCATTTCATTCTCATATTCCCTATGATGTGCTATGATCCTATGTACGTTTAATAAATTGGTTATATGGGAGTGAGATATCTCCTCAGAAGGGGTGGAAGAGAGCTTTCATATCAGACAGAAGACAATTTCTGTCTGTCCCTACAGTTACACATATATACCCTCCATTTTCTACTAATACATCTAAGTAATGTATTTGCTTCATACTAAATGATGCAGTAAATTTGCCTGAAATATTATAGGAAACTTTCCAGCTTTACCCCTTTCCTTTTCTATCACAAATATTGATGCATCAACTTGTTTAAACTGCAGACCTACCTTGAGCCAAAACTGTCAAGCTGCTAGAGTTCATTTAACTGAGGATTTCTGCATTAAAAGGTATAACAATTTTTGCTTTGCACTGGTTCTGTGTGTGTTATAATGCATTTAGTACTGTCTGCATTTGTGTAAATATGTTGTTCAGATATGTTTCAGAACTGTCTGCCTCTTCCTCAGGCTCCTATATATGACCTATTTTTGTGTCAGAAAATATGGAGAAGGTGTGGATTTGCTACTTTGAATAATGAGCATACAGCAAGCTAGAAATTTAATGCTAGATGCAGTGGACTCAATCAGAGCATCAGCTGTATGCTGTTCAATGGATTAAGCAGGAGTTGCACCTACCTCTCTAGAAATCAACAGAGAGAACAATGTGTAGAGAAAGACAGCACTACTACGTTCAGAGCAACATGAAACCTAGTGAAAATTACAGGGAACTATCAACGAAAAAGAATCACATTTCTAATATTTTTGGTAAGGACTTTCTTTTTGCTATAGCTCTAGAGTATTGAAGGTGTTGAGACTCTAATAAAGAAATAGGTCTTTTAGGTTTTCTAGGGAAGACCAAAACATCTTCAATATTTACATCAGCAAAGCCAGCAAGAGAACTCTACTGTAAAACTGCTCCAGGTTACTTTTGCATTGTGTGCACAACTGTTCATGAGTTTAACAAGATAGATTTATAACTACCATGTGTTAGAATTGCTACAAGTGAGAACTAAAAAAATAAATATCAACATCTACAAAGAAGGGTAGGTTCCTGCTGTTGTTATAACACAAAAAGATATTTATACTTATCCAGTAAAGGTACTTCAACAGTTCAGCATAACATGCCTTGGCTTTGCTAAGTACAGAAACCTCCTGAGGCTGCTGACTGAAGTGATACAAAGCTCCTCACTGTTGCTGAAAGGCAACACAGAGCAGTTTAGTAGAATTAGCGCTTTCACTTGCACACTACATTGATGACACTCACCTAGTCCGGGTTACATGTTTATTCACCTAACTGGATGTCTGAATATCAAAAACTTGATGTAATCAATCTGATTTTTCTTCCTGTGAAATCCAAATACCCAAGTGTTTGAGAGAAAGTTGAGGAAGAGAGCTAGAAAACCCACAGACTTCTATTGCTCACCAATTCATTTTCAGTCTTACTTGGGTATCTAATCCTCTTTCTAACCACTGCAATGGGTAAATGTTGTGATACTGCTGGTATTATGGTTAAGTTAGAATGCGAGCCTCAGGATTTTTAAATATGAATATTCATTAGGAGCTGAGATAACCACATATGATAAGCTTTGGAGTCTTGTATTGGGTTATGTGGTAAAGGTTTGGTAGCAGGGGGGCCACAGCGGTGGCTTCTGTGAGAAGATTCCAGAAGCTGCCCCATGTCAGGTAAGAGCCAGCTCCAGCCGGCTCCAAAAGGGACCCGCTG
>VXAL01013235.1:2917-15671 GCA_013399475.1 Chauna torquata | reverse complement strand
GCAGAGACGAAGCGATATGGGCTGACCGCAGCCCCCATTCCCCGTTCCCCTGCGCCTCTCGGGGGGAGGAGGTAGAAGAGGGTGGATGGGGGGAAGGTGTTTTTAGTTCGCTTTTAGTTTCTCACTGCTCTAGTCTGCTAGTGATAGTAATAAATTATATTAATGTCCCTGTGTTGAGTCTGTTTTGCCCGTGACAGTAATTAGTGAGCAACTGTCTTGTCCTTATCTCACCCCTTGAGTCCTTGTCCATCGTATTTTCTGCCCCTGTTCCTTTGAGGAGGGGGAGTGAGAGAGCGGTGGTGGTGGAGTTCCACTGCTGAGCTGGGTAAAACCACCACAAGCCTTACTATAAATTTATTGCTAAAAAAATAAAAATGGTAGTACCACCTACCACTCAACACAATAAATGATAGCTTTTCAGTGCCTCTGCTTTTCCAAGTTAATGGTTTCATAGTATTCTTCATCCAGTTGTGCAAATTCTTCTTCTTATATATATCTATGGTTGTTTTTTATGTTAAATATGTGAATCTACAACAGTGAAGTCACTCTTTTTCTTACTCTCTTTTTGCAGATACCATTTTTTTTTTTCCTGCCCAGAAGCAGACAATAAATGGAGGGAAATCAATGCGCTGAATTTGTTGTTTCTCTTTCCTCATTCCAAAATTCAAAAAGAATGGAATAGTATTAGACTATGAATTCTCTTGCTTTTATGCTATATTTCAGTTACGCCTCTCCTACAGACAAATCCTTTTCTTCACACCAACTATATACACTTGTATGAAATTTTTAATTGATTGTATGTTTTCAATAACGGAGATAAATATATTGAAGATAAGGCAGCAGACACTGTCCTACCACTTGCTAACTCAGCACAGAAAAATGCAATCATAGATAAGAACCCAAACTTTATCCTATCTGCAGCAGCACACTACACAAATGCTCATTAAATAAATAAATAACCCCTCTAACAAATAGGTATAGAAATAAGCTCTCTTAACTCCAAAAATGCTTTGCTGAAGTTATTAGAAAGTAATATATGCTGCACGAAGATAGTGTGCTTAACTCCTTGTCTCCCTTAACTCCTGCTTTTTGAGTAAATCCATCAACAAGTTGATGAAGACTTGGCTTCAAACAGGAGACTCGTAGGTTTTGCTGGGAATATAATCTACTAATTTTGAACATAAAATAATGAGAGCAATACGTCTAATTGCATTTACTTTGAACACCATAAATTGGATGCTAGAACAGTACTGAAGCATAAATTCAGCAATCTGTCATGAGCTTTAGTGAGTGTGGTTGTGGGGGTTATATTGCTTGTTATATTACATTGTCCTGAACTGTAGGGAGTATTACATAAATTTCTTTAGTTTTACCTCTCTCATCCCCATTTCATATTGGATTTATATGCTTTCACCTTATAAAAAGGTTAACAGTTAAACACTCCTGTCCTTATTTGTTAGTTGCAGTCCAGAAAGGTCCAAAATGTTTTGGATTCTTATATCTTCCTTTGAGATTAAAAAAAAAAAACCACAACCATCTTCAACATCACAACGAAAGAAGAGTGTAAGGTATTATACCAGAGCATTTCTACTGCACTTTGAGCCCAGCTCCTATGGATGGTGCATTGGCTAAGTCAGTAGGTGGAGAATGGCTCTTCAACAAGAGTAATGGCATTGGACCCAGGCCATGATTTTGCTGTCCTGACCCCCAACATAAGTAAATGATCACAGAACACAATTAGAAGTGGCAGGATTAGGCTTTTAAGGTCTGTAAAGCTCTTTGAAGATAACTGTTCACCATGGCTTTGTTCTACTGATTGCAAGAGTCCTATTAAAGTACTACCAGAGATCAAAAACAGTTTGAGTGTTATTGCCCCTGGTCAAATACTGCCATAATGCTCAGAAGAGAAATGTCTAATGTCTTTCAAATATTAGCCTCAAAGTAATAGCATTTCTGTTAATTTTACTCATTTTTACTAGTTAAGCGTGGGCTTTTCCCAGCTCAGTATGACAGATTTTTTACAGTGTTTAAAATAAAGGTCTGTCCACAACTCCTCATGTAAAGAACTGCTTTTCTAAGTTGGAATTCTCTCCAATACTCTGTAAGCATATTCCTCTCATCCTCCCGCTTTCCCGGCTCTTTCATCTGAAAGTAGAAATCCATGATTCCCAGCAGCAGCACAAGCTGATGTAAGAGCTTCTCACCATGAAAATGAGGAGATTTTATTCGTTCTCCTCCCTTCTGTCCTCTCTGTTTTTATTCCATGAATCTGATGCTTGTCAGACTGCCCTAAAAGCTAATCCAGTCATAAAGAGAAGAAGGGAAGGGAAAGGGGGGAGGGAAAATGGAAGAGGGAAGAGAAAGGAGAAGTAGAAGGAGAAGGAGAAGGAGAAGGAGAAGGAGGAGAAGGAGAAGGAGGAGAAGGAGAAGGAGAAGGAGAAGGAGAAGGAGAAGGAGAAGGAGAAGGAGAAGGAGAAGGAGAAGGAGAAGGAGGAGAAGGAGAAGGAGAAGGAGAAGGAGAAGGAGAAGGAGAAGGAGAAGGAGAAGGAGAAGGAGAAGGAGAAGAAGAAGGAGAAGGAGAAGGAGAAGGAGAAGGAGAAGGAGAAGGAGAAGGAGAAGGAGAAGGAGAAGGAGAAGGAGAAGGAGAAGGAGAAGGAGAAGGAGAAGGAGAAGGGGAATGCAGTCCAAGGGCCAGACCTGAACAAGCTGATGGAGGCTTCTTATATTTTCCAAAGCTGATTTCACTGAGCTGACAGGACAGTGTGAATGGGACAAGTTGGAGTTGCAGGGAGGCAGGGCTTGTGAAAGAAGAAGGTGCCAAATCTTCCCTCTTTAGTGGCAGAGTAAATACATTGTTCTGGCTTCTAATGAAAACACAGCTTTTGACTTCCATGACCTATTTCTGTGACCTGCTGCAGTCCTCCTCCTGTGAACTGGGAAATACCTAAATCTCTCTGTAACAGCTTACATATTCAGCCAGACATTGAACTACAGTAAAAGTATGCTTAGTCCAGCTTCCTGAATACAGTAAAATAAGCATATGATCTTTCACAGAAATATAGACGCATCTAGAGATACATTATTCTGCACTAATATAAACAATTTAGTGACCCACCATTCCTGCACTTAGGATCAAAAAAGAAAAATTCTGCCTTCCCAATCAACATATCCATCCACAAGATGTGATCAGGTAAGATGCCTAGTTTCTACAAAACTGAGCTTATTATATATGACTTCCCCAGCTTCTTCCTGTCTAGGTCTTGGATTCTCTGTGCAACATTCAGTTGGCTTCAATACATTCAGAAATCCATAAGCAGAAAACTGACAGCTCTCCAAATTTCTCCAAACTTTCACAGTCTCACTAACCACTATCAGCTTTGGATCCAGCCAAGGAAATAAGACATATTTGGAGAAAACATGAATGAGTCTCTAATGCTGAAATTTTCTTGTTTAAATTATTTTCCTTCCCTTGGTTTTGTTTTGGTTTAGACAGTATAAAAAAAAAATATCTCTTGACACTGAAATGTCTTCATTTTGTGTGTATCCTTTCAGTTTTAAGAACTATATGGCAAGTGACTGTTAACATTAAAGAGTATGCGTCGTAAACCTCAAACACTACTGCATATTAATTCATATTAAGCACAAGTGTTCAAAAATGATTTAAATTATATTGTCAAAGTTTTTAGCTGAGACATGAGCTAGAGGACATATTTAAAGAATATAGGATGCTGGCAAATACAATGGAAGTCTGGCACTTCTCAGTGATCACAGATTGAAGCAAAGCCCTTTAGCATGCACTTTAGGACAATTAACATTGTGCAGCAACAGAAATAAACATAGCTGAAACATTAAAAATATGTGTTTTATGCTTTAAGAGGCATTTGAAAGTCATCTACACATGGTTTCTCAGCTCTCTTTCAGTGTTTCTGAAAAGATAAATAACTAATTAAATGTACTGGTAAAAAAGACCAATAGCAGGCGTTATGTAGTGGTTAGTAAGACATGATTAAAAATCTAGATTTCAAATTTCAACTCTTGGCTTGGTCACTGACATTTTATAATATGTTGTTTGCTTTGGTTCAGATTATCTACCTCTAAACCAGCATAATAATAGTTCCCAAGGCATAATGCTTCAGAACATAGATTGGGGAATGAACTGAAGTGTGTGTGGCATGTTACAGTCCTTGGAAGTGTACAATATACTGTTAGTGCAAAATATTATTCCAGTAAGGGATTCCATTGACTGATGGTAGGAAGTACAGTCATGGAGAGCTCTTCAAGTCAATGCCTCCCCTGGGCAATTAGGTGGCCGCAATGATCATTAATCTCCTTTTTTTTTATCTCCACTTGGCAAAATAGTTATGTATTTTCCTTTCACATGCATTCATTATGATTAAAAACTTTATTATTTCTAGAGCAGATGTCCCTGACAATCATTGGCTTATACTAACATACAACAATCAAAACCGTGGTCTAATAGGCAAAATTATCTGTGCTGTGGTGTTCAGCACTCAGGAGAGTAGAAACTGATTATGTGAAGGTTCAAGTTTCCCCCTGAACTACTATCAAGAATATTAAGATCAAGCCAAAAAAATATGTAAAAAATACAAGCATAAGTCAAAACTTTGGAAGTACCACTGATTTCTCTTTGCTTGGAACAGTGGTAGTTTCCTAATGCAGCTTTTTATACAGCAAATTCTGCCTATGTAAAGTTTTTTGAAAAGTGGCTGTTGACATAGGCCTTTTCCAAAGCCACATACTGATCTTCTGGACAATGAATGCTGTAACACTCCAAATAAACAAGAACACAAGAAGAAGAACACTAAATAAGCCTCTTAAAAACAACAAAACAACAACAACAACAACAAAAAACCAACCATTAGATCTTTGAAATGTATCCTTTGAAATGTATCTAAATGGCACAATGCTGTGGAGTGTTGAAATACCCCAGAGGTTTCCAAGTGTTTTGACTCTGGTATAGAAACAGCTCTGGACAGATTTATCTGTGGAACAGAGACTTCTTTGAAGCTAACAACCCATAAATAGCTCCTTACTACCCACAGAAGGATTCTGATCCTTAAGCTGTCTTTAATGAAGCAGTTCAGGTGTCTCCATGAGGTATTAGGTGATGTTGACAGACTTCTAGATGAATCCAGAATTTGAGGTCTTATATTTTGGATGTATATCAGGATGTATGATGCTGATACACACATATGTAGATATAACAACATCTACATATCTACGTATTGTGAATATGCAGTTGTCTGGTTTTTTACACAGTGTCCCTTATTGAAATTTTAGGTATGTAAACAGTCTGTTACTTTTGAAAATATGCTAAATATTATGGTATAATGTCTATTAATACAATCCTAATATTATCACTTAATAGCAGTTTACTTATAATTTTCGTCATTCTGACATCATGCTAAATGTAGCCCTCCATACCTTAATCAAGTAGATCGCCTCATTTTTCAAAACAGGTACTCTTATTAATTCATCTCATATCTGACATAAACAGAAGAAATGAGAAAGAGGCCTGAATCTCTATTATTCATTTTCTGTGAATCAAAGAAGTCCGTCTGAACCATACAGGCCAGATCCAAATAAAAAAGATTTGAGATAAAGGTGAGACTCCCGAAAAAAAAAAAAAAAAACGCCATTCAAGTAATGAGCATGAAAACCTCCAAGGTACTGTCTGGTTGCAGATTCTGTTGTATTTCAGCCTGAGGAGACTTAGTCCTCATCTTCACCATTACTGCTCCATGTTCAGACTGTAGGCTATTCTTTCCATTCTTCTTCTGCCACATTGTTTGAAAGTGTTCAAGACTACCAGAATGTTTTTCTAAAGTATTAGGGAATGGAATCAGGTTTGCTATCAGCATAGATTCTCTCTTCTTTGACCAAAGGGGTATGGATTACCTTCAGCCCACCAGCTAGAGCAGGAAGGTCAAAGGGGCCTCCCCACCTTGCCCAGAAAAGCCTGGTAGAAAAGGGACAACAGAAATGACGTGCGAATACACATAAGTGCAAGTGCTGGAAGGGGTCTGCCTCTCTTCAGCAGGCAATTTGTGCACCAAGAGATGCAAAATTAATTTAAATACTTCAAAAAGAGTTATCAAGAGGGTGTATGCTTGACTCCTTTTTTATTACAGCAAGTGTGCGGTACCTAAGAAAAGGAGATTTGGTCCATTCAGCAGACAAGAATTGCAGAGAATTTTACAGTTTCATAATTATTGTATCTCTAGGAGAAAGAGATAGAAAAAGGTGAAAACTTAAGTTTTCCCTTTATGCTTTCAGGTTACCTCTTTCAGGGACACAAAACAATGTCATACATATTCATTATGTCTTCTGTATCATTGCCACAGTTGCTTTACTTACAAAGTTTTGCTGAAATAGGAATTAATGTGCACAGAATATATCAGCAGAGTGTGAGATCAGGTCCACGGACTTAAGAAATTTTTTCTGAAAGAAACCACTTTCCTGTCAACAATGCTTTTATGGTTGCTTTATACTGGGAGAAGAGGAGAAACAGAAAGTATTTAAAAATGAAAATATAGAAAGACATTTATAAATAGGAAAAGGGTTTTGGCATTAGGTTTTAATCCAAAATCTATGAAGTCGACAGGGATTTTTTCAATGATTTCCCTGGTCATTGGCTCAAGCCCAGGATGAACAAATGACAGAATTAAAAAACATAGGGAGGAATTGATCTAAATGATAAGACACAGACAAATAAGTCTAACAATGTAATGTGGACACTCTTACAGCCGTATGTTTATCTGTAACACTGGTGTGAAATATAATTAAAAGAAAGCTTTGATCTATAAAGAAAAACATAAAAATTAGCTTACCATGTATTCAACTACTTACTAAAAATATCAGAAAAGGGTTTTTAAACAATTCATCACTAGAAAATTGGTTGTCAGTGAATACAATAATCTCTTTCAACAAGAACAATGTACTTATTAAAAAGTGTAAATTGCTTCTACATCACACAATTTTATTCATGTTGGTTTGAAAATACTAATCTTTCATGGGCACTTTTCTAACAATTATGAAATTAACTTCACATAATATATTCAAGACTACAAAGATTTTTAAAAGAAACATTTTAAAATTGGTTTTTAAGTGAAAAAATATATATTAACTTACAGTAGACTATTTGCTTTAAGAAGTAGAACTAGGAACATGCATTAATACCCTGTCTGTGGTTCATGCCTTCCAAATTGCAAGACCTTCATTTAATTATTTGAAATCTACATTAAAATAATTAGCATGACCTGCATAAAATGAAAATCTCTTCCAGTATATATTGAATCCCAGGAGAAAAACAAGATTCTTCTTCAAAAGTCTGTAATATGCAAAATAATAAAAATTTGCCTTTCACATTTTCACTGAGCCACATGGGGTAGGAGAGGCAGAAGCTAGCACATGTGAAGCTGGCATTTTAAGAATGGGAGACAGTTTCCAACAGCAGCTGACACTAGCCGGAGCAGCAAGGACTATCCAGGCCCTCCTGGGATCTTACGCTCCCTCCATAGCTGCCACCCACAAATGGAAGCAGTAGTTCGCTGTTGGCAACTGAACCTCTGCAAATTAGTCTCCCTCCACTGCTGTCTTACCTTGTACCACTTCCTCCTTCACCTCCTGGATTAGTGTCTCCCTTCTTAAGACAGCCTTTGTTTTGCTCCCTACAGCATGCGTAATTAGTAGTGATTCAGAAAGCATTAATAAGATAATTCACTCTTCCCCAAGAGATAAAACAAATTCTGAACTAGAGGTACAGTCTTGTCACATATCTCTTTGTTAAAAGAAAAAAAAAAAAAAAAAAAAAAAAAAAAAAAAGACCTTTAATTGCAGCTGTAGTTAAGACTGATTGTGTTTGTCACTTGGGCCTGATGCTGTCCTGTGCACTGTGATTTGTAGCTGTATATTGATCTACTGAACTGGGACCTGTAGAGTTTATATGTATATTTTTGTACTGATACGGCACAATGCATCTGTACATAGAGATACATGGACTTGTCTGGGACAGTTTGGGGATGATGTCAAGCTTACTCACTCCATGGCATCTCCATTCTTTGGGAAAGTCTACTCTTTCTGGTGAGTGTGTCTGGCAAAACTGTATCAGTTACAGGTCTGCACAGCACCTATTCCTAAAACAGATCTACACTTCCCTGAGCAGACTAACTACTATGCATCCTTGCAATTTCTGCTCCTGTGAGTGAAACTCCTTACACCCACTCACATAAGATGAGGTTCAGTCACTATTTATTCATCCCATTTTCTCATCTTCCGTCTTTTGGCTTCTTTCTCTATACATTGACTTTGAACTTTTTAGTCTTTTGTTTATGTGCTTATTAACCAGCACAACAGGTGAGTATTCTAAACACTACCAAAATAAAAATGAATGTAAAAGGAATAGTCTGCAATCCTGTACAGAAACCTTTGAGTTCTTTATGATTCATATCCATTTGAAGTTAAATGTCTGGTTCCCTTAGGCACATCTGGAAATTCTTCTCTTAAAGTATTTTTGTACTGAGGGATCAAAAGAACTTGCCTGGCAAACAGCTGAATGTATACCATGAGCAGGCTGTTGATAAGAAACTGGTAATTAAAGAGTACAGGTGATACAAAATGATTATGTAAAGCACTTAGTGGTTCATCAGACATTCAAATTAATATGTATTGTTTGCACTAGATGCCACGCTTCTAATAGGTTTAGCTTTAAGTTCCAAGCTCATTTCACCTTAAGAGATTTACTGGCAATATTCCCATTTTTGTTTTAACTTAATGGACTTGTGTCAAAGGGAAAAAAAAAAAGACAAAAAGAGGAGGCAATTAGGAGGCAATCTGACAGGGCTTTACAGGCTAGTTTACATGGGACTTAGCAAAGGACTGGATTATGGTGCTACTTCCTTAGAATTGCTAAGTAATTTCCTCTTTGGGGGAGAATTTTTTGTGTGATGGCTGACAATGCAATAATTTTAATGGAAAAGGTGCTCAAGCCTCCTAGTGCTTGTGTTGGCTTCTTTCCAGCAGTGTTTATTCAGATACTGTTGTATTAATTTCTAGATGATGTTTAATGCTCTTTGTGACTTAAATCTTAAATTTTGCATCTAAGTTACAGAAGCATTTTAGACTGAGGGAATGTCTTATTGCTCCTTGCTGAATATATGTATGTGATGAAGTGCTTAATTTTTTTGAGATAAAAGGTTGGAACCCCTTCTTTTGTGAATGTTATTTGCATAGAAACCCTAGTGAATAGTATACTAAGATTAAATGAAAGAAGCTAACATATTCTGCTTCAGGAAGGAAAGACCGCTAAAATCTACAATTATAGAACAGAAAGTAAATAACTATATTCTTATTCTTTCTCATGGTGCTGACCCAAAGCTATGGAAAAGCTGGAGTCATAATTTGGTTTTGTTTCAAAGCCTACGAACAGTCAGTGTCACAACTCCATGGCAGAGTGCAAAATTGAAGCTTTTGCTTGTAGTGCTGGTTTTCTACAAGGTTGGACTTGAACCAGGTTCAGCTACTGCAAATACCAGGACAGGGAGGAGTGCTGCAAGATGAATCTTCCTGCATCAGTTCCTTGAGCTACATGACAGACACTGGACAGAGCCCATATTGCCATTTAACTACTTTGCACATCCAAATGGCCTAAAAAAAAGGAGAGAAGAGGGACTGGGTTAACTAGTTAGATACATGGAGATTGAGTCCTTCAGACAGTTGCCCATTTTGTCCCTCTAGCACTACCAAAGGACTTGAAGAGATGGTATTTGGAGGGAGCCTAGTTTCTCTCTTTTAGCACTCCTTTCCAACACCTGTTCTGCAATCCCCCAGCTACTCCTGTGCATCAGCGAAGGAACATTAGCTGCCTCCAATGAAAGCTATGTAAAATTCAGATACAGAAATCCAAACTGGAAAAGACACAAAGTAGAGTTATTAGGATGATCAAGGAACCAAAAAGCCCTCTGAGAGAAGTCTAAAAAATGTGTTTGTTTCGCCTAGCCAAATACAGAGAGATATAAAGTGCGTTATGCATGTTACAGTGTAATCACCATGTAAATTAAACAACAGTGTGGGAAGCTGGGAACAAAATGACCATATGCAATTTAAAAGAAAGGTTCTAAACCTCAGAGGAAATAGGTTTTCGTCTGAAACATGACAGTAGTAGCTATGGGAACAAAAAAATTCTGCTTAATTTTAAGGTGGAGTTTACGACTAAGATCACAAAAATGCTTCTTACTAGAAGAGTGGTTTTGGCAATTCAGGAGAGTCCTTCTATTCCTCTGTCTTGTGTTCCTGTGACCCAAAGGAAAAGTTTTCTCACAGAGACTGAAAGAGGCCACAATGTGAACAGCAGCTCTCACCTGGCACCATCACTGCTAAGGAGGTGAAAAATATTGGTAGTACTGGGGGACCGCTCAGCTACCAAGTCTGGCGAGGTGAGTACAATTGCTCAGATAATCAGTAATAAAAGACACAGCTAAAGCATATCTTCCTCTCCCTCAGCCTGTAAATCTCTGCTTGGCAGATTATAGGCTTCATGGCATTTTTGAGAAACAACAAGCAATTCCAGTTCCTTAACATTTCATCAAATGTAGACATTTTTAAAGAAAGATAGTTTTAAAGTGTTGGCTGTGTATAATTGTCCATACATCAGAGGTAGCAACTTGTTATTACAGCCAATGGCACACTAATCATTTTCTGGTAGCAAGGAAAAGCAAAAGCCCTTCAAACAGACCCTTTATGAGAAGACTTCATACAGCAATAAGTACAGACAGAGGAAAATGTAGCAAATCAGACAATAACATTTAAGTGTAATCTTATGCAAACTTGAATTCTGCTCTGCACTAAAAACCTCACTGTAAAGGAACATTCCTACTGGAGGTAGGTAGGAGGAAAGAGTCTTAAGCAATAATCAGACTTATGTGAGATCCAGATTCCCAGTAAAGTAGGTGATAGAGTTTTGTGATTATTGTAAAGCAGAAGAGTACAAATGGAAGGTTCCTTTTGTAGAAATCATGTATATTACCCTCTCTCCATAATCATTCATTACTAGTTACCCTCAGCATCAGGTTACTAGGCAAGATGGAACTGGTCCAGACCAATACTGATCAATTATATGAACTATTTTGTAAAAGGGGATATANAAAAAAAAAAAGGACAATTTTTTTCAAAATACAATTCCTGAAGCATCCTGGTTATTCAAAATTAGGTTGTTGGTTTTTGTTTGTTTGTTTGTTTGTTTTCTCCTATGCTGTTGTTTCTGTTTTGTTCTGAATACAGATATTACAGGTTTTCAGTCCCAGCTGGAGGCAATTCCAGCTTCTAAATCAACATTTGCCTAGACTTCCCAGTCTTTACTCATTATCCCCTTATTATTCCCTGTTTTATGCTGATAATTCTGTTTTAAAACTTATCTTAGTCTGCATTTAGCGCGCCTACACTGCAGGGAGTACTTATCATATTTATCATACCACTGGAATCAAAGATTATAAGGGTAAATGCCTGTAAGGGACATGCTGGGATTTAAATGTTGACTGTCCTGTTATTTAACACCAAGCTTAGGAGCACTGTGTGCTGCCTAGCTTAGGTCCCTTAATGATCACTGTTCTAAAAATGTGAAACTGCCTCCTAAATAGACATAAAATGTGCCAAATTGAAGACCTGTCTTTGCAGTCATTCAAATCACTGCCAAAGCCTAATAGATTCAGTGGAATATAAATACATCCCTGAAGTTTTTTTGAAGAAAGAAACTGAAAATAAAAAATACTTAGGGGTATGAATGAATTAAGACAAAAGAAAGTATTTGCAGACCTTAGAAAGATAACAAAAGCCTAGGCTTACTCTTGTATTGGGGGTTAGCAAGGACTGCTCAGCTTTAGACTTTGCCCTACAGCTGGAAGCTATAAACCATCTCCTACCTCTTGGCTGAGTCTGATGACTCTGAGCAGTTGATGTGAAATAATTTTCAATTAAAACTTTTCACCCTAATCCTAATGGGGCCACTTACCCTACTACATGCTTTTACCAAAACATGAAAACAAATATTTGTTTTTAAAAATAATGTTACCTTTTACAAAAATTATTTTTTCTGAATAGAAAAAGAGATGAATTAAATGTTTCTGAAAGCATATTCAGACATGATACAATCAAAGCAAGCTATTTATATTAAGAGTGGGAACTGGGACTGAAAGGTGGCCCATGGCATACTGCACAAAAAACGAAACACAAAACTTTTTCAAGTTTCAATTTTCCTCACAATGCAACATAATTAAGTCCTGCAAGAGTTCTCAGGCTGTAGTCATCTGGGTGTTGCCATCTGCCACTTGCTGAAAAATTTCAATAGACGTACTTCAGGAAAGCTCTTCCAGTCAGTATTTCATTAAATTGTAATATTAGGGCACCAGGAGGAATACCAATAGGAAATTTTTAGTTTAGTAAGAAATATAATGGGTTGCACACATAACAAATTTCAGTGATGCCTCTAATTTAGGACTTTGCCATTATGGACTCTCATGCTTCCACTGTTATTCATTGAAAATAAAGTCTAATTTTAGTCTGAGACATGCAGCAGTAGCTGTAATCTGATATTCATAGTCAGATCACCAGAAAAACATGGAGAATATTACTGACTTTGCTTGCTAAAAAACACAAAACAGAGCAAAATGAAACTAAAATAATGCATACATACCATACATACTGTACTTTTTAAATAGTAGGGTTTTGCCTCTGTCTCATA
>VXAL01013232.1:100499-123769 GCA_013399475.1 Chauna torquata | reverse complement strand
GTGATTCTGTGATTCTATGAGGTTACTAGTGAAGTACTTCAGGGACTGGTTTCAAGACTAGTTGGGCTTAACACTTTCACTAACAAAGTATTAAAAATAAAGATCCTAATGAGAACTTGAAGTTGGGACTCACCAGCAACACAACCAGAAATCACAAAGAAGAAATCTGGGATAACAGTAATGGAAATAGATTTGTCAGCCCCAACGGAGTGGTCATGCACTTCAGGATAGAAACAAGAATTTCTGCTAGGTGCTGGCATTCCACCACTGAAAACACAAAGGAGGCAAAGGACCTCCATCTATTCATTTCTTCTATTACAACAACAATTATAAATAATATTGTACTTATTGTACAAAAGCACTATCAATCAGAATGTTTTCCACAGAAATATTTGTACCACCTCCAAAAAGTCTCTGATTAAACCTCATCTCGAATTCCAAGGAAAAATTAGTGGGCAATTTTGGATATTGGGTTCAAAAAAAGAGATGAATTCATATGGTACAGGAGTGAAAGCAGTTCTTTGGACATCATAATTAAGGAGACATATTTATTTAGCATAGTAAAATTAAGGCTTCCTAAAAATACACTGGAAAGAAGTAGAAGGTGAAAACAGCAGATTTATTCAAGCTAGAACAAAGATGTTGGCACAGAAGTGTGTTTGCAAATTACCAATGAACTCATTCAGGGTTGAGATGAGAACTCTAATTTTTTTAAAGCTTTTCCCTCATTCTCTCTCTTTTATTCCTAGATAAATAGAAGAACAATGCTTGGGACCACAAGTCAAGGATTCCTGTCTGTATTCTTAAACAGAAGATGAAACTCCTATTCAAGCACTTAACTTCACAAGATGAAATTAAAAAAAAAAAAGTCATAGAACAACAAAAACAATCTTCTCAATGTTCTGAGACTCACAATAAAATGACAGTTTGCCACAGTAAGAATGGAAATCAAATCTTTGCAAGAGAAGTCCTTCCACGTCACAAATTAAGGTTGATAAATTAGATACCTTGTCATAAAAATTTCAAATTTATGTGCCAAATTGGGGGTAGCAGGCAGGCCTGATTTCCCACAGTGGTGAAAACCTGTCTCTGACTGAAATCCATGGGTGATGTAGGGATTCTTAACAATCTGACAGTTAAAAACGTGACCCACCTTCAAAAAACAAGCATATGGCTTTCAGCACCCGATTCTGACAACTTTTTGTCCTTATTCCAATTTTGTGCCAAATTTTCTAACTGTACATTTTTGCCTCACATATTATTCACCTTGTGAAAGGATGTTAAATAGTATCATTGTCAAAACGTTTCTTTGGGAACATAATTTTGCCAGAAAAAGGAGACTGCTTTAAAATTAGGGAATTGTAACAACAAACATTAAAACAAAATATTTCCTTTGCTGGGAAGAAAGAAAAAAGGTTATTCAGATGTACACATTTTTATCCTGAGAAGTTTAAAATCCTAAAGGAAATAAGGCAAAACAGGCTTTATTTCTGTGTGTCGACCCCAAACAAACACTACTTATATTAGATTATCATAGTCCTGTCTCCATTAGGATTTAAAAATCAGCATCATCCTTCACTCTAAAAAAGAAACTCCCACTTTTTTCCTAGTAAAAAGCAGTAAGATAATGTTAATACACACACACAGAGTACTAATAGTTCCATATCATGGTTCACGTCTACCTCTTTCACAACCCATGCCCAGATCAGGACATGCATGTCAGGCTTGGAGACACTGGGTTGACCCAACTGGAGTCTAATTCAGTCCAAGACCACAGGCAAATGATTCCCTCCAGATAACCACAGCATAAAACCACAACCCTACACCTGCAGCCAATTCCATCTCCAGATTTTTTTCTGATGAAAACTGGTCATGGGAAAAGGTTAAAGTGTAATACAGTAGCAATGTATTCTACTTCCAAGGCTCTGGTTTCTGTTTACCTATGTATTTATACTGTTCTTCATCAGAAGCCACTATAATCAAACACTGATCTTCTGCAGCTCCTGTTTGTGTAATTGCATTTGAAGTAAAGTGAATCCAGGAACTGCAGTCAGTAAAATCTCTGGATTTAACTAAATGCTCATGTCATGTAGCCAATATTTGGTGAAACTGGACGTAGGCACTGGAATCAATCACTGGCTTATAAAAAGGTGTGTAATAAAAGCCTATGTCCAGGAAGCTGTGTAAGAGCAAACAAAAGATTAAAAGAAGAAAGAAACTAGAAATGCTTCCAGAATGGGACTGTGCCTTATCAGTATTTTGTGTAGCGCACAGCACACAGCTGAAAGTACCCTTGAGCAGATGACTTTGGCCTCCACCACAAGACAAGATGAGATAAATGTGACCCAGAGTCTGATGCCAATGAGGGAACTTCAAGCAGATTTTCACAGAGGCTACAGAGAAGTACCAGGTAGTGAACAAAGACTTCCACGACTCCTTCACCTCATTCTTTCCAGGAAGAAAAGATAGCAGGTGTCTTGGCTTCTCATCAACCCTGAACTTCACTGGTAGTGCAGTTTCTCCCTCTGTCTCTCTCCTGCTCAGGGGTTTGGTCCTCTGGCAACCAGTGAGTAGGTGTCTGATACATTTTTTTCAAACTTTATGGCAAGGATTTCACTTTGTTAATACTGCCAGACATACATGATAGCTGTCAAGCTGGTGAGTTATTTTAACACTTAGAGAACTGGCTCTAAAACAGGTAGCAAAGTGCTAATGAAAATGATAAGCAAATGAGACAAATCAAGCATGCTACACTGTCTGTCTTAGCATCGCTTGGTGCGTCTGGAAAGAAAAACAAGTCTTTCTACTGGCTGCATTTCTCCAAATTCATGTTTATACTTGCCCTCATCACTTAGTACTCAAGTGCCCTCCTGTAATTCCTGAACTGCTCTGACCGACATTTCTCAGGCATGCCTCAGACTCTCCTCCATCCTCTCCCCAGCAAACCCAGGCTGGGGTGGGAGAATGGCAGGTACAGTATTTTGGTAGTAGTTGGGCTTTTATTCCCCCTACCAACCTCCAGTTTTTCTCTGTGGAGTTTTTCTGCCAACTTTCTGGAGTTTTTCATACAGATGGACCTACATGCACTCAGAAGAGTAGAAGTTTCGGAATAATGTTATTGTTTATTATTTAGTAGAAAGAAATGCTTAGAAGTGTTGTATACACTGCGTGTACTCAAAAAATGAACATTAACAAATTAAATGCAGAATTTGCTCTTCACTCAGGAAAGTGGCCATTACGTGAACACAATTGCTCATCTGCTTCACCACAGTCTTTATCTCCAAGCCAACTGCATGATCCAAGTGAAGACTTCATTTTAAAAAAAATCTACAAATGAAGGCCAAATCAGAGAGCAACTACTGCCTGAGCACCACCTCATTCAAAGAAATAAAGTAGCGTGTATTTTACATATGAAAGAGTTATTTGTCAATTTATAATTCATTATTATATACTGACTAGACATTCATATATTAGATGGAGCATTTTGAAGACTAAAATAATTCAGACAAGAATGAAGCCAAGGAAGGAAGCATTCATATATACTAATAAAAAAATGACTCACAAATTAGTTAATAACAGTGGAAGGGCAAAAGGACTATGTCACTATTTTTACTTACATTTTTCACTTTTTATGTGGAGGCCACATAGAGCTGACACTGGTTTAGTAATAGGTTAATGTAGGGTGGGATGTCCCTTCCTAAAATTATGCAAGCAGCCTGGAAAGAGAATAGATTTGAAAAGCTACTCTAATGCTGTGAAAGGAAACATGTTGCAGCTGGTGCAGGTGATCATCTTTTAATACAGGCTGCCATCCTATTCTTGTTTCCTTCCCTCCTACATGCACACACGCATCATTGTTAATTTTAAAAAGACGTATCCTTGAGTTTATTCCCTGTGCAGGTTCTTTACTATTTCATCATTTCCATCTGCGAATCATGAAGAGATAGAAAAAAGATTCTTACACAAAGAAATATATATTAAGCTTTATGTGAGTATGATGATTTTGAAACAAAGTAGTCCCCTAACCACAGCTGTTGACAATTACAATACATTTACTAAAGCATAATTAGGACTTGATTGTAAGTTTAGATTTTCTAATATCAAAAAAAATAAGATGTATCTATGTATTGTAATTGGCTGATCATACAAATACTTATTAAATATAAACACATATGCTTTTGTAGATTTGTTAGAAAGATTCGTTAATTGCTTAATGAAAGATGTCTTTCAGATACTAATTCCTTCATTTAGTTCGACAGATTAAATTTTATATGAGGAGATATTAGCATGCATGCAATGAAGTGACAAGGACAACTAAAAAGCTTAAAATGTTAATGGATGAAGTGTAGCTTTCTCAGTTACTCTAAACTAAAAGCTATAATCTTCATTACATGCACTAAAGATCATCTTTTCCCCTGCTTTCTGCAGAGATAAGACCGCTATATTTAACATTGAAACAAACACCACAATATGTTTCAATTCAGCTGCTATATTTTCATCATCATAAATAAATTATGAAAACTTTAAACAGTGCATGAATGATTCTGCATAAAAAAACAACAACAAAAATGCAATTAATTTTTATAGGAGAGAAAATTGATAGTTGACATCCAAGCAAATCATTCCTATATTTCACTGCAGTAGCTTCAGGTAATTATCTTCTTGATAAACTCCCTTCACAATGCACTTGCAAAAAAAAAAAAAAAATTGACTTTAATTACTAAGGCACTAGAGGGTTAATGTCAACAATTGCTGTAAAAAGCAAATTACTAGCAATACCAACAGTCCAGAGCCTTCATTTTTGCTGTAAACTGGAGTTCAATCTGGCAGCATCTTTTCTTTTTCCCCAGTAGGGTGCAGGGAGCCCTCTAGCTTCCATGTGGGTTTCCTACTGTGGTACATATTGGCCAGCATACAGCTGCTCTAAACAACTATTTGCATCTACAATGCGGTCATCCCACCACCTCCTTTTCAGATCAATATGATTGGTACAAACAATAGTTTGATTTTGATTGCTATATAGTACGCTTGGGTAGAGCCTCTGAATGCAAGCGAATCGCTCAGAAACAATGGGCTGG
The DNA here is from genome assembly GCA_013399475.1 of Chauna torquata. Taxonomy (NCBI): domain Eukaryota; kingdom Metazoa; phylum Chordata; class Aves; order Anseriformes; family Anhimidae; genus Chauna; species Chauna torquata. Next base: position 118,691 of record VXAL01013232.1, on the reverse strand, counting down.
TTCATCATCCAAAGCGTCCCTTTTCAAACAGCTGCCTCTGCCACGCTCACCCTGACAAACGTCCAGAAAAACAGATGGTTTCAGCATTCATGGGCAGTTTAGTGAAAGCCCCAGAGTCAACTATTCAAGACATTTTATCATCTATCTGATAATAGAGCATTGCTGGAAGATAAAAATTAAAACTACGTTTAAAAATTCTATTAATTCACACCCATGCACAGCTCCCCTCACACACACACAAAACAACTTTCCTGTGTCCTATAGCATTTTGAAGTGCGAACACTAAAAGAAGCCTCACTCTTAATTCCTGCTATGGAGTAACCACATTACTGTGAGAAATGACAGTCAGCGGGTAATCTCACACACCCCATATACTGCAATACCCACAAACAAAAGCAATAAATTAGTAATTCAATGGCAAGTTTAACTTTGACTTGTCTGGGTTTTGCTGCAGATTAAACTGGGCCCTGCTTTGTTTTGTTTTGTTTTGTTCTGTGTATATACATGTATATATATGAGAGAGAGATTTTTGTGCTTGCTCCTTCCAGGCAAACATGAACGTTTTTGAGGCAGTGTATCAGGAGAGGTGCAGGATGTGTAGTGACACAAATTCTGCTAGTACCTATGGACAATCACATCATTTCCACTCCAGTCACAGATATTAGCAGCCTCAAAGCTGCAGTTCTCTTTACAACAAGTCAAGGGTCTCCTTGAGGGTCTGTGTCCTTCTGCACTGAATGCCACTATGCAACACCGTGGTCTGGCTCAGCATGAAGGACAGGCTGAAGCATAGCCATGACCATGGCCCCTCAGCTCCACAGGCTACAAAGCCTGACCTGGGGATTGCTCTGTACTGTCTTGGCCCCCTATTATCACAGGACGGAAAACTATTTCCACTTGCTCCACAAATCCCTACAACTTCAGGGAAGCTTAACTCTCTCAACCCACACTGGAAGGTCTAACACTTCCTGTGGCGGGATAGGACGATTTGGCTCGTAGGAAAAAAGTTGTATTTATTATTCCTTGCTTAGCAGCTTAGAAAGATTCACTAACTACTGATCTATTAATATTTTGTCAGTAAACATATGAACTTTCCACAGCAAAGACAAATGCCGTAAATGCTACTGCATTAGTCCACTGAGCTGAGCTGCTCTGCAGTTACTATGGACATGCCTACTGTAATTCTGCCTTTCAGGGTCACACGAGGGTCTGCATCCTATAATACTGGAAATCTTTGTGGTAGGTATATGTACATATGTGCCATACAGCTCTAAAGAAAAGCAGAAAAATAGAAAGCAAGAGACAGCAACCGTTTTTGCCTGTGCCTTAATATCTAAATGCCACAATTCATAAGATATATTTTTGTAATTGAAAAATAAACATAAAAAAAAAAAGAAAGAAAAATCTGACCAAATACTGTAAATAGGGAGTTATTTCTTTCTTGAAAATTTTTACTTTCTCACTCTACTGCATTTTAGTTTAGTACAAAAGTATTCTGGGTCTAATCAGAAATCTCCACTAATGAAAACTTCACAGAAGGAAACCTCAGAGTGCTGAATGATGGTACCAACCTGTCAAATGATGATACTTAACTCCAAGTTGCCACACACAAAAGTAATGATCATTTATCAAGTGTTTTTTCTCCGTTTTTTCTCCACATTGAGAATGATGTCAGTTTTGAACACTAGTTTCTTTATTTGTCCCATGAACTCATTTTCCTTATTGCAAAACACAGCGAGATCCTTTTAAGTCACTCTGTGTATCTGCTTCCTCTTTCAAATCTTTTGTGATGCCTCTGCTATGACATCTCTAAAGATGTCTCTGCTATGACATCAACTTAATGGTGACTTAGATGAATATAAGCTAGTCAGAGAGCCAGTATTACAGGTTGAACTATGAATACATAAGACTAGGAGAGACCTCAGGAGACTGTCTAGGCCCTCCTGCCACAAAAAAACAGTAAAGGGAATAAATTTTCTAGGCAAATCTAACTCCTTCAACCTTTGCTTTTAAATCATGCTTTTAAAATTCTTCATTTCCTCATGATTTCTTTTGGAAACTCTCCAATTTATCTACATCTTTCTTTATATGCAGTCCCCAAAACTGGATTCAATACTCCAGCTGAGGCCTCACCAGCGCCATATGGTGCAAAATAATTACTTCCCATGTCTTACACATGACACTCCTGTTAAAGAATCCCCAAAAAAGAGGTGCTTTATTTTGCAATAGCATGTCCTTTGTGAGTTACATTTCACTTGTGATCTCCTAAAACCCCAGACACTTTTCTGCCTCCCAATTACTTTGCGTTTTGTCTTTGTGCATTTATCACATCTTTTCTAAGGGCACTATTTTGCACTTCTTTACCGAATCTCACCTGGCTGATTTTTATCACGGCCTCTTAATTTATATAGATCTTTCTGAACTGGTTCATTCCTCCAAAGTGCTGCAAACCTCCTCTCCCCCTGCAGTTGTCCCTGTAAAAAAAAATAATGTGTATTTTCTCATTAACATTGAATGATGGCCTAGAGAACAGAACTTTCCCTGGAAGAGACCACTGCGTGCTGCCAAGTGAGCTGCCCCTGCAGTTGGAAAGAGAACCACTGATAACTTCTCTTGGGGAACATTTTTTTCAGCTGTTTTGCAGCCACTTATGGTGATTTCATCTAGGCCATATTTTTCAAGCTTGCTTATAAGAATGTCATGTTGGACAGTGTCAAAAACCTCACTTAAGTCAAGATACATCACATCTCCTACTTCTCTGTTACCCACTAGGCCAGTTACCCTGTCAAAGAAGGAAAGGAGATTGGTTTGACACGATTTGTTCTTGACAAATTCATGCTGGCTCTTTTTTATCACCTTATTATTGTCTAGGTGCTTCTGTATTGTTCTAACATCTCTCTGGGGGATCAAACTAGGGCCAAACTGGACTTGGCAACTGGAAAAAGGAACACTCAGAGAATTGATGACAAGGTCTATGCCTGACTTTCTTCAGCCCTGCCAGGTTTCTTCTGTTTACACTAAACATACTTTATGCTTTAAGCCCAAACAAACAAAGTCCAGCCACTTTCTACATTAGGACCATCCTGCAGTTAACCACTGTAGCTGCACCACATTACTACAATGCAGGAACCATTTAGACACACTTGAGCCAATCCTGTCCACAAAGCTGTAGGGGTAAAACCCTACCCTCACCTTCTCCAATGAGGCTGGGACTTCGGTCTTGTGTCTCGCAATGAATCACCTCAAACTTCTGCGGTTCAGATGTTCAGAGCTGGCTTTACGTCTCTTACTGACATGTTATTGCAGTATATGGACACATACTTAGTTTTCTAGCACATTTAAAATGTTAACTACTCATTTACATTAATGAGGGTCCTCACACTGTTTGTAATGGGCATTGCATGAGACTTCAGGACACAAAATTTGTCATCTTTGTTGTTTTCATAGCCTCTATCACAGAAAGGTCTTGATTTTGTTTGAGACTTTGGGTGGTACTGCAACAACAATAATAAATACTGTGGGAAAATCATAAATCCCACCTTTGTGTACAGAATGAGAAGCTGGGAAATTGGGAGATTCTTGGCCAGAAAAGCAAAAACAAACAACAACAAAAACAACAAAAAACGCACACAAAACAACAACAACAAAACACTAGCAATCTGGGAATATTCTGTTTTCAAAAAAAAGTAAGAAAGCCCTTTCCCTCTCTGTTTTGCTTCCAGTTTAATTTTCCCCAGTCAGCCTTCCTGGTTCTTTTTGCTTTGGCAGTGTTCAAATGAGCTTTTTGTCAGGCAGAAGTTTTTATGCAAGAGACTAACGAGATTTTTTTCTTCCTCCCTCGTACACCTTCTTCTCAGGCTTCCTGTTACCTCTTTTCCTCTTTACCCCTCTTGATCTCCAGCAGATTCATCCTCTCCCACAGACTCATCTCTCATCCTGTCATGCAATTTTTTTTTTTTTGGACCTACTGTATCTTTCCTACTAGTTCTCTTCTGAGTCTTCTTAACTGTTCAGACATTTACACAGGTATTCAACTAGGTGTTGAACATTATCCTGCAGTCACATCTCAGTCACCTCAATTCAGCTTCCCATGCTGTTGTTTTCATTCTTGTCTCCCACAGCACATCTCATCCTCTGCATTATGGCGGTTTCAGAAAGAAATAGCACAAGAAAGGCCACAGAAATAGCCATTTCAGCATCTCTAAAGACAAATGCGTGTAGATGGGAAAGACATCTCAGCCTTGACTGTGGTCAGCTCTTGCTCAGCTTTATGTAGATGAAATGAGACCCTGGGTGGTCCACACACCATTTTTACAAAGGCTGTGGTAGATGGCTAACATATGCGACTCTGCAGCGTATGTGCACCAAGGTCTTAAGTCTTAAACAAATGGATAAGTTAAAACAGCAGTTCTAATTTTTTAGGTGGTACTGAAGACATTCAGCAATACCTTGTTACAAAACTACCAGACAAAAATCTTTAACCTACTATTGAGCAGGCCATTCCAGTTCATCTCTGTTTCCTCTAGAGCCATCTGTCTGTCTTGTTTTCAACACTCAAGTTCTCGAAGGACAAATTATTACCAGCTTTTACCATGCTAAGCACTAACATGATAACAAATAGGCCTGCACTTATAAGCAACTCTAACAATACAGTGAGATTCTTTAATCTGTTTACTTCATGAAAATAGAATTCGTGTAAATAAATCACAAAATAATTTGTGTAAAAAAATATCATTTTGTTTAAAGTTTGTTTCATTGTTACTCTGCATAAATGTATTTTCCACTTCTTTTGTGACTGCCTTGCAGTCCAACACAGCAGACAGACCTGATTAAAGAGGAAAATGTAACTGTGGAATTACAGAAACTGGCAAGATAACATAGAAATAGGAATATTTCCTGAAACCACTAGCTCTTTTTTTGTGAAATGACTAGGTTTCAAGTTGATGTTGTCAGTGCAAGTAATGTTAAAATTTACACTACAGCAGTTTGACTATCTCAAGTCAAAGGCAGAGATTTTAAATGAAAAAGTCCTTTTTGAAAGCTTATTCATTAAAACTTCAAAAGTTATTTGTTGGCTTGATGAGGGTTATTATCTACAGAAATATCTATTTTTTCTTAAGACCCATATGGCTAAAAACACTTTGCTGCAGTAGCATCATCACAACAGAACAATACACTATAAAGTTTTAGATTTTCTATTCGTCTACATGCTATGAAATCCAGTCACCTAAGCATCAGGCTGTAAGTTCCCTTTTTTGCACTTAACACTTCATAGAAAACATAACATCAGATCATTCAGGGGTTAAGCACAAAATTAGAATAAGTATATCCTGTAAATTTTGTCTATGATATAGGCTGCATATGGACAGTTCTTCCATCTGCCTAGATGACTACAACAAAGATACAAGTAGATAAAATTGTAGTTAATTTAGTAACATGTACCCACATGATAGCAAGTCCAATTTTGATTGAAATCATTTGAAGGTTCTAACATTTGCATCTCTTCAATCAGCTTTCATTTCTTATGGAGATTCATCCTCTCAGTATCTATCTGAACTGCGCGAAAATATGGACCTCCATTAATTTCTAGAACAAAAACTTGAAACTAATCCCAGAGACCATCTGGAAGGTATGGGTAGCATAAAAATTCATCTCCTTGCCTGTAAGGCCACATCACTTTAAAAAAAACTAAAGTAATCATACAAACTTGCTTTATGTTTGGTTACAAGTGCAACTCAAGGCTCTCTGTACCTCAGTCACGCGTCTAAACCACAGTAGTAATGAAGATAATGGGGTTCCCAACTAAGAAGTCCAAAGTCTATGAAGTTGGAGTTGAGGGGCAACATTTTTCAGAGCATTTACTTCCTCTGGTAGCTGAAATTATTGTAAAATGCAAGGAAAACATTCTCTTGATACATAAAGTGAGGACAAAGTGAACGAGAACTGCATATTTTTGGAAAAATCTTCAAAACATTTTTGATCCTAATTAAAGGTGTCTATGTGAACATCTTGCCAGAAAAAAAATGAAACTGTCAAGCCACAGAAAGAAATGGCAGATGACATAACCCTTGCCTCATGTTACTATTACTTACATGTGTAGCTTCACCATAGCAAGTTTGATCACGTACAGAGTTCGTATGTGTGTACACACATACACAGGTTAATCTAAACAAAAATTTCTAGTTTTTATAGTGTCAACATATATGTTTTCATTGTTCATTCTCTTCAAGAACAAATCTCATTACAAAAGTTTAAAAGTTGTGTTCCATAACAATATTGGAAATGAGTTTATATTAATTAGTTTCCTGAAAAGACACTGTCTACATTTTGTTTTAGTACAAAATACATTTGGGGGAGTATGGGCTCATTCAGAATAAATGCTTCTTTAAATCCACTTTATTTTTTTCCGTTGAGTTAATCAGATATGACATTGATTTTATCCTGTATTCAGAACCTGTTAGGTATTCTGTCCAGCTGAAATACAAACACTGTTTCAATTACAGAGGAAGGCAGGTAGAAATTAAAAGAGGCATTGTTCCTTTAGGTTTAAAGTCACTTGGATAGTCAGATCTTCAAGAAGAATCTCTGTTACTGAGCTTAAGATTTAAACAATCATGACTTTCAAGAGTGTGTTTCCACCCCATTAGTGATATAGTAGTTCACATCAGAAAGAACTACGGCATTTTACAGAATTCAGCAGAGAAATGATTCTTCTCTAGTACTCAGTAGCGGCAATATTTCAGGTTTTTTATGCCATGGTTTTTACAATCCAAACACAGAAATTAAATGCCTGTAGTCATAACTCATATCCTCCAATTGCTTTAAAATGGACATTTAGCTCCTCAAAGGGGTTGACAATGTCTTTTTAAATTATAACTGCTGATTTATATCACTGTAATATGACGAAGTAGACTTACACTCCTCATATCTGAAGATAGAACAAATATTCTTTGCACACAGTAGTGGGCAAAGGTTCTTCAGAAATAAAATATGCCTGCCCTCTACTGACCATCTAAGAAACTCTCTTTTTTTCCCCACTATGTGCACCAGCAAAATTTTTATGAAATTTTAATTATTTTCCTCATTTGAACTGTCTCATACCTTCATGTCTCCAAAATAGATTTCTAGTCTTCATGTACTTGTTGCATCCCCCAAGAAAGTTTAAAGCCTGATGGTTTGCACAACATGTCATATGTATCCAAACCTTTTTTTTTCTTCTTCTCTTTTTTGATTTACTGTCTCCTGAGAAAATCAACGAGAGAGAATGGAGTAGCCTAGAGTTTAAAGTCTGACTGTCTGCCCGGAATTCTTAATGTGAAAGACTCCTTTGTGGCAGTTGTTACAAATCAAGGAGCAACTGTACTTTGGACATTCACACAGAATGAGTTTTATCCTCGAGAGAGCTTAGAAAAATAGAAAACTGCATACAGAATTTTATGGACACCAGATTTCCAGAATATTGTTAATCCAATGTGAAACACTTTGCACAAATGATATCAGAATGATGAGTTTTGAAGAGTAACAACAGAAACAAAGTCCTGGCTAGATGTGTGTGGCCACTTCCAGCAGAGACACACAAGCGAACTATCTGGTTCCTCTTTCATCATTCCTCTTGTCTTGTGAGGTGACTGTCTCTGGTTTGACATCTGGACTAGCCATCCAATGTTAAGTTCCAGTTTGTCTAATCCATTTTGGACTTACACAAAATGAGATGAATCATGCTTTAGAAGTGCTCACTTCTCCCAAATGTACATGTAGTCAGATGAACCTCAAGGAAGGTGCTCTGCCACTTACGCATTAATATTTATGCTAACCACAAGCAAATGTAACCCACATGGAGGAATGACAGGAGCAAAGGAACTGTCCCTGCCCTGGCAAATCCAAGGACACAAGCTGCTTCAAAGCACAAGGAAGAGGAGTTCAGACCAGCGAGGATTTTACCCTTGGACTCTGGGGATGAGTGGCATTCCAGACAATGACCTTACGATCATTTCTTTTGGATCAGCACAAGCTAGTACTAACTGCTGCTTTCAAAACTTGCCTGGGCACAGTCAACATGAACAAGTTATGCTATGAATTGCACACAGAACGGTTATTCCCAGTCAATTCTCCATGTGAATATGAATAAGGAAGCATCCAGACAGAAAGCTGAACACCAAACCCCACAAACAGAGTCAGGCTTACAACCCTGAAGCTGATTTTAGCAGTGATCTCAATAAGAACCAGACCAACTCTTGACTGCTACTAGAAGCTGAAGACGTACCATATAATTAGTCCATTGCTCTTGTCACTGAATACTTATAGTTATTCACCAGGCGTACACCACACTTTATTATCTGTACTAATGCTATGACTTCCTATACTCACTAGCAACTGGATCTATTCCAGTTTATGGCTTCACCAGGCTTTGGAACCAAGTTGGTATCTTCAGAAACTGTAGATAGATTTAGGCACAAAATTCTAAATAGGCGTATGAATAGAACTGGGGTAGATTGGTAGAGAATTTGAACAAAAAATTCCATCAAGGAAACAATTTTCTTTTCCTATGTATATCCCAAACTGTGCTACATAAAAAATCTGGGAAGAATAAAAGCAACAGAAGTTGTATGCTTTAATAAGCCATGTGGATGATTTGCCCCTTCCTGAATATACATCTCTATATATGGTATACAAATATAGAGAAAATATGTAAATATATATATTTTCCCCAAATAAGAATAATCAATAAGTACATCTTTATGGAGACATACAGTAATGGTGCTTCTGCTACAGCTGCTACACAGCTGCCTAATGCCTGTCTGCTACTGAGAAACAAAAATGGTTTGCAAATAGCAACTTTCTGTAGATGAATAAAAAGAAAAAAATCTGGAATTGCGCATTTAAAAAAAAAATGGAACCACTTGCTCATGAGTCAACTTTGAAGAGCAAAAGCTCTTATAATCAACTCTCCACCTATCTGAGCAATTTGATAGTCTCCTATCACCACCATTTACAGAGCCCTTTGAAGAATTCCTCTACTGGGAAGCTGGGGCTCCGCTCTGGAACTCCACGCAGCACAGGCAGAAATGCCACCAGCACTTGGTCCCTGGAATCCAGTCCCTGTAGAGAGGAAGGTGTAAAGAAGAAGATACACCAACCGTGCTTACATCAGCTGTTTAAAGATAAACTTTCAGGATATAAAAAAAATACCATAATGATAGTAGTGACATGGTAGAATTATTACATAGGAACAATATATGTTATATTCATATTCATTTCCTCCAGTTCTTGTAATAAGACTGACAGTTCATGACTGAACAGAAGTTTCAAATATCATAAAAGCTTATTTAGACCAAATACTGATCATTAGTAAAGTGCACATAATCCTTCTCACACATAACCAAAAGAATTACTTATCCATGTGGAGACAACAGGCAGTAATTAATCCCAGTATTTACAGATAAATTGGTCTGGGAAATTTTCATCACTCTTTCCTTAAGAATAGTCATGGGCAAAAATGGTTACCCTGCTATCTTACACTAAAGTTAATCACAGCCTTCTGGAAAACCTAACTACAGCAACACTGAAAAACAGAGTCCAGAGACATCTTCGCAATCTCTTTCTTTTCTATAAACTTTGCTATAGATACCATCACAACAGAGACAGATGCACGGTATCAAGAAAAGCAGTTCTAAATGCTGCCTCTGCCAGACTATTGAGCCTCACAATGTACATAAAAAAGTGTTACCCCTGAGGCAAATAAACATAGCAAAACACAGTCCTCCAAGAAATACGACACAGTATTGGAAGTGTTATGGTATATTTAAATCCCGTCCTCTCATTTTAATAATGAAATATTGGTACTGCAAGAGGAAGTTATTCTTCCTGCTAATTTAAAGCAGGCTGTTGATTTCTGCACTAGGACTGTTACGTATCCTTTAAGGTTCCCCTAATCCACAGTGCCTTGGTCAGGCAGGATGTATCTCTGGAGACAGAGGCTGAACAGAGCAGAAGGACACAGCTCTCCAGCTGATGCTGGATAAGTTTGCATTCCCTTGCCTCTGAGTTGATGTCTTCTTGCACCTCAGTGCTGAGACGAGAGCTTCTGGGGTTGTGCAGAGCGAGGAAACATCGTTTTTTGCAAGCAGAGAGGAGCATGGTCCCAGAGAAGATTTAGGTATTGCCAACAGACACCACCTCCTAACCAGACAGATATGATTAAGGAAGGAATGCTAATCTCTGCTCTGCAATTTGTTGTTGAGCACTTTCCAGATAAAACGAAAATAAAGTTATCTCTAAAAACATCTGGTGCACCTTTCTTTTTTTCTGCATGGCAGGACACAAGACTAATTGTTGTAATCCCCTGTCTTTAAAAAAGAAAATCTATCATGGTAGCTTTCACTTAATGTTACACATTTTAGTTCTAATCTTAAACTTCTTCCTTCTCCTTCTTCATTTCAGCTTTCTGAAACCATCTGCTTTCTGTTAAGATGAATTCTTAAAATCCTGTGAGCTGCTCATACGAAGCGAGTAGAGGTTGGATTTTCTAAAAGAGGCAGAGATTTGCAATGTAAACAACCTATATGCAGCTTATATCTTCATTCAGGTTTAGAGCACGTGGGTGGATACATTGCGTAACTACACTTCAGCAGGGGTAATTAGGTGCTGAAATGTGCTTTTGCTTGTGTAGTGAGCCAACTGCACTAAGCCATACAAGCATGCGTATCTTTGTGCTCCTAGCTGTCTTTACCTTTTGAAAATGTGATCTCTGAATAATCAAGGCTCTAAGAGCCTACAGATCCCTTTCACCATTGCCTACAACTTCGAAGCTTTGATGTCTCTAGTTATTCTTCATCACTTAGGAGAGTATAGTGAAAATATTTACAGTGTCGTCAGCTAAGATTGATACAGTTTATGAATTGCTTAATAAATATTAAAAAATAATAATACAATAACAAACAGGGTCTGATTTGCTTTCTTTAGGTACCCAATGTTGCAAACGAGCAAGCTCCAGTACAGAAGCAGCCTAGGTGAGGCCACAGAGCGTTGTGTATGCTGTAATTCACCTGCTGAGAAGCTTTACATGCAGGTTACTGCCACATAGCTGTGCAGAGCATCACATGGCCTCATTAGTTCCTCGTTGTTTAGATAGCATTTCTGTTCGCACTGAGTTGCTTCTTCTTGACCGCAAATTAATTGAGACGGTCTGCAGGTTATAATATTAAGACAGCAAATTAATAAATGTTCAGCTGAGGTGTCCAATGCCCATTATATGATCCAATGCACAGGACATGTCCTTGACACAGGATTGCAGCTCCTGTGGCATCTAACTGTGGCTGAACAGCCCAGCCCAATGTGCAGAACCCATGAACTCTGTTTAACGACATCTTTAAAACCTGTATCCGTGCCTCAGTTCCCTTATCGGTACGTTTTGGACAGTAATGCTCTCTAGCTCCAAGTTACTGTCATGACAAGATCCTCAGAAAGAAAGTGAAAGATGCTGTATAACATTAGTAAGTACTGCTTTATCCTTTTTTAAAGTAGATGAGGTATAGGTCTTATTTACAGAGGTCATTTCAGCCTTTAATCACATCCATGTATTTTGCTCTGACACATTAGCCTAGTTCAGCCTACAGTTAGTGATGAAGAACATCTTTAGCTACCAGAACCCCATTAAGAAATAATTTTGAGGCCTTTTGTGTTGAAATACAGACAGCTACTTTTGCCTTCCTGAAAGGTGTGGATTGCATTTGCAACACGATTTTGTCCCTGCCCTCTTCACAGCACTTTGATCACCTTGGCTTAAAAGATCTCAGCAATGCTACTCAGAAGTTTTGAGCGAAGGACAAGCCCCTGTCCATACTTGAACCATAAGGCTAGACAGGACCTGTAGATCTGATCACAGGGTCTTACGAGTCCCAGCCAAGGTTCAGTGGAAGGGGCTCATTGCTAAACACAGCTCATGGTGCTGTCAGGGCGTGGAATCCACCACAAGAGCCTCCAGCATTTCAACACGGGAAAAAAAACTAGACTGTCTACGAATTACATGCTTTTTGGTCCTCCTTTTAGCCTTACTCAGCCACTGCTAACTAAATTTAACATGCTGACGGACCAGTCAGAACCACACAACGTATTTTCTATGAGTAAAATGCCCTCATTTTCCATTTTTGTTACCATTCTCAACTTGTAGGGCAGGTGCCTATAGGTGACAACAGTATCATTTTCAAAATCTGAATTAGTAGGTTATTATCTTCTCAAACATCTACATGGAAAAACGTGTCCTGTTTCACAAACGATGAGCACGAGCAAGTCAGACTGAGGCGAGATCAGCAGTCACTGACAGCTGTAGGGGGATAAGGCAAGCATGGTGAATACAACTCTCCAGAAGAGAACCAAGGTCCTAAAAGGTGATATAATCTAAGGGGTTCTTTACCCCATTCAGTGCAGCATTAAACATACAGAACTAAAACAAAAATACAGTGCCAGAGTTCTTAAAATGTCTGTGGTGTGATGTACCTCTGGAGGCACTCAAGTGGTTAAGAGTTTAATCACTGGGCAAAGCACTCCTCTCCAAACTAATTGGTCACCGTAAAAGCGGTAAATTATATATCTAGTTGAATTTCAAAGGAAAAATTAGAGGGGCAGTGTTCATAAATCTGCCCTCTGATGAGGATATTCTGTTGCAAAAACATTTGTAAATGTTTTAACCTGTAGAAACAAATTACTGATGGGTTCATGGATTGAAAGAGACTGTTATGGAGGACCATTAAATATGAAAGAGAATACTCACAACAAATAAGGGGTGGAAAGTATAAACTAGAAGTTAGGACTCTTTTTCTCCATTACATCAACAGCATCCATGCTGGTATATACACACTAATATATGACAGTATTTATACTTTGTTCACTATTCTATAATTTTTACTTTGCATCCCTTTTTTCTTCTTCACATTGTACAAAAATGAAACAAAAACAAAAGAAAAAACACAAAAACCTTTTTTTGCTCACATTTACATTTTTTCATGTTTTTAGTTATACCTACACGTTGTGTCTAACATAACGCACAACTGGAGAACTAGTGGGACTGTAACTTCAAAGGTCTCACGCCAAGCAATATGCAAAAATGATTTTTAACCACACTTCCGAATGTCACTTTTCATTCATTCCAATAATTTTAATTTTATTTAATTCATTCATTCTAATAATCATTTTATAACGATCAGACAACACACTACCTTATAAGTCATGCCTTGTATAAATGAGGTCTCTCTGGTGGGATATTCAAGAATTCCTGCAAGGCAATTTTGTAATACAAATAAATAGATCAGATCCCTAACAGATATTTGATGGAAGAGAAAGTGAGAATAATTTTAGGAACTCAAAATCTGTGAACAGTAGCTACAGAATGAGAATGCTGCAATACACACTTAAAGTTTTAAGGGGAGCCTAAAAAACACCAGCTCAGGAATGCCAGACCTGACATTACTGAGATTCTCAGGTAAAAACACAGGCGTTGTAGCAAATACATTAAGCAGGAAGAGAATCCAGTGCCATTGAGCTGATCCTGACAACTCAACTAGCACGATTTTTGGGGTCCCAACTCAAAGACGAGGCTTTTATTCTTAATATGCCTCCTATGACAAAAATAGAAGTGAACTGAGAACTGGAAGGCAGCTAAGGCACTTGTAACTTTCAAGCGTGTTATTACAATGTGTTTTGCTAACACCACTGCAAAGGCCACTTTCCTTGAAGCGTGGTCCCTATAGCTGTTAATGTCTTTCTTCTAGTTGCTTTGTAACATCACTGCGATATTTCCTAAAGAAACACCCCAGTTTGTGCAGAGCAGGCCACTCAACCACCAGTTACTCTGCCAATATAAAACACACCAGGATTTTTTGGTGTTTGGTTCAAACAGACAGAAACAAGAAACAAGCTCAAAATAAAGTATGAAAAAAAAGCATGAGCACCACAAATTAATGAAAACTCTGATGGAAACCATAATACTTCTTATTGTCTTTTTTTTTTTTTTTTCCTGGGGGAGAGAGCGAGAGAGAGCACACACGGTCTTTCCCCAACATGCACAGATAGCTGTCTGCACTAAATATGAACATCCTCTGACCAAGCATTATATTCTGTCTTCTCTGCGAGTGGAAAAGGGAGATGGAGAAATGCCATTCCTCATGGCACAGATCCAACATCAGAGCAGCTATCAGCAATATCTATTGAAAGGAAGAAGGCGAATCATTTCTTGCTATGAAAAGAACATGGTACTTTGCCATGAATTCCTTTGTTAAAACAAAATTTCTTTCCCTTCAACGTTATTAACAAACAAGATACTCTAAGTATGTATTTTAGAATTTGCATAAAAGGAGACCTCTTGGACATACTTCATCATTTCAAAATATACAGTTTACACCTATGAAAATGTATCAAAGCCACAAATGCTTTGGTCAAGAAGTTTCACCCCTCTTGAATTGACTGATGATATCATATGTTCTAGGAATATTTTTATCATCTGGCATGTTGCTCGGCACCATATGGCACAGCACACTGACAAGAGAGAAAGGACTAGTTTTAAATATTATATATATAGGTAGATAAAAATAAATGTTACACTTCTATAGAAATATAAAGACACTATTGCACATTTCTGTAATTTGTATTACAGTAGGGGATCATTGTGGAAGGTATGTTTTTTGTCCTCGCACTAGAATACAGAAGTAAAAACTACAGAAGTAAAGCATAGAATAGTTTCAAAAAAAAAGAAATGCAACCCCTCAAAGAGAGCTTGAACTGAATGCAACACTTATTTTCTCACTTAGTAATGCTTCTTTTTCCAAGACTTGTAATTATTGTAATAATGACATATTAACCCTTCCTCTTGGAATTAATTCCCTGCAGTTAATTCAGATAGATAGACACATTTTACAGTCACTTATAATTTTTATATACAGTAATAGCTCCATTTTTCTCTGTACTGGAGGGGATGAAGTTTGCTGTTTTTTCCAAGAAATTTTTTTAAAGGGAAGCTCATGTCATTTGGCATTAATATACAAATATATTGTCTCTGTTTTCCATCATTATTTAAGGTAAAATGGTACTACGAATTGTATGAATACAGTACTGAATATTTATGTATACCTACATAGAGATCATAAGTGTTTTCTATTTGACAAAGGAGATGTGATTTTTATTTTTAGGTGAGCTCGCTAACTGGTAAGAAGGAACATTTAGCCCAGAAAAGTCTTCACCATTTTATTGAAAATCTTCTTTTTCTTTTCCCCTTTGAAATCTTCTTGGTAGTTCTTGGTGCAACCTCAAACACAGCAAGATCTCAGTAAGCTCTTATCTCCTGACATGATGATAAACCAGAATGTGAAAACGTGTCTAGGGAAGCAGAAAGTTTAAATATATTCTACAGTAATACAAAAGCAACAAAACCTCCATGACCCCTTAGTCACCTGCTACTGCACTTTTTCCCTTCATATCACCATTTTCTGAACAGGATACTAAACTGAACACAAATCTTCTGAAGCCCTTGACAACATCTTCCTGTCTATTCTCTATGCCTTCACAACACAAACATTTGTCTGTGTCATGATTTTTTCCAATGTGCTTTCAGACAACCCCAAGCCTGTAAGAAGTCTGACCTTAAAGACCAAAGTGTCCATTTTCCTCTTACCTCCAGGACTTCCCCCCTTCTCCCAGGCCGATGCACAAAAGTCTACCTCACCTCCATGAGATGCTTGTGCACATGAGACAGTATTTTTCAACTTTGCTACTGTTCAAATCCTTATTAACCTGTCCATGTCTGGAAGTAATTGGTGGTAGCCCATCCCACAGGCTGCACTGCACTCTCCTGCTTGTCCTGACACTGCCATTTTCCCCATCCTTCCACATGGTCTCACCACTCTTGGTGGAAAAACATCTCCCAGTTCCAGATCTCAGGAACAGTCTTTTACTCTCCTCCTCACCAAATCTCCACATCATTTAAGATCTTAAATGAAATTACTGAGTTTGCTTTTGCTTATGGTATTATTCCTATTGCAGTATATCTGGCATTAGTACAGTATAAAGAGAGCAGAGAAAAAGAAACTGTTACTGATCTGAGTATTCTTACAATGTCATCTACTTGTTAGAGTTGAAAGTTCAAGAGAACTTGAAAGAGATGGTTAAATGACACATCAAAATAAAACAGTATCAATAGTAAACCAATCTCATTTGCATAAACTGCAGATGCACTCCAACCATTTCAGATAAATGAGGCTGCACACAGTGCAAAGTACGGGATCTGCAGTGCTCAGAACAGGCTCTGGCAATCAGCTGGGCAGATGCTGATGTATCTGAGAGCTCCTGAAGGTTGTGCCTGTGCTCGCTCCATGCCCCACGGGGTTCCCCAAGCCTCAGCTCTTTGTGCTGCATTCTGCTTCAGAAGCATGGAGAGATGGAGGCTCATGAGTGCTTATGGTTTGCAGACCCCTTGGCCCAACAAAGCTGCACAGTTGCTCAGTTTTTTTGTCTTTTCATAGCTACAGCTCTGTGCTAGAGTCAGCTGGGGAAGAACAGGTGATAAGCAAACTGTGTTTCACTATTAAGGCTCTGCTCACGCTTTAGGGATGCACTCATCCTCTTGCATCTATCCAGTACGTGAAATAATACAATTTTGCTGAGAGGGGCTTGTCTTTGGGTTCCAGGCAGACAGCCACAAAACAGCACTAGAGTTTCCAGCCTTCATGAGCACTGGAAATACCCTGCTGAAGACAGAGAAACTATGTTGAACTTTGCTACGGCATACATAGATGAAATAAAGCTTTGGCCTGGAAGCTTCCATTGCAGTCATCAGTATTCATCTCCTGGATTATTTTCAACATAGACAGTTCCACACTCAACAGTTTTAAAGAACACAGTTTCCAAATGCTACAGGAGAGCCTTGTAACTATAACTGGGGAGGAAAAAATTACAAAGAAAAAATGTGAATGAGATTTAATCTTCAAGACGACTAACATTTCTATTAGCCAAAGAATCAAAGCTTGGAAAACTGTACAACTTGTGTCAGTAAAGAACCAAAGGCAACATTTACAAATAAAAACTAAGAACTGAAAGGGATATCCTACGGACACAACATAAAATATACAGTCCTACCTTAAAGATATTTTCTACCCTTTACTTCTAATAGGTATTCTATTTTGTATTTAATAATCCTCCATAACAAACTATCTCAACCCATGAATTTGTAGGTAATTTTTTTGTTGCAAATGAATAAGGGCAACTTGAACCCTCACAGGGAAAATTCAACACATGGTAATGTGGTTGGTAGGACTAAGGATAACAGGAAAGAACAAGCATATTAGAAACTGTAGAAATTACGAAAAGAAGGAAAACAGTGGACTTGTAAGCAAGCATATAGTCTTGTAAATACGGGGAAGGATATTAGTAATAAACCCAGGGGGGCTTGAATTCCAGCTGTCAGACATCGTACAGTTTTAGCCCAGAAATTTCTTACAAAGACACCATCTCTAAAGAGGGAAGAGGTCACTACAGCAAGATGACTGCCAAGAACTGCTGCCTAGCCTGAAAAGAAAAAAGGCGTTTTCTTCTTGTTGTTCATTGGACAAATTCACCCTACTGCTTTTGTGTTTGAAATAAAGCCTCTTTAAGGCAATGTTTGTAACAG
The DNA here is from genome assembly GCA_013399475.1 of Chauna torquata. Lineage (NCBI taxonomy): Eukaryota > Metazoa > Chordata > Aves > Anseriformes > Anhimidae > Chauna > Chauna torquata. Next base: position 101,038 of record VXAL01013232.1, on the reverse strand, counting down.
GAAACTACACGCCACCAGGGCAGTGCCCTTGGACATGATCTTACCTTCTATGCAAGTGTTAACCATATCAGGGGCACACTGGTCTCTGCTAACCTGCACCCTCTGGGCAACTCCTGGCACAGCCCAGAGAACCTGCCCAAGAGACAGTATGGATGAGGCCACCTTGCTTAGTATGGAAGGTTTAGCCACATGGTAGCAAATGATGATATGGAGCAGTAGCTACACACACTACCTACTTCCAGGGTTACCCAGCCTACGCTTGTTTTATTGCAGACATAGTGTGTGATCTGCATGGCAGCAGCTGCAGCAGTGTCCCGGGCAGCCAAGGAGTCAGCGTCTGGGACTGTTTAGGGGAGGAAATGTTTTCCAGTCCAACAATAACAAAAGGGCTCTGGGGTTGAGATAAGGACAAGAAGGTTACTCACCATTTACTGGCATGGGCAAAACAGACTCAACATAGGGAGATTAATATAATTTATTACTATCACCAGCAGACTAGAGCAGTGAGAAACTAAAAGCAAACTACAAACACCTTCCCC
>VXAL01013232.1:77639-89879 GCA_013399475.1 Chauna torquata | reverse complement strand
GGGAGTCACATCGGCAAGCCTCCAGTCCTCTGGGACCTCTCCAGATAACCAGGAACGCTGATAGATGGTGGAAAGCGGCTTGGCAATTACCTCCGCCAGCTCCCTCAGCACCCTTGGGTGGAGCTCGTCAGGTCCCATGGACTTGTGACATTCCAGATGGAGGAGCAGGTCTCTAACCGTCTCTTCCTGGATCTCAGGGGGGCATTCTCTACTTGAGTCACAGGGGACGTCATGGTCGGGAAGTAAAGTACCCTGAGGATAACTGATCCGGCTATTGAAGACCAATGTAAAGAAGGTGTTGAGAACCTCAGCCTTATCCTTATCCTCAGTGATCACATTTCCCTCTGCATCAAGTAAAGACTTTCCTAACACTGCCAGTTTCCTGAAAATATACAGCTATAAGCATACTGTTTTTTTTTTTTTTCACATGGTCCGATGATAGAAAACATCTGACATTCCAAATCAGCACATGATATTTGTGCTGAAAACAATTAAAACAAGAAAAATCTTCCTAGGCTTTCACTTTGATGAAATGAACTTTACCGCTACAGTTTAAGTTGCTTTATTCCTCACATTTCTATTGTATATAGTGCATTTCAGTCTCTGGAAATGTTAAAACAATTTGAAGGCATGATATCACACATATTCTTGGCTCCTAAACAATAGTCTCAGAGGCATTATTAATAGCAAGATACACTGAAATAGTGTACAAAACAAATATAATTTTTTAATGTTTAAGCAAAAAAAAAGAAAAAAAGAAAAAAACGAAGCATTAGTTCATCTGGTCCCATCTGAATTGTATCTGTTTTTTATAGCCCTGGTTAAGAAAACTGACTGTTCTTCTCTTTTTCCCCAAAACAAACAAGCAAGCATTCAGTGCAGAGACTACAGAGCAACAGCCAGTGCAGGTACACTGGTCCATACAAATGTTCTTGGAGTGGGGAGAAAGGATAGTCAGAAATCTATAACGACTTGACAGTGTGTCAGAGGAGCTTGCCAGCACCTTTAAACAAGAATCACAGTAAAATACAAAATATTTATTTGCAACAGCAGTATACAATACTTTGAACAGGAGATGGCCCTATTATTTTTGGGTGCCAACTTAGACTATCACTTAAAATCAGATCTTTTCAGTGTTTAAAAGGAGACACCATCCACTCACGAGACCGAAATCACCCGCCCTTTCTTCAAGCAAAGACAGAATGGTAAGATTAATCAGCAGAGCAACTTATGGGATGAGCACTGGACTGTTCATCACTAAAAGGTCTTTCAGGAGGAAAAAATAAATGAAATGCAGGACATCTTTCCATGCACAATTGTGTTCAAGCACAGCTCAATTTAGCTGATTCAGGAGACATGGCAGTGGCCTAGACTATGCAGGAAATGAGGCTGAATGGATCCCAATAACTGTGTTGTATTTGAAGTCTCTTTCTGAGGGCAAAACACAAAGGTATGTCCTACTTCTCCAAATGAGATCACAAAGCCAGGAAGCCCTAACTTTCTTCTGAGCCCATCAGATTCTCAGTATTGTCTGTTTCAGATTCTCAGCACTGCAGTGCCAATGGGAGAGACATGCACAGCTTTATTTTGAAGTCTTCATAACAACAGGTTTTTAAGGCTCTAAATGTATTATGTCTGATGTGGTCCTATCCAAGGAAGTCCACAGGTTATTAAATAATCCTTTCTCTTGTAATGTGGTAATATCAAGTAGGATCTAGCAGCGCTTTCACTACATTGGATGCAAGAAACTAAACAGCTTACAGAAAAAAATTGACTCATTCACATATGCAAGATTTCTTTTCTTGAAGCTTAATTACCATTTCTTCTATCTTGAAGCAGCATTGCCAGAAATTCAGCTGTCTGTTCAACCTCAAACCAGACATTGTGCAAGCAGCTGTTTCCCAAGCCACTGAACACTGACACAGGGAAACTCTCCAGTCCTGCTGTGAACAACTCTGTGTCGCTCCTTAGCGGTGACAGATAATTCAACCTGGCTTTAAAGGATATTACGTGCAAGCTGCTAGGACAGAAAATTCAAATTTCCCTCACCCAGTCCTCAGAAGGAATCCCAGTTCTGAACCCTCCTTGCTGCAGTTCAGGGCCTGTAAATGAACCCCTATCAGTTACACACACTCCAATGGCAACTGTTACTGAAAAGCCCCAACACCTCCCAGTACGTTCATTTTTCCTCCTTGTTTTGCCCAAACATCAATTCTGCAGGTTCATCACATTTTACAGTTGGTTCTTGGACGACTCCTGAACTGAGAGACAATTTCACTTCTTGTACAGCTACACAGCTGCTCCTTTTTAAAAGGGAATCACACACAAGAATTGTAGTGCAGGGTCTGGCAACGTGCCCCACCCTCAGCTGTACAGCTTGGAAATTTGCTATTTAGGCAAATGTTTATCATGCTGAAAACTAACCTAGACACTTGAGAATCTTCAAAAAACTTGAAAAAATCCCATCCAAAAAAATAACAGAAGTTTTCAAAAGGGATAAGGAAGAAACACATAGTCCACTGGAAACATTTTACAGATACTGGTACCTACCAAAACAAAAGCAAACCTTCCAGAGAGGCTTTTTCTGTCTTAATAACATACAAGCCTGAGATAAGTAAGTATCACAGATTAATTGCTGAACTACTGAAAGAAAAAATTATTCCTTGTCATCAAGTCCACTGCTTGAGCTTGCTTCAGAGAAGCGTCCCAATGAGAATCCCAAAGCTTCTCATTCTGAAAAACCAGCTGGAGAGAATGAGCATGGCTACAACCTACCACACACCAGAAGCTCTGAAGAGGTATTGTAACCTAAGAAACCATGCCAGCACTGAAGAGGAAACCATGGAGCAGCACTTTCCAACTACAGAAGCAACAACCAAATGCTGCTGTACTATCAGTTGAGCAGACCAGCAATGGAATTCGCACTAAATCTCTCTGATGAGATACAAGAGGTTGTCCTTCCTTCGGTAAGCATCTTTCTTTGGTTAACCAGAATAACTATAAATAGATATGAGAGTATTTGAAAATACTGCTGTTTTCCTCGGGGCCCTATTAGAAAGTTAGACACCATCTCTTTGAAGTCTTCAGAGACTACAGTATTATACCACGACAAAGGAGCAAATCCACCCCTCTTCTGGTGTGAATACAAAAGGAAAGAAAGAGTACAGAAAGACTGAAATACTGACTTCCCAGGAACTTCATTTTAATCATGAATGCTCTGCAATTTCTGTCTACTTTGCTTCAACAGCAGTAGTTTCTCTTGTTAAGGCAGGCTCCTTTTTTAAGTTAATTACTTTCAGAGCTAATAGTTGCAAAATTTCTGCAGAATTGAAAAAAGACCATAATTTTTTTTCTTTTCTAAGCACTTCATTACTTAAAAAAGTGATCAAAATGTAGCAATTTTCTATTATCATTTTTTCTATGTATCATTCAAAAATTTCCACATTTTGTTCAATCTTTCTAGGTGTATTGGGTTTATGTGGTAAAGGTTTGGTACCGGGGGGCCACAGGGGTGGCTTCTGTGAGAAGATTCCAGAAGCTGCCCCATGTCAGATCAGAGCCAGCTCCAGCCGACTCCAAAAGGGACCCACCGCTGGCCAGAGCTGAGCCAGTGAGCGATGCTGGTTGTGCCTCTGGGAGAGCAGATTTAAGAAAAGGAAAAACTGCTGTGGAACAGCAGCTGGGAGAGAGAGGAGTGAGGAACAGCCCTGCAGACACCAAGGTCAGTGAAGAAGGAGGGCAGGAGGTGCTCCAGGTGCCAGAGCAGAAGTTCCCCTGCGGCCCGTGGTGAGGCCCATGGTGGAGCAGGCTGTCCCCCTGCAGCCCATGGGGTACCCCATGGAGCAGATCTCCACGCTGCAGCCCGTGGAGGAGCCCACNGTTTGCTCCTGAAGGATGGACCCCGTGGTACGGACCCATACTGGAGCAGTTTTGAAGAGCTGCAGCCTGTGGGAAGCCCACGCAGGATCCATTCGGGAAGGACGGCATCCCGTGGGAGGGACCCCACGCTGGAGCAGGGGCAGTGACCATGAAGGAGCAGCAGAGACGAAGTGATATGGGCTGACCACAGCCCTCATTCCCCGTTCCCCTGCGCGGCTCGGGGGGAGGAGGTAGAAGAGGGTGGATGGGGGGAAGGTGTTTGTAGTTTGCTTTTAGTTTCTCACTGCTCTAGTCTGCTGGCGATAGCAATAAATTATATTAATCTCCCTATGTTGAGTCTGTTTTGCCCGTGACGATAATTAGCGAGCAACCTGCTTGTCCTTATCTCAGCCCCTGAGCCCTTGTCCATCGTATTTTCTCCCCGTTCCTTTGAGGAGGGGGAGTGAGCAAGTGGTTGTGGTGGAGTTCGGCTGTTTAGCTGGGTAAAACCACCAAACTAGGTGAGGCAAGTGATGTAAGAATTTGTAACGACCGCTCAGGAAATATCTGGAGACAGGCCTTCTGAGAAGCAAAGAGCTGCGATGAGGAAAGAACAGGCCTGTAACAAGTTTGCTGGTTTTCTGGGCAGCCATGGGAAATTAGATAGGCAACCACATTCAGCAGTGCCTCCTCTGTCTTAGCCATCAGTAGCAGATTGACTCATACAAGGAAGAACTACATGGGTGCAGAGGGAGGCTGTCAGCAAGGAATATGAGTAGCTTGTGAAAAACATCCATACGCTCTCTGGCAGGTCCCTGGGATGCCATCGACCAGGAAGAAGATGCTTTTTCAACCTCCTGCTATGGCCATGACCCTGCAGAGTGTAGTGTTGCAATCCAGGTTTTCACTGCAGGGTCAGGAAGGCACACCTGTGGTACTGAAAGGACACTCTTCTAACAGCCTATTTCAGCCTTATTGTGCTCGTCTGTTCTTCCTTCACCTGCCTGCAAATGGCTAGCGCAGGCCACGCTGCCAGGACACCGTGCAATATTCTCCCAGATCAACAGAGAGGCGTCCATTGCATTCAGCTAGAACCTCCTACTGTCAGGCCTATAGTATGAAAGAGAATATTCTTTCAGAACATTAGAATATTGCTTAGGAAACTACAAGATTAAATCACTAGAAGCACAACCATAGGATTTTTTTGCTGATTTGAATTACGAATAGAAAGTACAAGCAGTTAAGAGGAAACAAGATATGTTCTATATGAGAGCCAAGATTTTTTTTCCTGACATGTGCCAAACAAGGAGAAGAAACAGAAGAATCTGGCACCATTAAAAACAGTTTGTGGAGAAAGGAACTGAAAATCTACAGCCAAGCTCCATGTGGTTTGTAAAGAGGAAACTTTTGTTTTATGGGACTCTCAGTCAGCCAAAATTCTCCCAGACGGCGTGCAAATGGATATTAGCCTAAAAACCTACACGCATCTTGTAGAAGAATCAGTAAATGGTGGGGAAAGAAAAGGAATACTACTAAAGTTTTAAATCAGAATTCAAAATCTGCCTCATGGTTTAAAAAGTTAGTTTACCAGACAGCTATAATGTCATATATGGTAAGTTTGTTGGAAGGGAAATGCAGCAAGTTAAAGCATGAAACTAGAAGTCAGGAAAATGAGTTCCAACCCTGGCTCCACTACCAAGTAGCTCTATAAAACTTGGATAAAAGAGAAAAAGGCTGCCAACTTAAATGTGAGATTTTCCTTAACTTGATATATTATATTAACATTGCACTTATGCTGTTTCTTTTAGCTTCTATATTTCCCCCACTCCCTGGCATTACTACACACTAAGTTAAGTAAGTGAATAGACAGAGCACTGAGAACAGTTACATTACTTGACCAAAACAACAGCCCTGCCCAATTTCTTCATCAAAGTACTTGACTGAAAAAAAAAAAAAAATTAACATGGGACAGTAATTCTTATAACTGAGCAAAACACTAAAGCAGCTGACACGATCCAACAGCTTGGCTGAATATTGTGACAAAATGTGGCATTTCTGGCTTAAAACTGTAGCTAGAACTTGTACTTCAGCGTATAGGAGAACAGGAATGGGCAGGCAACAGTTCTTCAATACATGTTGAGTGGTTATACCATGGAAGAATGTTTTTCATCAAGAATGTTTTTCTCTGGCAACAGTTGGAGTGCCATGTGAAGCATTTGGCTACGTTATCTGTAAACCAAGAGGAGAACGCATTGACCTCCAGCTTAGAGCTGCGGAGCTAAGGCAGCTCCAGCAGGCAAGACTTCAAGCTCCGGAGGCATTTGAGTCCCTGCATCCCACTGAAAACACTTCTTAGTGGGGGAGTTCTAGGCCCAGGTGGCTCTGTGGGTCTGGGCTCCAGCCTGTCCTGCAGTAGCCTGAGAATGGAGCTTTCTAGTTATATTACCAATGATTGAAACACATTAGGTGGCCATTTCCACCATCATGCTTGAGGGAGTAGTAGTTAACATCTCCTGTAAGAGATCCTGGGCAACCTCCTCTAGGTGGCCTTGTTTGAGCAGGGAGGTTGGACCAGATGACCTCCTGAGGTTCTTTTCAACCTCAACCATTCTGTGACTCAGTGATACCAGGATTAAGATTTGACCCTTTGTGTCTTCTTTACACGGAACGTTTCAGCTAAGATTTGCAAACTAGTGTGCTTTCCTCCTCTAAATACAGTAGTAAGCCTGAACCTGATTTTTGAAGCAGTACATTCTGCACTCTGTATTTGCTTGGGTCTTCCTCGTATACCTTTAGCACTATCAACTTGAAGGAGAAGCCCAAGGGTTAATTGTTCAGTACTGTCTGTAAGGTACGTGCATTTGTGTAGAGTGCTCTAGATGGATGCTCCATGCTTCATGTTGCACTGGAGTAATAAAAAGAAATAAAGGCAATTCCTTTTAATTCTCGCTTAAATTTTATTTCATTTCCTCCAAACAATAATGAACAGGAGAAAGCAAAACAAAGCACTTCAAAGAAAGAAAGAGAGAAAGAAAGAAAAAGAAGAAGACTACTGGCATTTTTCACAAAACACTGGAAGGAAAAAACACTGTAAAAGTAAAAACCATTGTATTTCAGGGAGAAACCAGAAGCTAGCAGTTCTTATAACCACTAAAAACATTTCCACCCCCCTGCTCCTTACATTTATCAGGATGGCATCTATTGATGAGTTCTGGATGCTAATCAAGATCAGATCAGGTACAAACTAAAGCAGAGCAACCCCCGACAAAGTAGGTCAAGAAAACTTGGAGGGAAGGGAAACTGTTGCTAGGTGGCAGTGTACCTTAAGCAAAGAACACTGTAAATCATAGATTATTGAAAAGTTCGTGATCTGCTAAAGGAGGTGTCATCTTCAGTGTCATCTTCAAAGCCTTGGTTGGAAACAGAACCCAAGATGTACATGATACACAGACAACGTTTCAGAAGGCTGAGAAGTAGTGCTGAAAAAAACTAAGAAAACCTATCTTGAGATACGTTATTATGCATGGCCCCCATTATAATGACTCTCCAAGTCTATTACTGCTGCAAGAGAGCTCAAAAGCCAGTGAACTGAGTCTTGTACATCTTGAGAAGACTATGGTTTTTCTTAGTTTTTCTTATGCCATTTATCCAACCTCCGCTAAACTCTTAACTGAAGACAAAAGCAGAGAAATAAGCTTCCACCACAACTTGGCACTGCAGTGAAGAGTAGACAGAAAACCTAAGTGTGCTGGTGAGAAATAAGGGTTTTTAAAGGTTATTTAAGAAACAGAACTGTTACTTTTCTGCCTTAAACAGTTTCACTCTTCAGTCCTAACCTTTTCAAAATGGAGACAGGTTAAAGTGAGCAATGAAATTTAACAAAAGGAGGTCATAAAAACACACGCGCTCTGTATGACACCAACAAAGAGGATGGAGAAAAAGGCCAATGTAGAAAGCCAAGGTTAGAAAGGAGAGGCTACATTTTTCTGGTATCCTTCTATCTGTCCTTCCTGATGTTCCCTCCAACAGAAAACTACCTTAACATATTGCCTAAATTAGCAGAAGTGGTAAAAAAGACAGGCTGATGACATCTTGTGAACTACAATTCGCTTGGTAAGAGAGCTGTTAGCAAGCTCACAGCTTGTCACAGAAAAGGATAAGATGTTCTTGAAGGCAAAGATGAAATCTATATTCTTTTCAACAATATCTATCTGAGTTCAAGAGAGCAATCTTTTGGAAAATATTTTAGATGAATGTTACTGTATGGATTTGAGGTTATTTAGAGGATAGAATAAAAGGCAGAAATGAAAAACACATTGCTCCAACAAGGCTTTAAATCCAAGATTAAGACCATAACAAAACTCTAATCTACTATACTTTTAAAGGTTTGTATCCACAATGTTCTTATGCATTAAAAACTGGTCAGAAATAATATAATCGGAATGTATGTGCCTTTTCTAACCCAAGATGGCAATTCCTCTATTGCTGTGCAGTAAAACTCACACAGGTTAAACGTGCCATATATTGTACCATTTGTCATAAACAGAATCTAGATGGCCCTGCTCAAGTAATAGGGTTGGACCAGATGACCTTCAGAGGTCCCTTCCAACCTCAGCCATTCTGTGGTTCTGTGAAAAAATGCTGACTCTGAAGCCTATTCATAATAATTAAAACACTAACCTTTTTTTTACAAAACTCTTCCTCAAGGTAGCACACATAGCACATGTGTTAACTTGCAAGTAGACATAGACCTCACATGAGTATTTCCAGGTTGGGTCTGTATCTTCTTTACCCGGAAAACCTTGGGATGCAGACCTCAGGACTGCAGGAACCAATTTCAATGGATAAATACAGATGCAACAATCTTTGTTCCATGTCTCTCCACTGTCCCCTTCCCCAAATCTGGTGGGTTTTGTGGCCAGCCTGAGCCTCTTCCTCCTTCTAGTAATTTGGAGCCTCCGTCCTGCAAGGAGGGAGGCACAGAGCATCCCAGCCTCATCCCCAAACTGTTGGTTTCAATTTGTGATCGTTTTCAGTCATGGACGAGCAAGAAACACTAGCAGCCAAAAATAAGCATCAACTTGAGCAATAAAAAGTGGAATCCCTATATATGTCAGTAGAAGCCAACCCCTGTTGATCTCGCACGTGCTTCCCTGCCTTCAGTAGCATCACTGCTGTAAGACAAGCAGGAGTTGGCTTCACCTGCTGTTTCACCTCCCACTCTGTGAGACTGTGCACAGTTAGTGGAAAAACAGTTTGAAAACAACAAAAAAGCAACATAAAGCTGGAGTTGACTTAGTGATTTTATGAAGGTAAAAGAGAATAATCTGTAGGCTAGGAAGTCATCAGATTTTGCCATACCAGAAACGCTTTTGTGGGGAGCACACAGAAAGGAAGCTCTCTGGAGAAAACACATTCCCCAGCAAACAGCCTAGATAATGCTTTTCCTCATTAACAAGTAAGAGGGAGATCTTTTTGTAGCATGCAGAAGGCACTGAGCCTCATCTGACACTGAAGTTTAACTCAAAATAAAATTTTCTGTGATTAAGGAAACTTTTGTTCTACTTCTGTTTCTTCGCCATCTGTGATATGAAACCTGGCAAAGACCGCAATTAGTTTCCTTTGTGTTATTACTGCCACCAGCACTCAAATGATAAACATTTATGCACAAGGAAATTCCTCTGCCTTTCTTTGCTGTCTCCAAAGAGTGGATGTGAATACTTTACTAAGAAAACTTGTACTGAACTCACCCTGAAATTGGTAATGCCAGATTATACCAACTGCACTACAGAAAAACGTAATAGCAGGTTAAGTCAATACAATACTTCTTCTGACAAAATCTTCTGTACAGCAATGACTGCTCAGTCTGAGAGAAAATGAAGCAAAAACACCTCACACCAAGAAAGGTGAAATCCTGCAACATCTGCTTACGGAACATCAGGGACTGATTTGGGGAGTTTTCTTCACTGGGACACACAAACCCTTGTTCCGCTCCTGGAAGAGTAGCTCTAAGAGCCACATAAGTGGTTCTGTTTCTCCTGAATTGAGCAGGAGAGAGACATCATCCAGCAAAACAAACTTAACCCAACACTTAAGGGCAAGGTAACACTTAGCTGTGTATATTTACTTCCTTAAGTTCTTCATTTATATATACATCTATACACACATTTGACTACTTAGCTATTCTCGCTGGAACCCATGCATAGTTGTGGTAAAGATGTTAAACTTGATTATTCTGGTAAAGTTTATCTTGGCACCTTAAAGACAAGAAACAATCCCATTATACAGTTTGTACGCTGGTACAAGCACACCAACATTAGGGCATGACATTCATCTTCATAAAAACACCTACTCAGGTGAAGTAGCAACATTTTTTTCTAGCGTAGGCAAGCTCTGCAAAACCAGAACTGTTCACGTGTCTGTCCAAATGCGTACGATCCACGATCAGTCAGGACTACAATCTATGACTTTGGCATTTATTCATGCAGTAATTTGTCAACAGTCTCCTTTCCGCATGTCAAAAGGCTCCCAACTATTTTTTGTGGATTCCTGAATAGCAGGCGGATAGCCCAGCCTGCTGCTGGGTTCATTAGATTCAAACAGGAGAAAGAGAAAGAAGAAATCTGACACGTGGGGGAAATATGAGAATAGAGAAGCAGGTAAGGTTCAGACAAGCAAGGGGAGATGACAAACTTGCACCTAATCTGAGGAGCATGAAGTAAACCTTATTCCCATTTTTCAATACACTGCACCCTTAGCATGGCTGCTCGCACTGCAGATCAGAAGGCAGCCAGGCTGCTGCCAGGCATCTGTCAAGACCATGCACAATTTCTTTTCTTCCCTTATGCTAAAAAAAATAAAAAAAAGAACACCTTCCTGGAGCAGGATGACACTTTTACACCAGCACCTTATGCTGAGGCCTGTACTACACAGAAGTTGATGGGTTTTTCCATTTTTTATTTCCAGTTGCTTGCACACTGATGCTTTGTATATACTTGTTAGACAAACAGCATGGGATTTAAACAAGTACTTTATTAATCAAACAGCAGTTTGGTTTTTAGGGCAAGACAGCATGCCTTCTTGCTGAGGCCTCCTGTATAATTTTATTCTGCCATGGAACAAATGTCCAAGCAATTTTGTTATAGACTCCACCGAGATGACTTCAAAAACTCTACAGCCACAACAGTTATGAAAATAACTCAAAATTTGTTCATCGACCCTTTTTACCTACCACCCACATCTGTCTGAAAAACTTCACAGTAAGGGCTTTGCCTGCTTCCATTTTCAAAAATTCAGCCTATTACAATTCTACTAGAATTTTTACTAATAACAGGCACAATTTTATAACGTGGCTGAGTCAGTACAACAGCTTCTAACCCCAGAATTACACCCACTGCAATTTGCCCGGACCATGTCATCACTCCTCCTCTGCTGACCTTGTTTAGGGACCTAAACTTGCAGAAAACTAAACCTATCAAAACCAATTAAATAGTTTCTGTTGGTTTAACTTGCAGAACCAGCTCAGAGGCTCAGAGGAGCAACAGGGAGGAGTGACAAGTCCAGCAGCAGCCATCTATTTGGTCAGCTTAGCTGAGACATGAAGCTGCATCCTAAGGAGATCTACCAAGCAGTTTGTCTGACGAGATGACCCCACTCGAACACTCGGATAGATGCCTTCCTTCTCTGCACACTTATGAGAGGGACTGGGCTCTCTATCTCAAATCACATTAATAATGGCTCCTAAACAGACATCATGGAAATAATCCATATCCGTTACATTCAGTGACCAAATGCCTTTTGAGCTCAAAGTGAGAAATTTCACTTATTACCACACACGGTCCCAAAGTTACACTTGTTGATCTAAAAACTGCCAGATTTACTTTCTGACCATCTTTAAAAGACTAGTACAGCAACTTTGTTTTTGCACTTGTACTTCTGCTACACCTACACCTTCCAAAACTTTTAATGATCAGAAAAAGTAACTGCATACTATTTAAGAATTAAATTTATTATGTGTTACACATTTTACTATGTGACTAAAAAAAAAAAAATACTGGTCCCTCCCCTTCTCCACTCCTCCTCCACCAAGCCCTTACACACATTTATTCCTCAGCTGTGTGAGAGGAACAGACGCTGAAGAGCATCAAGTATTAGCAACACAAGTGACTACCTGGGAAAAGGTTAGCGTATAAAGAAACTGGCATTGTTCAGAAACAGAATCGTTTCAGGCAGTGCTTCTTTCCCCCCTAAAATGTCTTCAGTCTGCTTTAGGTATCCCAAAGCACACGTGCGTCTTCTGCGAAGCTACAGTTGAAAGCAACACCGTGAGAGGCACTAACAGAAGTCATAAAAAATTTCCATGACTTTGCCGACGCCAGTGTC
>VXAL01013232.1:58870-76814 GCA_013399475.1 Chauna torquata | reverse complement strand
GGCTGCCAGCCCCGGGGGGCCGGGGCGCGGGGCGACCGGGCCGCGCCGGGGAGGGCTCGGGGCCCCCGGAGCCCGGGCCTCGGGCGTTTCTGGCGTTTCCAGCGTGTGCGCTGTGCCCCCTGTACGGTGCTGGGCTGGTGCGGGTAGCGGTGTCTGCTACTTAAAAAACAAGGCAACTCCTCTGCCAGGCTCGTAAAACCTAACCCGAGGTAGGATGAACGAGATGCGAGTAGCAAAGCTTGGCTCTGATATGCTCTCTTTGAGATTCCCAGGGTAGTGCTTCCAGTTCTCCCAGTCCTTCCAGTCCCATGCTGCCAGCGTGTTACAGAGACAAGAGAGGAGGACCGAAGTTTGAGGCAACCGAGAGATGCCCAGCTTGAGGAAGGATGATGGGGTGAGGTTGCGTGGGGCAGAAGGCCAGAGAGTTTGGTGCTGCAGGGCAGGGCAGGAGATGAGCAAAATGGCAGGGTCGTAGCAGTGCATGACAGCCTTGCTGCTGTCTGTTAGAAGGTATGTTCAGAACCACGTACAGGATGTGAGATAGCACTTGCAGTTTGGTTGAACGCTGACAAGACAGAAGTTAGCGTACTTTATTCATCCTCAGTTGCACACAGTATTACAAATTACCATGTGTTTCACAGTATTTGGTAATTTATTTATTCCTTACATCTTGGAAACATCACGTACAGTTCTCAGCTTTCTGAATTGGTCTGTTGTAAGTTTTCTCTAAATTTCAAAGACCCAAATGTATCTCAGCAGATAAAAAAGTGATTTGGCTAAAAAAAACATCCTTGACTTTAGCATATCTCATCAGTTTTAGAGGCCTGGCTCATGTCTGATGACCTGAATTGGGCAACGCTTTCTGTCTCAAACATTCCTGTTGATTTTAGTAAAATAGTCAAAAATGCCATTTTATTATTGGGAGAAAATATGATTAATGTGCCTCACATTGAAGTGTCGTAGAGTCTGGACACTGCTGCTTCAAACCATCAGATGTTCTTCTTGAGATCAAAGAACAGACAACCCTATTGTGCAATACAATGCGCTAAAAGAAACCATAAGAGAAACTTGTACTACTAGCTCTTTAGGGCTTTTTGCAGGAACTCTGAAATCCCCAGCTTGGGAATCCCAGTGGGTTTCTTAACTACTTACCCTGTTAATTCTTGGGAAAGTAGTCATTCAGAACAGAAAGCTTTGCATTGCACATTAGGAAATTACAGTCAGGTTACGCAGGGTGAACTATTACTCATTTTACAAGTGACTTCTGCTGTGAAGATTTGGTGTTTCACTTCAGTATAGTGAGAAATAAGTGTTCACTCACAAGTAAATAGCTACAGCAGCTAGAATAATCCCATGCCCAGATTCAAAACATCAAAAAGATTGCTGTAGTTCTGGCAGAGGGCATAAAGAGGGTTACAACAACGTTTTTTAATTTGCAGTGTTGGTATTTTTCAAAAGTTACTGTCTTGAATCAATTGCAGATGAAAAAAAAAAAATCATGGCACCAGAAAAGTACCATAAGCAAGAGTATTTTCTTTTAAAATACAGGGAATGCAACCTGAAAGGTCTGAAGTACCCTTAAATGCTATGTACTCTTCTGTATTAACCCTCTGAAAATCCCAAGGGGATATATTAATTTCTCTTCTACTAGTAAAGAAATCTCAAACAGTCAGAAGCCCAAAACTGTCGGGAGTTTGGTGTCTTACAGTAATGGACTATCTCAACACAGATCCAGCTGGATGGCATTTGCGCCTAAAATGCACAATTAAAATTATAATTAATGTATCTGTACATACTGGCATCTCAATTAACTGGGTAAAGAGGGTTAGGCTGAGCAGCCCCCTTTAACATAGCTGTAGCAGAAAAGAGGAAATGTATTTCATTTTCAAGAGGTGCAAGCGTAGTCTTATAGTGATATGGTCTTGTATTGAAAAATTACTCTTAAGAACTGGAAGGATTTTTGGTTTCAGGCTGTCGTGAGATCTTTATGGAGCTCTAACTGCAGCATGGTCATAAACAGGGAGAAAGAATGCAAATGCTGTTATATTAGGAAAAGACTAATGTTACTGTCCAGCTGGATACAGCCGTGACCAGTTGTTATCCTTACTCCTGGAGTGTAATTGCTGTTGTTCCATGACAGCAGTATTGGCTCCTTGGCAAGCAGCAAAATTTCTTCAAGAGCAGTTCCTAGGTTTACAAAGCTGCTAGAAACAACTGCAGTCTAGAGAGAGGTAAAGGCATTTGCAGATGTATACTGGGATGGGGGTAACAGGGGTGCAAGAGGTGGAGAATTCATAACATAATCCTTGAGGTCGTTTCAGTTCAAAAACACTCAAGATTTCAGTAGGTTTTTAGTACCATGGTAGTAAGCCTAGATGGATCATGGATAGCTGCTCAGTTATATTTCTCCTGTTTAAATTGTGAACATTCTGTACATATGCTACAGTTCAAAATGCATACTGTGTGTATGTTTCATACTGCCAATGTTGTAAGATGATATAGATCATATTTTTTTGTCTTATGAAAATGCAGAAGACTCAAAATAAACTTAGAACAGTATATACTGCAATCTGTACTGTATGTTACACATCACAGTGTGATTTTGCTATAGGCAGCACATGGACAAATGCCTGTTCTACTGGGTAGCTTTTGTGTGCACATGGATTTAAACTACCAGGCTTAGACAAGACCAGATTTTACATCATGGAAACACCACTGAGATATGTGTTATAAGCAATGGCAGGAACAAGGCTTATTTTTCTGGTTGCTCAGTGCTACTCATTCTAAGCCTATTTTCAACACAGCTTCACTCTGCCATAGCCACTGTAGGTGCAATATTGCAAGTCCATTCTTGTCTTCAGTATAAATGCATATGAAGTATTTCAGCCAAAACAATCTATGTGTTTTTCTGAAAAATGCTAAGCAAAAATACTCGTGTTAACATTGTTACTGATTTTGAGAAACTGCAGTGGCATCAGACTTTGAAAAAGGGTCAACAAATTAACCTCTGTGTCAGAGATAAGCTATCCAAATTTATTTAGGTTATAAGCCTCACAAGAAGAGAGATTTTGTGTACTCTTCAGTGACCTGCTGGACTTTTGGAGCATAATTTCATGAAGATGCTGATGGAACTGGGTCTGCTTCCAGCTCTCCCCTCAGCAGCTGTTTTCTCTGAAAGTGAAGCTCTGAGCTAATAGAGATCAGGCTGTATTCAGGGCAATGGAACTAAAAGCCTTTTTGTTCGCTGCTCCCTGTGTCCCTTCCTGCTGGAAGGCACGCAAAGGGAAGTGCAGCGATTTAAACATAGGATGAAAAGGCTATAGACCTGTCAAATCTCACTCACTAAATTTAAGACTGATACATTTGATTCTTGCCTCGTGTTCTCTCCTTCTTGCCTTGTATTTTCTCCTTAGTGAACAGATCAATCTGCATTTAATGCTTTTGTAGTGCAACACTGCAGCCTCTCTCCTGTGATCTCCTGTGTCAATCATGGACGCTTGGACTGATCTGTGAGCAAGACTCCCAGCTGAGAGGGGTGAGGAGTCCTGCTTATCTTCCCCAGCCTAGCTGCACTTCATATGTTGTAGTCTCACTTCCCACTGTTGTGCAGACTGACATGCGAGACACGTACCCGTTATATGCACCAACACGTGGACTCTCTTACCATGTCAGGAAAGTATAGAATAGAACAGTTCAGTTGGAAGGGACCTACAAAGATGATCAAGTCCAACTGCCTGAACACTTCAGGGCTAACCAAAAGTTAAAGCATGTTGTTAAGGGCATTACCCAAATGCCTCTTGAACACTGACATGCGTGGGACATCAACCACCTCTCTAGGAAGCCTGTTCCAGTGTGTTACTGCCCTCATGGTAGAGAAATTTTTCATAATGTCCAGTCTGAGCCTACCCTGGCACAGCTTTGTGTCATTCCCGTGCGTCCTGTCATCGTTACCAGGGAGCAGAGGTCGCCTCTGAGCCTCCTTTTCTCCAGACTAGACAACCCGTGTCCTCTGCCTCTCCTCATAGGACATGCCCTCCAGCCCTTTTACCAGCTTTGTTGCCCTGCTCTAGACGCTTTCAAAGACCTTAACATCCTTGTTATATTGTGGAGCCCAGAACTGCACACAGATTGGTAGAGATGGGAAGCTGACTAGGAAAGCAGATTATGAATGGGAGCCAGGGAGGGAAATGGAAGAGAGTATTAAGAAGAGATTAGTAGAAACTGGGGATGAATGAGCAAGAAGATGAAATCTGGGAATCAAAGTAAAGTAGAGAAGAAGAGAGTAAGAATAGAAAAGATTTGGAGGAGTGTGAGAGAATTGACACTTCCTCAGTGTAGAGATTTAGGTGTCAAATTGTGATATGACCCAATGGTCAAATCCAAGAAGAGAGGTGAAACTGGACATAAGTGGGATTGACAGGGTGGGCTTCCTGGCTGCAGTTCCATGTTACCTGAGATGGTACAACTGCACAGAGCCTCAAAAGGCAGTCATGTTTCTCCTTCTGCCACCCACGCCACGAGTCATGGGGTTGTTATATCTAACAATCATGTGGTAACAGTAAGAACCAGTTACTCCCAATCTGACTGAAAACACCGAGAGAAAGGAATAACATGCACCAGGCAAGCCATTGATTCAACTCATGCTGAAGCCATACAGTCATTAGCTCGTGGAAGGAAATGGGATGGCAGTCTAAGACGTGGACTGTAGGAAAATGAGACATCCTGTTATGAGATTTAAACAAAAGGGGGCTGTGCTACAGTGTGAGGGTTTTCAACCCTGGCGATGCTCAGAGAAGTGCTACTGTGGTGCTGCTTGGGGGTGTTTTTACATTTTCACTCCGACTTTTTGATGAGGAAATTTTAATATAAGTACGTACCTATACAGTAGAAATCTAGGAATGAGCTTTACTGATAAACCTAGATAATGTAGACAAGGAGGCTGTAGAGTTCTTCCTTCTTTTCTGTGATATCTGGAAACTTAGCAAGGCAAGGAGGGGACTGCAAGAGCGGTGACTGTCCTGACCAAGTTAACTGAAGTCTCTCTCGAGTTATATTCCATCCCTTTCTGTGGTAAATCGTATACCATCATGCTGGTCATGGGCTAATTATTTGATAGTTCTTCATTTTCTGCAGACTCAACTTGAGTACTTGGGTCTGATTTGTCAAAGTGCCAGGCCCATCAAAAGTTATATATCTATCTATAGATATACAGATATAAAAAAAAGAACAGTCGTATTCAGGACTTGCGTTTTGAACAAATAAAGCACACTGGGTGTGAAGAAAAGCCAGCATTTAGCATCCCTACTGATGAGTATCCATGACAATATTAATGCTGGTGTACCCTAAGCAAAAGTTATATTTGCAATATACTAAGGTACTCAGAGTAACATCACAAAATTTTGAAGAATGCCTCATTCCCTGCATAGGTATATGTGTACAGAATTTGGCAAAGTTCTGTGGAAAAATACATAGAACTACATCATACTTACCTTCATAAAAAGCCTACAATTCTATAATTTCCTAACTTTCCTATAGCTGACTTCATAACCTTTAAAATGTACTTTTTACTTTTCACTGCTATAATTCAGTTTATTGGCCTTGGGAATAGTGCAGTCTTTGCTAGCAACAAATATTTAGGGCAACTGAACAGTGTTTGTACTACTATAAAAACAAATACCATGTATTAACTCATTAACTGGCAGGTGTACGTATATAAACAACATCTGGATAGTTTCATTTCCCTGGAGTACTGAACATAGCTATAGCTCAAATTGGAAGACAGGTGAGGAAGAAAAGAGAAGAGAGAGGAGGGAAGAGGAGAGGAGATGAGAGGAGAAAAAGGATGGGATTTGAAGGGGATGTAAAACATCAGCTCTCACAGTCCTCAAGTTCCTGTCCATTCCAAGGATGAATCAGCAGTATAAAAGAATGAAATATCCTGATTTGCAAACAGAAACAGTTCAAGAGAAAGACTTAAGAGTGCACAATTATCCTAGTGAAAAGAATGAATGATTGAAGATTGCAGAAGAAGAAGCCTAAAACTATTAAGAAGCATATTGTAACATGTAATCTTTTTGGATTTTAGTAAAACTTTCGGTACGGTTTCTTATAAGATCCTGCTGGACAAATTGTCCAGCATACGGCTAGATAAAAACATAATACGATGGGTGAACAATTGGCTGACGGGTAGGGCTCAAAGGGTTGTGGTAAATGGGGTTACATCGGGCTGGTGGCCAGTCACCAGTGGGGTCCCCCAGGGCTCCATTTTAGGGCCAGTTCTTTTCCATGTTTTCATAAATGATTTGGATGTAGGACTAGAAGGTGTTTTGAGCAAGTTTGCTGACGATACTAAACTGGGAGGAGCTGTTGACTCTGTCACGAGTGGAAAGGCCTTGCAGACGGATCTAGACAAACTGGAGAGCTGGGCAATCACCAACCGTATGAAGTTTAACAAGAGCAGGTGCTGTGTCCTGCACCTGGGAAGGGGCAACCCTGGCTATACGTACAGACTGGGGGACGAGACGCTGGAAACCAGCCCCACAGAAAGGGATCTGGGGGGTTTGGTAGATAGCAAGTTGAACATGAGCCAGCAGTGTGCCCTGGCAGCCAGGAGGGCCAGCCGTGCCCTGGGTGCATCAAGCATGGCATTGCTAGTCGGTCGAGGGAAGGGATTGTCCTGCTCTGCTCTGCGCTGGTGCGGCCTCACCTCGAGCACTGTGTGCAGTTTTGGGTACCACAGTACAAAAAGGACATGAAACTATTAGAGAGTGTCCAGAGGAGGGCTACAAGGATGGTGAAGGGTCTAGAGGGGAAGACACATGAGGAGTGGCTGAAGTCACTTGGTTTGTTCAGCCCAGAGAAGAGGAGGCTGAGGGGAGGCCTCATGGCGGCCTGCAGCTTCCTCACGAGGGGAGCGGAGGGGCAGGCGTCGATCCCTTCTCTCTGGTGACAGCAACAGGACCCGAGGGGATGGCATGGAGCTGTGACAGGGGAGGTTCAGGCTGGATGTTAGGAAAAGGTTCTTCACCGAGCGGGTGTTTGGGCACTGGAACAGGCTCCCCAGGGATGTAGTCACGGCACCGAGCCTGCCGGAGTTGAAGAAGCGTTTGGACAATGCTCTCAGTCATATGGTCTGAATTCTTGGGTAGACCTGTGTGGAGCCAGGAGTTGGACTCGATGATCCTTGTGGGTCCCTTCCAACTCGGAATATTCTGTGATTCTATGATTCTATATTATTGATGAGCCGTGATATAAGAATATTATATGGGCTAAATGGTTAGACAGTAGAAACAGTGGAAACAGAGACAGAAAAATCCAGACATGTTTGTCATCCAGGATATGGTATTGGTAGGATATGATATTGCTGCTGGCTTCAATACAACTAGGAATCCACCCACAGACATTTCTGAAGCCCTGTGTATGGAAATGTAGGAAATATATGAGCAAAAGAAAATGTTTGTATGGGCTCTTTTCCTAAAAAGATTATTTGCATGTCAGGAAAGATAACTGTTGCAAAAAAAGGACAAATACACATAGCAGATACATTAAAAAAAATTAAAAAAGAATAGAAGAAAGTGTTTAAAAAGGAGACTAGACCTCCTAAACTAAAACAAAATCAGTAATACACTCAACATCTAGAGAGTTATCTTAGCAAGAGCAGACAAGATGAAGCAGTGGTGAACAGATCAAAGTACAGAAGAATACTTTTAAAGAATAATGCTAAGAATTACTGCATACATGAAAGTTAATTAGCAATAAAACACAGGGTAATTATCAACTAAAACAACATCTTCTGTCCAAAAGTGGAGGTGGGCACAAGTTCCAAATGCAGTTTGTGTACATTCACACTGGAGAAAAATACAGTTAACAAACGAGGTTTCAAGGAGAAAAAGCTCATGTAGACCTGCCAATGTGACCTAACAGGACTCAGTCACAGGATTTCTACGTCCTGATGTCTTAGGCTAGACCTGGCAGTGATTTCCAAGGTGCTAACTATACTCTTGCACAATCAGTTTTTTTTTTTTTTCTTATTAGCCACTTCTTTTTTTTCCATTAGCTTCTGAGTTTTTTACCATTCGTGGTTCTTCTCTTTGGGAGTCTCTTGATTTGAAGCCAATGCAGAAGTGTTTTGAATCTAAACACACAGGGTTTTGACAGCACTGCACCAGCAGATTAAAATCTGAAGCTGTTCTGTACCACTTACCTGTGAACCACTCAAACTGATGCTCCCACTCTTGAGGCAAAGACATTTGATTTGCCTGTGAATCAGCTTCTGTTCCATCATTTTTCAATTCTCTATATGAAGGCGATCCGAATCTAATTTAGTCTTTTGCCATTTATTGAGCTAACAGCTATAAGCGATGCTCAGTTCATCTGTGGATTCATGTGGTTCTTGCCCTGGTGACACCGTGGTAAGGCTGGGGCAGACACTCACGGCCCATCATTATTTCAATCAGCTGCTTTTAATCTTGTGCAGCAAATCCGTCAAAGCCCAAAGCAGACCTGTAAAGCTGCTGGGCTTGCTAAATGTGGGCCTCCCTGTGCATGGGGCACACCTATGGCAGGTTTTAATTAAAGAAATTGGGCAGAGTGTAGGGGTAGAGTCTGTACTTTGGACTCCATCCTTAATAGAGACTTTTTTCCCATTAAATCTCCTGATAAATCCTAAGCTCAGGCAGGTCTAGCATCAGACCTCAGGAGCTGATTTAATTCAGTTTCTCCCTGAAGTAAGGAGCGGAGCAAATGTGGATCCTTCAAAAAGGAAGCTGAGAAAGACACATGTGGCCAGCTTATGCCCACCCTTTCCTTCCAGGTTTGTCACAGGCTAAGTTGAAACTTATGCCATATGCACTTTACTGTGATATTAGACGGCACTGAAGCTCCTCTCTACACAGATACTTGAGCTGGCCTCCAAAGGCGGGCAGTGTGTGAGAAGGGAGGTGATAGTTTCCTGGGTGCCATCGCAATGGGCAGAACTGAAGCTGCTAAGATGATGTAGGAGCTACAGGGCTCTTCCAGGCCTTTAGTTTAGAGGCAGCTACAAATTCAAGCACGAGGCTTTCGAAATAGGAGAGAACATGGACTTCAGAAGCAGAAATACTCTGAGAATTAAAACAGTTGGGATTTATTCCTTAGCATATACACACCTGTAGTAGTAAGTGAGGTGGTTAAAGCAGCATGGCATTTTGTTCACCTACAGGCTGACTACATAAGCTCTTAAAACAACCCCCATATCAGCAGGTAATACAGTCAATGGGTCATCACAGTAAGTAGCTGATGAAGGAGCCAGTAGCAGGTGGAGACTTTTACACCCTCTTGGGTATCTAGAGCCAGTCAGAAACAGCCTTCAGTTGTTCATTTGTGTATGGACATCCTTGCTATGACTGAAATTAAGCAGTGGATCTTGAGCTGATTATAGGGTTAAGTGATGGAAGGAACACTTGAAAGTTATTCTGCTTTGTGGCTATAGCACAGCCATGGGAATGCTTGATTACTAGGGAAAAGGAGTGTGAAAAATGAAGGAAGGAAATTACTTGAACCCTTTCTGTTACTATTAGGTCTGTGAGCTGGAGCTGTGTGCAGTTCACTGTTTATATCTTTTTCTCTAATAGCACAGATTTCTAAAATCACCTAAAAGTTGCTACACTTAGAAAGCTTAGCCTTTGAAAAGTGTTTTGGTTTTAAAGATATTCTCTAAAAACATGCTTCTAGCCTAGTGCTCAAGGCCTGGTTGAAAACTCTGAAAAGTGTAGTTTTGTGCCCGTGGGGAATGTATTTAAATTAATGGACTTGTCCACATTTTAATTCAAATTAAAATGATTGCTTCATAATTTGAGTTCTACTCTGCAAATGCTAGAGGAACTAAAATAATATATTAACAGATAGAGATGTCACAGGTTTCACCAACGCAACAGTCTCCTGATCATACCACACATAAGCACACTAAAGTGGGCCAAGACAGAGTTCAAAAATACCAATCAAACAGACAGCTACTGCAAATGTAAGCATATGAGAATGTATCGAGAAACCCCTAAACCAGAAAGGAAGTACTTAAAAAAGGAAAATAATTGTTTGCCTGCAAAAACGTTCATCAGCTTGTGAATTTTTTCCTTTCAGCAGGAAAAATCAGCACTGGATGGAATCAAACGTCCGTTATCTAAACAGAGTGCAAATGCTGATTTCTAGCTTGGAATAAATGGGTTGTTTCCTTTGGTCACATTTCCAAGCCTTCTTCTAGCCATTACTTTTTTCTTCTGTCAGGTCCACCGCTCCCTGCTTTTGCTCTCCGCTTGATGTTTCTAGCTGTGTCCCTTTGACAGATCACAGGTGGCTTCTGCTTCCAGAAATGCAGATATATTTCCATCTAACTGTTCCCTGCCACCCAGCTTCAGTTTCTGGGCAACCTGTGTTTTGTGGCTTTATTTCCTTCCCCTTACTCCAGACAGAAGTATAACTGCTCCTATGTTTGTTGGAGGACGTGTGAAGGTCAATAACCAGTTGCATCAGCTTCAAAGATGTTTCATCCCAGCATCCATTATGCTCTTGTATTATATTGGCAAGCGCTAAATGGTGG
This sequence comes from Chauna torquata, assembly GCA_013399475.1. NCBI lineage: Eukaryota > Metazoa > Chordata > Aves > Anseriformes > Anhimidae > Chauna > Chauna torquata. The sequence continues at coordinate 66,241 of VXAL01013232.1, read as the reverse complement.
TATGTGTATTTAACGGGCCCCTGTAAATTTCAAACTTGTATATACTCAGAATATATACTGTCATATTTCCTTAACTTATTTTGGAATAGGTCCCATTTAATTGAAAAACAAGTCTTTCCTATTGCTTTTTGTGATATCTTAAAGAATTCTTTAGCATCTCAGACACAATTTTATATTACATGGCATAGGCTGGTTGAAAGCATAACCATAGCATGATCTTTTTTTTGTTGAATTCTGTGTTCATTTCTGTTAATTTAATTTCTGTGATACTGTATTGGAGTTATCCCATGGAAGTCCAGGAATATTTTTCTAGGTAAATTGCAATTAACATTTAAAAAAGTAAAAGAAATACCTCATTAATGGTACCAAATTCTTGATACATTTTGTGCTTTTTGAACTTCTCTCAAAATTAAAGTTTACTTCTGTTTGCATTTAGACTTCTAGCCTTAATGACCCAATTTTTGGACTTTAAAGGAGAATAAAAATTAGTTTGCTTAAAGAATCTGTTTATATTGGATTGCTTTGTTTTGTGCTTAAATATCCCAATTTCATTCTATAAAACTTTGTTAAATTTTTCATTATATACATTTCAGAAAAAAAAATTGCCATCATCCACTATAGCACTTAAGCACATGCTTAACCAATGAGACCAATGAATGGTCTCATTGAACTCAAACTGAGAGACTACTTAAGAAGTTCAATGACATAGTGAGGAGCATATGCTGGAAATTTTGTCATTACTATTTCAACTCAGAAAACGCCACCAAGGACTTGATCCTATAAGTCTTTCACATTTAGAACTCCTACCAAAGTCAGGGGAAATCTTCATGAAGCAGAAAAGTGTAATAGTGCAATTATTCATCTGCTGGAAGATGGCATATTATTCTATCACCTATTAAAGTAAAATTGATACTTTTACAAGTTTCTATCTCAACAACTTTGAAAGCAGTAAAATATGTGCAGGAATTGTTAAGTATTTTTTTCTTTTCTGAATCTTAAAATTTTGTCCTTAAAAGATTACAGAAAGTCAAATATTAGGGGAGTGTTTTCTCCACTACATTGGTATCCATACTCCCAGAGAGTATTTCTGTAAGCAAAAACTCAGGAGTGATACTAGTAACAAACTAGTAAAGAAATTCAAGTGTCTCAATTCACTTTTATTTTTAAAATAATTTGACTGTTAGTAAAACGAAGAACAGTTTGCGTTGTGATTTATTGTCAATGCAACGTGTGGGGTTTCAAGTGAGCTGTTTGTCTTCTGTCATGATCTGGAGCAGAGACTCCGAAAGTACACGCAGAAAATGTGAGTAACTTCAGTGACGTTCATTTGTGCACTGTTTAACAATCAGAATATTAGTGTTAGTTATTGCAAATGTGAAAATAAGGAATTGTATTTATAGTGTTCGTGAAAGTAACTTTTAACTTTTCCCTTTCCTGTTAATATTCCTGCTCTATATGACAGCAAATGGAGTGAGGCAACAATTGGGTCATTCATGAACTGGTTGGAGTGAGTCTCTCTCATCTTCAATACAGCAATGCCAGGTTGTATCGACTGCGGAGATGATCCAGAACTCTGAAAAGCAGGTATCATCATGGTGTCTATCACGAGTGGCCTATGCTTTTTATCTGGGCAGTAGTTGGCATCAAAGGCAGTAGCATAAGCTACAAGGTCCTTGCAGAAATTGGTTAGAGAATAATTTTTGTAAAGGATAGGTCTCCTTCTAATTCCAAGGGAAGTTTTGCTTCTGCTTGGAACAATTGAAAGGTACCGTCCTTCCCAAACACTTGATTTTACAGTAATATTTAGTATTGCATCTGTGTAACTCGTAATTATTACCCTACTAATATCCCTGATACCCATTTATGTATCTTCCTTGTTTGATATCTGATAATTACTTTTAGAAATGTCTGATCTTGTTAAATACTTGACCCTTAGCTTTCATCTAGAAAGGATTTGTGCTCATATTTAGCTTTAAGCATATGGATCCAAAGTGCATGCGTAGTCTGGGCCCAGCATCTTGGTACAGAGCTGCTTCAGCCTGAGGGCTAAACTCCACCTTGAATCTTTGAGTCTGATCCATTTGACACCTTCTAAGCACACTTATGCTCAAACTGCATCAAGTCCAGCACAAAATTCAGTGACTGGGAGTACTTTTACTCATGACCAAAGTGGCAATGTTTGCGTTAATAATCTTGAGGCTTTCTGAGAAGGTGGAAGCTGTATTGTAGGTCCTCCGTTGCCTAAAAAGCTGTCCCACTTTCCAAGAAAGTTCTCTAACCATCAGGCTGTAGGATAATCTGCATGGGGTTGTTCCTCATGTGCAAATCCAATGACAAAGCAAGAATGAATTGCAAAGGCATAAAGAAAAGCACATGTGCCTGCTCCTTAGCAAGTTTGGCCCTCAGCTGTGAGGTCCTCGCTCTGAGGATGATTACATTGTTTAATGCAGAATGTTTACATGGAATTGTTGGACTTAAGGCGCTGCATGAAATGCGTCTCTGCTGTGTCTCTGGGTATAAGTGCAAGCCAGTAGTTGCTCAAATGGGGGCATACACCTGAGCTAAGTTTAGGCTCCTAAGGCAAAATTAATGCTGTCTGTAAAATGAAAGGGTTCTTCAGGAATGGAGATTTAAGCTTTCTTGTTCACGTTCTGACATTTGGGTACCTATGTTCTCATTAAAAACCTCAGTAGCCTCTTTGGTTCTTAGATCTTGCTCTTAGTTTTTAATTTTCCTATACACAATTCATTTTTTTAAGGAAAGTCAAATGGTAGGCTATGTATTTTTTGTCACTTGCTTCTCACTAAAGTGTAAAATCTCACTGTTAATACATAAGCCTTGGTTTAGGGCTAACATGAAAAGGTTAAATGATGATATGCTTTAAAAATGGAAAAGCAGACCCTAGGGAATGTTGCCTTTTATAGCACAAAATCCATCTCTCAAACTTTTCATCATATGTGGAATAAAAAGTTCACCATTTGTCTCAAACTCACTGGTACAACTGATGTGGGTTTTAAAAATACTTTTGCATTCATTTTTATTGTGATAGATTTATAGTATGTTTGGCCCTAAATTCAATAATAACAGGTAACAGTACTGAGCAGCTGTGAAGGCAGAATCCCAACATGCTGCCTATATACACTCTCCTGCTAACTCATGCCCTCAGTCAGCAACCATTCCAGACTTCACCCTAGTCACGATCAACAACTTTTGATGAACAGTCTTTTTGTTTTTTTCAACTGAGATGGCATTCACCTACTTAAAGTATAACTGACACCACAACAGGAAAGACACCCATTTTACCAATTGTTCTACTGCATGATCCAAAGAGTCAAAAGCTTCAATTCTTCATCTTAGACTGAGCAGTCTACTAATTTATTTGACATTATACTGCCATAGGAAGCACATCACTAAAATCACATCACTTTCACTAAAAGCTAAAACAGGTTCAACAAAACATGGCACCAAATTCCAGATTACCCAAACAGTCAAAACAGAGTCAAGTTTCTTTCCAAAATGCAGCCCTCACTGCACTTCTCCCTTGCTGAAAGGCTTTTAGTGTTGGAACTTGGCAGCCAGTAGGTTATTTCACTGTGCAAGCATTTCAGATTCAAAGACCATCCTGATCTTAAAATGTCAACAAAACACCTGCTCTTCCAGTGTCAGAAGGCCATTGATGAACCATAAATGCCATTTTTAATTATGTACAGATTACTATATGGGAACTTTAAATCATCTCTGTCAAATATTTGGTGTAAGCTTAATAAAACAGTGAGTCCTTAGTCTGCCAAAGCACACAGGAAACCTGCCTTTTAAAACACAGTACTGATGCTACTCAGCAGTAATAGACTCAACATTTCCTTGCTGTCCCTGTGACAAGCAGGGTGTTGATCCCAAACATCTCTGTTGTCTCCATCAGTCTCTCATCTTCATGTATGGCATTTTGAAAAGTACTAACTAACACCAGTAAATAGCTGGTTTCCACTGATGATCCCTTGTGATATTTGTTGCAAGATGGAAATGCTTGTAGACACAGGGTTATTAATAAAGTGCTACATTCAGAGGGCTTAGTCTTTGGTGCCAATATACACACAGAACCTGTGTCCCCTTTGGTTCTACCTGACTTTTGCTGATCAAGTTTATGTGATACTTGAATGGTTCTTACAGACTTTGCTATCCCTCTGCATTACACTGTTTTATTAAAAGCAAGTGGTAAATGCAAACTGTGGCTTGGGAGGATCAGGCTGTTCATTCTTCATCAGGAGAGCATTGCAGCACTGGAAGAAGTTACCCAGGGAAATCAGGGTTTAGCCCACCCTTGCAGATTTTCAGCAGCTGGCTAGAAAAAGTCACACTTGACTCAATCGTGCATTAATGATAGTTCTGTTTCAAGTGAGAGGCTGCACTAGAAAATTTCCATAAGTTCCTTCCAACCAACATGAAATATTTGCCCTTTTTGCTTCATTCTTGGAATTACTGACATTACCATTCTGTTTTGAAAAAGAACAGCAATTGTTAAACCTGGATATTTAAGCTAACAAAAACAAAAGCTTTTTTTTCAAATGTGACTAACAAAAAAGAAGAATGAATATAGATTTTAATATTGGTGTATTAAAATGAAAATATACATGGCCTCAGAGAGCTACAATGGGAACATCTCCCACCCCACCAGTCCATAGAGGTTTGCACATATGGTAGCCCACTTTGCATTGCTCTGAAACTTTACCACAACGTTTGCAAAAAGTGATTTGTGCTTTGGGACAGTAATTCATTTTTCAGAAACTTTCTTTTTATTGACTGCTAGAGATGGGCTGAAGCCATTTGTATCTGAAATGAAACCAAAAGCCTCATGAGCAGATGGCCTAGCATGTTCAGCAAAAGTACTATCTGGAAATGTGATGTATTCTTCACTAATGAAGAACCTTGAGGACAATCCTCCCTGTTTATCATCAACCTCTGAATGTGTACCATTCCCTTATTCTCACAGGCACTACTGCAAATGAGAAATAGCAAGTAGGAATAGCACTAAGGTTTGAAAACCACATCTATATTTATATTTTTGTTCCACATTAATAACATTATATTTGGGTGGTTTTTTCTCCTGATATCNACTGGAATATATCTGTATCTGTAAACTGAAACCGCACTAGATCTGTAGATGAGCATTTTGATATCACTTTCAGTTTCCTTAGCTTAGGCTACCTCATCTGATTTTCCTCCCAATTTCTTTATTGCATTCTCACTTTAGTGGCAGAGGAGGAAGGGAGGCACATTTCCTACATGCTTCAAGCCAGTTTCAAGGTAACAGCCTTCTTCTCCATCTACCACTTTCCTCTGGTTAACAAGTTCACATCATGTTTGCTTGGCTTCAGCTACCATGAACTAGACTCTCAGCTTGCCTTCTGCCACATCATTAACTGTCATTTCAATGTAACATATTAAGTTCGAGAGTAGGACACTTGTGTTTTAATGTGCAAATATGAAGATCTAGGCATCTGTATGGGAGGCAGGCACTTAAACTCCCATTACAGTCAATGGAGACTGTTACCCTCAAATGGACAGGCATTACAGTGATTAGCTGTGAGATCCATACAGCATGGCTCTCCATTGAGCATCAAGGGGAGCTGGCCACTTAAAGCACATGTAGACATCTATACAAGAAGCCTAAATTTTAGATGTCTTAATACGGAGCTGAATCCTGCCCTGTCTGACTGCCAGCAGTACTCAAAAATTGACGCTCAGTTTTTTCCTTTCTTCCTTTCTGTTGTGTTTCTGCCACCCTTGCTTCTACATTATCAGGAGAAAGTGTCTTGTTTAATTCCTTTGTTTTATTATCTCATCTCAGCTGATCATTTGTTCTGGAATAATATATTTGAAATCTGCTCTTTACAACTTTTGTTCATACCTGTTTTACCTGCCACTCCAATAGCACGGCTTTCTCCTTCTGACAGCATGTTTGACACAAATCTTCTCAACTCAGTTCCATATTTAACATACAAACATGCTTTGTTTTGTTTTGTTTCGTTTTCTGGGGGAGGGAGATTTATCATCAAATTTGGTTCTGTTAAAGAAAAGGGAATTTGTTATGATGGGTTAGCATTTTAGCTATCTATTTCTAAACAAACACAGCCTACAGTCTTGTTAACGTGCCTGATCCTTAGGCATGCTAATTTTTGAAAGCCTTTAAAATTAATAGGAATTGTGGAAGCTGAATCCATCTCATGATCTCTGTGAAAGTTTTCCTCCACAGTCGTTTGTGACCATGTCCGTATAAACAGCACAGCAACAACGACACAACTAATGAGTAGAACACGTGGGTAATGCACAAATTATGACAATGTCACTGAAGAACCCTCAAGTTCCCAAAAATATTTCCCTCTGAGCAAATATGAGAAGACTAACTTGCATACAACAAACTATGTGCTATATTCTGAGCTTTTTTGCACTGGTTTAAATTTAGAGGATGATTTAATTTACTCCAGCACATCTGACATCAGGACCTAATTCTGTCCATATAATCAATACAGTAGACATATTGACCTAAACCTTCTGGAAATAAATAAATACTGTCATAAACAGTCCTCTCTCAGGGAAACAGACAAAAACACCTGACTTTAAACAGACTTTTAAAAAACACATCTCTTATGAAATCTCTTGGGATTAGGAGTTCTTTCAGTCTCCCAGGGCATAGCAAGCAAAGCAAGGTAAGCTATCTTGACACCAAGTCCTCGAGCAGCAGATCTTTGGGGGAATGAACAAAGTGCTCTGGAAAGCCAGCCTGGCTTATCATCAGAGTCATCTATATCCTTGAAAAGTACGGCTGGGGTTAGGGAAGCTACAGAGAACACTTCTGTTACATTGACGTGCTTCTCCAAGCAAAGGAGTCATCATGACTTCAGATTCCTGAACTTCGCAGTTGGAATCTTTATCATATTAAGTAGTTACTATGTTATATAAAAAAATATACACACATATATGTGCACAAATCTCAGAAAATATTTCTTTCCTCTTTTTTGAGAATCTCAAAAGTAATTCTTTGACACTTTGGGAGTCATAAGACTCAATGAGAACAATACCCAGTTGACCAGTCTGCCAGGAGAAATAAGTCTGTATTGTAAAAAAGGACACAAATATATATATTTTTTTCTTGGAGTTCTGATTCCTCATTAAATAGTAAGTTACTTTTGACAGATGTGCTGTAGTTGTATTCATTTTTAATCTTGGCCGTATGGAGGCAAGTGGAATGATGTTTCAGACATTTTACCAATCCAGGGTTACTAAGGATGAGGGCGGAAAATGTCAAAACCACAAAACAATACAGAAATAGATATTTCCTTTAATATTTTTCCATCAGAGGGGACAAAAAAAAAA
>VXAL01013232.1:0-58861 GCA_013399475.1 Chauna torquata | reverse complement strand
TGTCAAATAAGGGGAAAAAAAAAAAAAAAAAAAAAAAGGATTTTCTATTTTCTCAAATAGATCAGCTAAAATTCCCAGAAGCAAGAAAAACTTGAAATCATGTGATCGTGTGATGAGTCAGTGGGATTTTGAGAGATGGATGTTCTTGGTTCAAATGAGGATACTATTATTTGCACTTCCTACCATAATCCATGTTTGCAAGCAGCAATTTTGCACCAAAGCGCCGCAGATTTGATTTTTTTTTTTTTTTAATCGAACTTGTATAAGCGAAAGTAATGGTGTACAGGCTGGAGATGGCTTATGCTTTTCAAGCACGTGCTGACAACAGGAGGGTTTCTATGTTTTCCAGAAGAGGAATATGAATTGCTAAGGAGAAGATACATGGGTAGCTGTGCCCCAGCCAGTGTTTTCAGGCTAGTATTTCTGAAAGAAGCAGTTCTAAATCTTACATTTCATCTGTTTATTTACTACATGTAGGAGCCTGGTTTTCTCAGTTGGTTGTTAAACAAAACAGCTGTCTACTACACATCTGTTTACAAAAAATATTAGCAGATTGTGCAGTGAAAGATTAGGGAAGCTTATTTTAATTTGAAATGAGATAATTGGACAATCTTAAACACAGGAACTGATCCTGAATCTTTGTTTTGCCATGGAAAGTGATGCTGAGCAAGTAACACTCGGTATCTTCCTATTGTCCTGCCTGTCAATCTGGACCACATGGCAGCAGCCTTTGGTTACATCTATTTGAAGCCTGGGAAAACAGTGATCAGAAGACAAGTCAAAGAATGTTTTCTCCCCATTTAGAAAATGATAACCCCTGAAATAATTTAATTAACTATTTATGATTTTTTCAAATTGTGTTTGAGAGGTCTAAGCATGGGATTTGAAGACCAGGGGCAAGAGGGATGTTACCATGCATGAACTAAGCCATTACACCTCTTTCGCCATGTACTGAGGATGGTTATTGACCTTCAGCTGATGTGAGGTAAAGAGCAAACCTACAAGGATTTGACTGATTGTTTGAGCCCCAAGTTCTAACTTGAGCCTGTCTTATATGTGTGTAGCTTCTCAGTGTGTTCTTCCAGTTCTTACAGTTTTTCATTGGTGGAAAATAATTTCTCCATTTGTGAAGGATGTTTGAGCTAAAAAAATATTTGCAAGGTGCTGGGAAGAGCTAATTCACTGTGGCATAAGCTAATGACCCAAGCCTCATTTGAACTAAGGCCTGTCTGGGTGCTTTCTTTTGGGTGGTTAAGTTGCAATACCTTAAAAAAATATGGTCATTAGAAAGCTCTCAGCAGCTGTTCAGATGGGTGTCAGACAGAGCCTACCTGAGGCAATGAGAAGCAGCGACTCCCCCCCCCTCAAAAAAAAAGAAAGAAAGAAATCAACATGTTAAACAGTCAAATATCGGTAGATACCTAATCTCCTGTAGGCAACCTTTTCTCTGCTCGCCAGATGAGTTCTGTAAAGTTGTTGCCTAAGATCTGGATTTCTTGCAGCACACAAGGAAATGTATAATCAAATGGCAATGGCTCTTGCTGTTATAAAGTTTCCTATCTCCTGCTGTGTAGAATTTCTCTATGCTAACAATTATTTTTTAAGTACAAGATTCACTCATTTTTGTCTTGGAAAATTCCCACAGCTTCTCATTTCTCAAGGGGAATTCCAGGCACACCAAGTGAAAATTGTTTAAAAGAACATCTGTTTTCACTCATAAATTATATGACAACATCTTAATAGAAACACAACCCGCCTGTATATACTTCTGTGCTTTCACCCATTAATTAAAGAGAACATTAAGGTTCCATTTTGCTGTGCTTTAAACATCTGGTGCCAAAAGAAGCAGCAAAGAGAAGGGAAGCATGATTATGTCGTTAGACTCAGCAGTCCCAAAATACTGATCAGCATTCATTATTGTCTGTTGCTTCCATATGAAACTAGTCTTTTATGTGCAAGTTGCTGACTATACATATGTATAGCTTATCAAATATACTTTTAAAATAAACATAAATCATAGATACTGTTTTTCCTATTGTACAATATTTTTAGTAATATAAATTTATGTTAGTTAACAAAAGCATCATGTAATCTAAATTCACCCAACTCTTGCAACCAACTTGGTATCACATCCCAATTCAAATCTGGTGTCCTTGAAATACATGTAAGACTTAGAATCCAATACAACACCAGGAAGAGAGCTGCAGTCAAGTCAAGTTCAGCCGTGTGGTCATCATGTGCTAAATAAGCAGCAGAGGCAGTACAACCAGCCCTAGCACTGTGGGAATGATCCTTACTTCCCACCTCCAGTGCCCGTAGCCAAGGTGTAGCATTGTACACCGTGTTACAGGAAGACTTGGCACTTCGAACCGATTTCCCAGTCAAAGCTGGCCACCGCAATGCCAGCCAGGTCTGCATTCAGGAAAGAAAAAAAAATGACAGGAGTATCTACAGGTTTCTAAGGGAAGGCTTCCATTTTATTCGAAGCAAAACCAGCTCCAGGTTCCAGCATCTGTTTTTACGCTTTAAATTACCCTGAGTAGTTTCTTCATTTTCCAAAATTGCACTTCCTTAAAATGCTTCCTATTACACTATCACATTTTACTGTGCATTAAACATCTGGTATCAACAGCCTAAACAACAAAAAAGCATGATTATGCTGTCAGACTTAATAATTCAGAAATATTAACCAGCTCCTATACTATCAGGAGTTTTTCATGTGAAATTGGCCCTTGATGTGTATTTTGCACTTATGAGGCTCTCCGCATACCAGCATAAGATAACAGTGTTCAATCTTTCATGTAACTAACAGAGTTAATTTGCCTAAATGAAGTCACTTTATCAGCAATACTCTTGCCCTGAAAAGAAAAACAAGGGATAATCACAGTTTGTTAAAACATACCAAACTGCTATCTGGAAAATGGGGGCAGGAGGGACTTCTCCTCTGCAATAATAGATTAGGAAAACTATTTAGCCTTAAGCAAACTTGAGAGCTATGGAGGCTGAACCATGTGGAAGGAGACCATAAAGCTCCTTGCCTGTTCAGTAACCAAATGACTGCTGCTTAGTTAGCTGTAAGCTTCAGTTTGAGACCTTTTGCTCCCATATTTAATTAAAACATCATTGTCATCTTCTGTGAGTACTGAGCTGTAATACTGCAGGCCTATTCAAGATCTGTTTCTTAATTGGTCTTAAATAGGTTAATTGCAATTCAAAGAACAAGTCATTACCAGTGGGATGCAAGTGTATGATACAATGGGACAGAGCATGAGCTATTGGCTAGAATGCCTGATGAGCAGCATAGTTTTTATTTTAAAGTTATGGTTGGAAATATTTTTATTACATAGATCTCTGGAGTTTCATTCACCAGACACCTCCTCCTTCCTACCTTTGCTCTGTGGGATCTGCCCTCTCAGCTGTTCCAAGCTTCACGTAACTGCTGGTACCTCTCTGCGCTAACTAAAGGCTTGGGTACCTTTGGTGAATGGGACACAACCAGTAATGTTTTTCAGAGACTTTTTTCTTCTCCTTAATAATCAGTTGAACTCTCAACAAAAATGAGACAACAAAAATGATCTAACAGTGACTACCCGTGAAGTCCCACAGTGTACAGCAAACAGCTCTTGAATCCTCGTGGGTTCCCCAGGATGGCTGTATGAGAGTGATATGAGCATGTACCCCGGATTTAACAGCACTGTCGTTGCATTATAAACACTTTCGTAATCAAAGCATTTCAAAATGACGCTGCAAGCATTTTCTGACTTTTCTGGTATCACTGGGTTGAATAACTCTGTATGGCTTTGTCTCCCAGTTACACCAAAGAATACTATTAATGTATTAACACCTCTTTGTGGGGTGCCCTGGTTAGCCAGACTTTTTGGGTAACCTCCTTAAAATAGTGTTGTGTAAGGAAAATGTATAGTTATATAACCTTCAGAAAGTCAAAGTAATTTAGGCGTTCAACTAGGTAGATACAGATTTTACATGAATGTTTTAAAGAAAGCTGCATTTTTAATCATTTTACTGGCTTCTAGTCCTGCCAGGCACACAGCAACACCCCCTGGAAATTGAACAGAGGGTAGTGTAAACCTCTTCAACAGGCAGTAGGACTACTGTCTTCCCCAAATAACATAAAGCATCAGGGGCTGGCATATTCCTTGGCATAAGGAAGAAAAATAGCTGACCAGCTTGCCTAGCTCTTTCCTCCATCTTCGCTCACCTCTGAAGTGTGGGCTGCTTCACTTGCACACTCAATGGCTCTAGACCTGGGAAGCACAACAATATTTCTTCCCCACATCTCTGGGTTTTATATTGCTGCCAGGAGTCCTGGCACTATATTAAGGCATTTGCAATAACAAAGTGCAGAGAGGTATTCAGGGAATCTCTGGTACATTTAAGGCCAGAACTCTGTTGGGGTATGGCTTTCTCAGATAAGAATTTGAGATGGAGAGAGAAAAAGGTGTTCACATCACATATTGTATTTTCAAGGGCCGAAAGGATTTCTCATGGCTTTTGCAATGTTTCCTAAAGCTGTTTTCCTCTGGATTGTTGCTCCTTAGCCAGATGCCCTGAACAGAGAATGTTGTGTCCCCAGCTTCGCTCTCAGCTTTGTGGTCAGCACAGTCTCCAAAGAGAGTAGCTGTCAGCAGGATTCATAGATGCAAATTTGAGGCAACTGGAGGTTAAACCATGAATTATTTTGAAAATTAGGACAAAGGTCTTAGTTGGCATTGAAAAATGATATCAAGGCTGTAGAGAACTTGACTGCAAATCTGTATTTAGGAAGTCCCTGTCTCCCGATATGCTGGCTGGTACTTTTCTGGTTGGTACTAGCTCTAGACAATAGAGTTTGCTGTCAAGAACAGGTAAATCTGTATTCTTCCGCTTATTCTTGTGTTTGGCTTAATAATTACCAAACAAGTTTGTTTTCAAGGAGGCACAAACAAGCACGTTTAACATGCCTGAACAAACACCCCAAGTGTGCAGGCAGTGGCAACAGAGCAGGTGGACAGCAAAAAGAAGGTTATTTTTAGGACTTCGCAAAACCAAAATCTGAAGACTCAAAGCATGCCACATAGGTCACTGAACAGCTGTCAGACCATGAGCACTCCTAGTCTGCATTCAAATCAGTGAGCTAGAGGTAAAAACAGATTTTCCAGTACTGTATGACCTCCTTCAACTATTTTTGTTAATAAAAATTTATAACTAAGAAGGTTTTTTTTAAAGAAGAATTTTGTAACTAAGAAGAACTAAGAAAAAGGCTGCAGGATGTGCTCTACTTGCCTGCCAGGGCCTTGGGACAGCTGGTTAAGGGATCAGGAGCGCAAGTAGTGTTTTCATCCATTCCTCCAGTTGCAGGGAATGATGAGGCAAAGAACAGGAAAAGCCAGCAAATCAGTACCTGGCTCCAAGCCTGGTGTCACTGGCAGAATTTTGTTTTTATTTTTATCATGGGTCATTTTACACAACACCAGGTCTGCTGGCAACGGATGGGGTTCACCTGTCTCCAAGGGGGAAAAGGATCTTTGCTCAGGTGTAAGCAGGGCTCAAGGGAGACTTTATCACTGTATACGACTACCTTAAAGGAGGCTATAGCAAGGTGGGGGTTGACCTCTTCTCCCAAGCGCCAACTGAGAAGACAAGAGGAAATAGCCTCAAGTTGCACCAGGGGAGGTTTAGGTTGGATATTAGGAAAAATTTCTTCACTGAAGGGGTTGTGAAGCATTGGAACAGGCTGCCCAGGGAAGTGGTTGAGTCACCATCCCTGGAGGTATTCAAAAGACATGTAGACGTGGTGCTGAGGGACATGGTTTAATGGTGGGCTTGACAGTGCGAGGTTAAAGGTTGAACTGGATGATCTTGGAGGTCTTTTCCAGCCTAAATGATTCTATGATTCTAAGTGGCAGTGCTCTGGGTGGGTTTTATCTGACCAACTAAAGATATCTATAGAGAAGACTGTACATATGAGTTATTTGCCTTGACCACTGTGTTAACAGCAGAGATATATGCTTCCAAGATGTTATTCATTCCATCATAAAGCAGATATCTACAACAGGTCAGATATGTTCTCCTTCTCTCTGCTGACCACAAAAGAAACCTAGGAAAGCAATCTCAGTGGTAGCCTTCAGTCACTGCAGACATCCAAAATCTGTGAGATCATGCAACCCTTACACCTATGCTGAGAAAGTCAGAATAAGAGCCCAATTTTTAATGAACTCTTGTTCAGGGAAACTGGATTCAGGAATACACTAAGCAACAAAACCCAGACAGAAAGTTCTCACCAACTAAATGGTGTCTGTACAAGTCCATTTAACCGATGACAGTTACACCTGTGTGCAGTATCAAGAATGAAAGGAAGACTCAGTCTCAAGCCTTCCAGAGAAGATGTAGACAAATAAAGGATCATCAGTCTTGAGTTTTTCTGCAGTGGAAGGATCAACAGCCTCTGAAGCTGTCATCAAAACAAGCGATAGAATTACTGCTGATGACTACCCACATTTATTTAAGGACATGCAAGAGTCATAGTTTGCAGACAGAAGTACTATCAGTCACCAGAACAGCTGAAGTCATTGAGAAAACTGCAAGTTTTAGGCATACAAACCTTACCTCAGCTCTAAAAAAATCTGATTTTTTTTTTTTTTCGGAGACAGCTAACTTCAAAGCTAAATACAAATGGAGAACACTTGCCTGGCTGCACATTACCCACTAATAAAAGGCCACATTTTAATGTGTATTTAATGGTACCCTCTTCTCTGAATAACCTTTCTTGTATCAGTTGGTTATTTATGGAATATGGTGCTATTAGTCAAGTGTGTGTGCCTATAAGTCTCTTGCTGATAAATAACAACACTGTTTAATTATAAATGAAACTTGAGTCAGATGAAAAGAATAAAAACTTCATAGGTGAGAGTAGGAGCAAACAAAAAAAATACCACAGTAAGTAAGCTGTTGTGGCAAATTGTAGAGCCAAGTAACCTGGACACATCAGTGTCTGTGTGAAGGTCTTTTCTATATTTTTCCCACATTTCTGTTCATATTTCATCAATTTCCACTATCCTCCACTGACAGAGAAGAATGAAACCTACATTTCAGCTTGATAAATACCTTCTCTTAAAAAGATCCCAAGACTGATGTAGCATGACAGAAAGCAAATCCTTACACTTGAAATCTAAACACCCTTCTTGTCCAATTCTTTCAACTACTGTAAACTAACAAAAGAAGGATGAATCTGGGATTTGAAATCATTTCTATTAAGCATGGTATTTCACACTTTCTAGACCAACAAATTATTCCCCCATAATAATACTTGAAGTATAGTAAATATTTGAAGAAACAAACAAACAAAGATTTTGCTGCAGAAATCCAAGGTTACCTAGCCTCATTACTGTTCCTTATTTGGCAGATGTGGACTGGGTTGTCAGAAGGTAAATATAAGACATTTTTATTTCCATTTGCCCTTTTCCATTCATACTATTTACTCCAGGTGCTGGTAACATTTAAAGGGAAGCTGTCTATTGTAGTAACTTCTTATTCTGTCTTGTATTACTTACAGCTATAATTTTGTAATTTTACAAACCAATTACTTTCCTAGTGCTCTACAGGTTTCCTAAATTTCAGAATTACTGTATATATGTATAATTATAATTGTTCACTTAGGATAAAATATATGTGGACCAAGACATAGATTATCTTGAAGGACTGGAAAAGAATCAGAAGTGAAGACTCAAGAGAACGGGAAACAATTAGGAATAAAACATGTTCTTTAGGTTGCAGGAAACAATCTTCTGGTCAAGCATCCAAACAAGGAAAATAAAGGAAAATGTGAATTCTAGCACTGTGAGTGTAAACACTAATAAGGAAGGAAAAAAAAAAAAGATAACTTAATAAAAGTGTAACAACAATAACAAGAATGTTTTACACAGCAAGAAGAAAGACTGTGAGTAAACTTTTAAGGGCTAAGAAATTACTCGAGTGTGAAAGGAGCAGCTGAGGATCACAAAGCCATAGCAGATGAATTCTCTGTGCTGATAGTTGCTCTAGAGGACAACCTGTGCTGTACAAACTATAAATAACCTGGAAAGAGAGGTGGCGAAGTTTCAGGTGATTCAAAAACATTCTTAGTACTAAAATGTCTACAAAAGGATCTCACAGTACTGAATGATTAAGAATAATATAGCAGATTCAATATCCGTAGGTGCCAAATAATACACACAGGGGAAAACAATCATAAACTATACATACACAGTGAAGACCTCTAAATTAGCCATTACCACTCAGCAAAGAGATCTTGACTCATTGTGGGTATGAAAATGTCACCTCAAAACTTGGAGGCAATAAAAAATAAATGAATATATTGTTAGAAATTATTGGGAAAGGAATCAAAAACAAAACAGAGAGATCATTATGCCATTGTGCATCCCTGGGATGTCTCATGAGAAGTGCATGTGCTTCTGGTCCCCTCCATATCCAAAGGCTACAGTAGAAGAGTGTGAAAAGGCCAATTGGAAGAACAGATAAAGGCTTTCTTTATGAACAGGGATTAGAGTCAAATTCCTTTCATTTAGAAAAGGAAAGATTGAGGGCAAGTCTGCAAAGTCACAGATGTCACGGAGACATCAAACTGGGAACAACTAGTAAGTGTTTCTCTAATACAAAAATTAAGAGGAACCCAATCATAGCAAAGCAAAAGGCATTATTTCTTTCACATGGCAATTAAACTGTAGAGTTCAAAGAATGTAATAGAAAGTATACAAGGTTTTAAAAAAAGGCTATTTAAATGGAAAGATGTGGCTGGCATGTCCAGCTCATACAGTCCATAAGACTGCACAAAATGGGAGAGAATATATTTAAGGCACTGTTGCACTGTGCATGCTCTAGCACTGTAGTGTTTGTTGTTATATCTCAGATAATGGATTCAATGGGACTTTGCCCCAGTCCAGTATGAACGTGGTGAACTACATCTCAGAAGCCTTCTAGGCTTTCACTAGATAATGTCCCTTTATGTCCATCTGATGTAAGCGTCCAGCTCTAATAGGGAATTTCTCTGTTTAAGCAACAATTTATTGTTCACTGCCTTTATGTGCCAAGTAACATCACTTGGTAAGAATAAGTAAGAGGACAAACAAAGAGAAAGAGACTCAGTGTGAATGTTACTCACTCATTTTTGGGATTAGGGGAAATGTTAGGAAATCTCAGCAATTTCAGAAAACAGTCTTTTCTTTTGCTTTCTTAATACATATCCAAATTCTGTGACACAGTACATCCTGCTGTAAGTTGCATGTCTTACCTATCTCTGGCAATAGACACCAACATCTCTCTTTATGGTCTCTCTTAACGATGGCCATTCGTCATTGCAGACAAATATTTTGCTCATTTCTGGTTGTAGCGACATTATAAATCTTACTTCATGCCTAGTGCTTTAAAACCGTTTGCAGCAGGAATAGTGAAACAGTGGTTGCAGAAAACATTATGCTTCAAGAAATTAAAGTAATGTAGTACTGAAGCCTTCTACAGCAATAATTTTATTGTGTCCCAATATTTGGGGTCTTTGTGCCGTGTTATATCCTACATCTGGGCCTTGGCAGGTGGAGAGGTGCACTTAACTTCCTTCAGCTCTGTGCCATTACACTGTATTTGTTTTCAGTGTTTGCACAGATGTAACTGTAAAAACTTTACTCTAATGAGAGCTGTGAGAGCTTGGGAAAACCCACCTGGAAAACCAGCTTTTTTTATTTATTTATTTTGTTCAGAAAACTCACCAAACTTGCAGGCTTAGGGAGTGCTTAAGTAAAGCCAGTGGAGACTTTTCAATGGGGGAGAGGGGAAAGGGGCTTGAAGCATGAAGCAGAAGCACGACATCATAACAAAAAGACTAAGTGGCCTGACAAGCAGTTAAAGGGGAGTCAGAAGTGCCAATCATTGATCTGGTGGATGAAATGTACAAAGAGTGGAGCATACCACAGTGAAACCACTAAAAGATTGAACAGGCTTCATCTGACCCCTGTCCTGCAAAGGACACCTATGTGCTACCCTCCTGCTGACCTGCTGAGGCTGTGGGACACCATGCAGAAGTACGTTTGACTCTGAAAAATGACGGTCTGAGGCCAGGTGTTCAGTGCGATTCACAGGTTCAGTACTGGCATTTTGTCTGCGTCTGCTGCCGAGAAATGATGAGTGGCTCTTTTTAGCTGATAGCTGCGAAATGCAGAGGCTTTACAGCTCAAAGTACCCTTCCAATTGTAGTCAAGCATAGCAAGCCTGTATAGATACATGGTAGAAATGAAGCAGCTGAAAAGGGATACTGAGAGGTCCTTTGTTCCTGGAAGTAATTCTCTAGGAGGAAAGAGCAGAGCTTCAAAGTCCAGAATCAGTCCAACGTACTTACTAGCTTCCCTGTCAAATCAATGGGAGCAGAACTCTGTGTACATAAGTACTGTTGTAAGTTTAGCATGCTTGGTCAGAAATATTATAAAACATTCTGTGATAAGGCAGTGGACTGGGGAGGGAACATTTTTTGCCATTTGATTTGGAACAACAAGTATCCCCAGTTCCCTCGCCATCTCAATGCTATTTTCATTCCTGTGAATCCTTGTGTTTCCCAAGTGAAGCAAGGGCTAACACTTCAGAACTGAGCTGGATGCCAAACAATAGCGAACAGAAGGGAAGATTGTCCAGCAACTTATTTTTTTCTGAAGACTGAAAAATGGAAACACTCGTATTACAACCTCCTTTGGAAAATAAGGTGCATTCAGAGATGAAAGCTATAAAGTGATGGTGTACCTTTCATTTTTGCAATGAGGTACTTTTTTCTTAAATAAAGTCTATTTTAGTTTGTGGAAGGTGTGACTATTCAAACGATTGTTGGTGACAAAAATGGGAACCCTAAACCTTCAGTATCTTTAGCCCTTCAGGGAAGAATAAGCTAAACTGGTATTATTTGTTACACAGAATTAGCCAAACATAGGGCATAATAAACACATGCAGAAAGGCATCAATGTTCCTAAGAACTTAATGCTGAGGAAGATAGAAAAAATATTCAAAATATAAGGAGAGTGGTTTTTTTTCTTTTGTTTTGTTTTGTTATGTTTTGCTTTTCCCATTATAAGTAGACAGAACTGATGATTTCAAGGATTTATTGTGTTTTACAATGCATATCCTGTACTGCCCTTTGGGTAGATCATCCTTAGCTGGACAGTTTCCTAAAGGTTTGAAAACAGAATAAAATCTCCAAGTGATATGAGCAAAGCGGAATTTGTGTTTTTTATTTGAGGTGGTCAGAGATTTACCAAATACCAATCCTAAAAGGCCCTCTAATACTTGATGTGATTGGTGGCTGGGGAAAATGGGAGAAAATGTTTTTTTCTCCATTTCCTCTCTTCACTCAAATCTCCATTAATGATTTGAGTAAATGTTGTTGCAAGTGTAGCTCAGTTGTGTACCTGAGTACAGTGAGCAAAATCAAGCTGAAGAAGCCATAGTTATAGGCCAAATTCTGAGACCGTATAAATGAATGTAACTCTTCTGACTTAATTTTGCTAAATGAGTTTGGACCTAGCTACCTGGGAAGATTTTCTATCCATCAAGCACCTGACCTGAAGTTAAAAACTAGACAATCTTATTTCTCTTCCATTCCTATTTATCTGAAGCTTCTGCAAAAGGCTACATAAACTAAACCATAAGGTCACATCATCCTGTTCAGAAATTTGCCACCTCTGGTGATCTGATCTGCCCTGGAATTCTTGTTCTTGTTCATGTTCCTTTTGGGAACAAAACTCCTAAATTCTTAATATAATTTATGACTTGACATACTCAGAATCTTGTTTTGTCTTTTGTTAGATTTATTGACACATTTCCCAAAATCATGCCTTTGTAAGGCTCTGGTAGTATCTGCGCTGTGGAACTGAAAGCATCTACTATTGGAGGTGGATGCTTTTCTGGCCATACTTTCCTCTATATCAGGATGTGAACTCCACATCATTTTCATCCAACAGAAAACCATGAGCAGGCAGGCAGGAGGTGTGGTGGTCTTTCACCAGAGGCCAGTCCCTACGGCAGTAGAAGTGAGAAAGAGGAGCCTGAGGCATGGACATAGTGCAACTCAAAATGTAAGTAAAGACAAAGCCAAAGTCAGACACAATTGTAGTATGCATGTGTGATGATCACAGAAGAAATAAAAAGGACCAAGTGAATTTATTACTGATCCCCTGGAATTTTGCAGGACTGAGTCTATACAGTGAAATGAACCTGTTACTTGGCTATGTACTGGCTGGGAAATACACATAAATTATTATATAGTTTAGCTTGACTCTTTTAGTTCTTCAATTTCACAAATTAAGGATGGGATTTAGAGCAAACTGGTCTATAGCATCATGACTGGCTCTTTACCTTACTTCAATGTAGAATAATTGCAATGCAGCCAATTAAATTATGTATAAGTAAAATTTGTCTGTTAATAGAATCTAACTCACTCATTCACTTCATTGGTATAATCCACATTTGCAGAGCTACAATTTGGTAGAATCAGGTATAATCAAGTACAGCTATTCTGGGGTACACACCAAAGTTAATCCATTTGCTATTGAAAACATCTTACTGGGCATTAAGGGATGAATTTTGCAACAAAACATTTATGCTAAAAATGAATCATTGGCAAACAAATCTGCTTTACTACATCACTAAGTGCAATATAATACTGTGCAATGTTACCAGCAACAACTATCCTCCCACTACCAGTAAGGGCAGAAAATTCTTTGGTATTCTTCTTAGAGAGTAATTCACCCATCACAGGCATTTCCTTTGATCTAATTTATCTGTTGCTGCTAAAGATACATATTTTTAAAACTTTATTTCTAGAGACCCATTAAGTGATTAAAACCAAATGAGAGGATAGAAGACAGTTGGTAGGACAACATAAATCATAATCGAAAACATCCTGGTAATATAACACCACCAGATATTTTGAATGTTTTGTGAGACTCTGAAGAGTACCATGGTAGTATGGCTTTTTAGCATACTGCTCAGTAGTTAAAGGGTATTCAACCTGATCTGCCTTTGTTGATAGCTGATATTATTTGACATTTTAACAAGGCTCTGTATTTGCAGAAGCATCTTATGGCACCACTTTCAACATCAGAGTCTATCACAAAAAACATTTTAACTGTTTTGCAAACAAACTTTCTTCCAGT
Source organism: Chauna torquata (assembly GCA_013399475.1). Lineage (NCBI taxonomy): Eukaryota > Metazoa > Chordata > Aves > Anseriformes > Anhimidae > Chauna > Chauna torquata. Next base: position 45,677 of record VXAL01013232.1, on the reverse strand, counting down.
TAATAATTAAACAGAGGAACAGCTTGTGGTATATGCTTGGAACTAATTTTACTATATATAGTTGGAAATGACAAGAGCACATGAAGATATGACTGAAGCCTGGTAGCATTTAAATACTCAGTACTTCCTCTGTTACCTTGACTAGTGTAAAGTTGGTTCCCAAGGTAAAAACTAAGTGGTCTGCTGGCATATGGTATAACCTCCATTTGAGCGCTAAAAGCTGGATACTGTTTTTGTGAAACAGATGTTGTTGAGTGCAGCAATGCACAACTGACTCTGTCTAACAGCTGGGAATCCTTCGTGACCCATATAGCTAGAAATAAACATGGTCCTATGCTTGGCAAAAGTGTAAGGAAGCAAATTTTCATTTGTTAAGGGCTTATCAAAATGAAGAATAAATGTTTTTAGCCATAAACTGATTTTATTCACAAGAGTAATCTTTCCAGCAGCTTATGCGATGGCCTCATAATATTACAGGCACCCTTTGCCAGATGAAGGCTGCAGTTGCACTGACATATAGTGCAGATGGAAAATAAACATCTGCCTCAATCAAGAGAGAAGACCAAAGACAAGGTTGACGAATATTATCTGGCATGACTATCTTTGCAGGAAAGCATATAAATGCTACAGGACCAAAACCACTGGCATCGTCTGGTGTTGTCCTTATGTGGTTACTGACCATGAAGAGAGATGATTAGTATGCACTCTCCAAGGAGGAGTAGTGCAGATGCTCAGAATGATATGATTCCAACTCACTAGTATGTGTTTTGCTATAGCAATACTATGCTAGTAACAGAGCAGTTCAATATATTTTTTTTTCTCAGAGGTTCAATGACATTTTGTATCCTCAAATGTTCTCTCTCTCTCTCTCTCTCTCTCTCTGGCTGGGGGGAAGAGGAGGTTTAGCGGCAATTATGCTGTTAAACATAATTAAAAAAATGGAAATAGCAGCAATTTTCAACTATTTTTTCTTAAACCACTTTAGGAAAAAATATATATCCAGCTCTAAACACCGTCAGTTTGTAGAGAAGGAGATAAATGTGGAGACCACTCAATTGACAGCAAACTATATGATTGATTCCCATTTTACCCTTGGGAGAGAGAGAGTAACATATAATTAAAGCATTTGAAGTAACTCTACACGCACACACGTATGCACATACCTACTCTGAACTGATATGGAGTTCTTTTGATTCTTCACATAGGATTATGTGATGCAGGATGGATGCAGCTTCAGAGATTCTATTTTTCTAGGAGGATTTCTTTGTCAGATCAAAATAAGAATTGTAAGGATTTCTGGTCATTTTTGATAAGGTCTTATTTTATATTTAATTTTTGACTGTATAAGTTCAATCTGCCTCTCTTTACTCTGGAAGAGAGTTAGGAGGGGCATATTANATATTATAGATAGAAAACAAGATTAGCATTGGGATGCAGGTAAAAGTTTGAAAGTGGAAGATCTCAGATCTAAGCAAAACCTGGAGAACTACAGGCAATGTGCCCACAGAGAGAAAAATTTAAAAAGGGGACTGGGGAGGACCTGGAGTGTAACGCAAATACTTTTGGCTTTATTTAAGACCACAAATCAGAGCTCACGGTAGTCTGTCAGACCCAGTTTTGGGGATATCTACACACGAATGCCTTCAATGTGTCCATTTCTATTTGTCCCTGATATTATATTAGGATTCAGACTTGGGTTTCTTAGGTGCCTCAGGATCCAGGTGGGGCTGTGGAAACATCCACAAAGCAAGCATGAGGAACTGGAATGGGCATCAAATACTATTTGAGGCTGAGGCAATTGGCTGGGACAAATATTTCTATTGGAAGGAACTTATTCAGAAATATCCCATGCTACCTGCTCTGCTTGTGAGGGAGCTCCTCAAGGGAACTTGGGATTTGATTATAGTCAGAGTTACAGGTTCTGGACAGACTTCTAGAATCAGTTTTGCTATTTCTCTGTTGTAGCATGAGCCTCATGGTATTAGCTCCTCCTTTAAGCTCCAGATCTTGGAAACAGAAAAGAATCTCAGTTTTCTTTAAGAAATAATATTTTGCTTTTAATTAATTAAAATTGAGCATTCAAAGTCCAGGAATCAGAAGGACAAGGAAAAGAAACCAGCATATACAATCTCAGGATATTTATGACAGTCTCCTGATTGCCACATATTTTGTTATACTTTTCTGTCCTATGAAGAAAGCTTTTTTCCTTTCAGAGAATAATTTGGGAATTTTCTGGGAACTCAGAACATGACTAGCAAAGTTTGATGGATGCACAGAGCTGTACACAAAATGCCATTTCCCTGCCACGTGCTGTGGGAGTTATATCAAACAGGGGAGTGCTAAGGAGGCAACTACAGCATCCTCTGCCCCCCTTGATGTATATCTGCCATTGGTCAGGGTAGAATCCCAAAAGAATTTGCAGTTTTAGGGTTTATGTTTGTTTGTTTTACCAGTACTTCTCTAAAGTCAACTACTGTGTTAAGAAAAATGTGTAGGGAAGGCTAAAGCTGGCAAAGCTTCAATTTGAGTTTGGGATATTACAGAGGATCTGGACCTTTTTCCCCATTTTGATTTTCTTCTTCTTTTTTTTTTTAACAAGGGTTGTTTTAACTGGTTGCCTCCCACCTCTTGCCTGCTATTCAAACAGCAGTATGTTTCCTTTAGGCAGTTTCCATCCCTTATGTGCTGTTTTTATTTCATAGTCTAGCCTGCAGACTTGTCTTTCCAACTGCAGCCCCAGCAGACATACTCTCTAATGCTCTAGTCTTAAAAAATTAATTTGAAGTCATAGACTAAAACAAGCTTGTTAAGAATGTTGTTAGCCTAGCCAATCACTAAAAGCTTTAGTTTTCAAAAACATATACAAGTCTATACTTATATGTATAAGTATGTATGGCACAGGGACGATAGGAAAGTGGCTTTCTCTGACTGTTTGCAGGCTACGGCAGGCTTCAAAATAGATAAATCACAACATTACAATGAATATCACCTGAAATACCTGCTCCACAAGTTGGCATTTTTAATGACAACCATTTCCAACAATAAAAGTGAGTTCACTGTATATGTACACGAGACAAAGGAAAACTTGGATCATAACATAAAGGAACTTAAAAGCTGGGGGTGATGTTCTCCTTTTAGTGACATCAACAGTAAGGCAGAGTCGCTCCAGTGACTTTTCTATATACAAATAAGGAATGACATTCTGGATTACTGTCCAAAATAGTCCTAAACTTGCTCAAGCAATAAGAGTCATAAGATGCTCTTTACCTACTTTGGTCACATTGCCATTTGTCAGTTTCTCACTGCAGTTAAGGCACTTACCACAATACGTGCCTTTTAGCTTTTTCCAAACCTCTTGAATCTGTTTTGGATTTCAATGGCTTTATCATTTCAGTCCCTGCTCACAGACTGGTTTTTCCTTTCTAAGAATCAACGAACTGAAATGGCAGAGCAAATCTGCTATATCAATAAGTAAAAAGTGTCACTCAGCAGGTAGTGTTAAGATGTGATCTTTTCTACTAACCCAGACAAAACTTTGATCAATTTGAATGAGTATGTACTACAGAATTCAATTAATTGTACAGTTAATACAGGGAAGGAGAAGACTTACAATGTTTTCATATCTTTTCAGTTCTGTGTTATTTTTTGTTCTTTCTTTTTAGTAGCTCTACCACAGAAAAACAAGGTGAAATTTCATTATAAGTTTGTCCTGTCCTGATGTTTTCTGAATCATTTTGTTCTTTCAAAATTTTAAAAGTTTTCATCCATTTTACTCCTCTATATTCCAGAGGCTTTCAGTTTGATATTAATTAGCAGCACTGAAAAACCATGGTGATAGATGCTGATAAAGCAAGATGACAGATTTTTGTCATCCCTAGCATGTTAGTCATTTGTTTGGTCTAGTATTTCTGCATAGGATACCAGTCTGTTCAATAATAGTGTGTTTCTCATATACAATCAGCCAGATATCTATATGGTTCACGCCCTCACTGGTCCTGTCTGTATTTCCTGTCAAGAAACAAGTATTCAAAATTATCCATAGATATTTCATAACATTAATGATCTCATTTTTTATGGTCTGAAAATTATGAATATATTTAAAACTATTTTGCGTATTTACAGTTCTTACATCCTTTTTACTTTTTCAATATTTTCATGTCAGTTTCATTTTACTTGATGTTACTTTAACTTATTCCTTAATTTTAGGCTAAGATGGTTGGTCATCTAGGCCCCTATATAGTTGGTGGAAAGACAAGTGCTTCCAAAGGATGATATACTACATCTTCTTTAAATACTTATCTTCAGACCTGAAGAAGTGCAGTGTTCAGGTTCAGCTGCCTTAAACTGAAAAACTAATGTTTAGACAGCTTGAGTTAGCATAAACAGATAAGTCTCTATCTATGTGTAGATAGATATGTGTAGCTCTACACAGCATAACACAAGACACAGGTGGAAGACACATTTCCGGGTCCTCATACCCTCAATAACAAGGCAGGTGTTGAGTTCTCTCTAGTCTTTACTTTTAAATGTGGAAAGAATGTTTTCTTTGTTAGGTATTTCATATGGGTATATGTTCATATATATATATATATGTGCATGCACAATATGTGTAAAAGGAAAAAAAAAAAGGAAAAAAAAACAACCTTCTCCTGTGTTGCTGACGTTGCTGTCTTCCTAAACCTACATTTTCACTGTAGACTGCTTAAACCCCTCTTGAGCACAAAGCTGTGCTTTGGAGAAACATTTAACCATTGCAAATATAAAATGGAGTGTTCCCAAATCAGTCTGTGCCTTATCACGCTAGACACTGCACTCCCATAGGACAATAGAAATTATCTGTGGCTTTAAGCACACATGCTGAGGCCATTTTCACAAATTTCACTTCATAGTAGTCAGTCTGTGCATGAAATGAAGAGGATATAACCTTTGTGTTGGGAAAGGTACGGACAATGCACTGTAACATCGATGCTAGCTAAGCTTTTTCATACGGCTGTTTCAAGCAGCAGAAAAACACCGGCTACTTTCATGCTTTATCATGAGGTACGGGGAGTATTGCTGCCTCCATTCTGCAGAACCTGAGGCAGCAGTATGAAAAACTGCTTAAAATAATGCAGTGAGTTAGTGTCAAGGCCGAATTTAGAAGGCCCATCCTTCAGTGTCTCAGTGCCGTTTTCATTCATCAGGACCATGTTTCCTCAGAAGACCGTGACTTTCCTGGTTCCTTTATAATTAATATGTTATTTTTGCCAAATAACATTTATGGAAGCTAAAATATCTCCAAGTTACTATGATCATCAGAAATATATGAAAAACTAAACACGGGAGCAAGTTCTACAGGATACTTTGATTTCAGTGAAATAAAGACATTAATAAAAGAATTGCAGGGCTATATCAGAAATTCCTTTCACAGGAAGGAAAGAAAAAAGCCCAGTAGTAACACATAGAAACATAGTCTTTTCTTTTTAGAAGAATGGTAATATTTCTCCACAAGTAACACATGGTTAAGCAAACTTATTGAATAAGGTCCATTATGTCTGTTTGAAAAAGCTATAAGTTGAGACATTTTAAGATAATCAGATTGTAAAAGTGCACTAAATTCTTGCCATTAAGCTACTTCACCTTCATTGAATCCTGAATTCTCATTACAACTAATCATATTCCATGCAAAGTAAAAATAATTCAGGTACTTGAAACTGGGGTATATTCCTCTCTCAATACCCATATACATCTCCTGCTAGCAGTAATGGGAGCTAGACACAAAGTAGCAAATATATGTATTTATATCAAAAGGTATTTGCAGGGTAACAGATCCAGCTGTGAGCAGAAAAGATCAGGAAAGAAGCCTGTATATTTCAAACTCTGGTTTAGCTTCACACCTGAGATTTTAGAGCATTTATTTAGCTCCGATTGGTAGCTCAGCTTCACCAAGGATGGGATTTGTCTCACTTAATGTAAGCCAGCAAAAATTAGATGCCTGAATCTAAACTGGTTATCTAGAAATGCCTCTTTCTTTTCACCACCTGCAGAGCAGAGACAGTGATTTTAGGAGGGGCTGAGTATGTCTCTCTCCCTTCAGAACAGCTGAAAGTTGAAATCAAAATTAGATGAGATACCTGCTGGCCTAGATGTCCTTCAAAGAAAAAGTAACCGTTTTTATGTGGCTGCATCTTCATGTGAAGAAATGGAAGTAAGAATGTTGGCAGTTTCCAATTTCCAAGTAAAAATCAAAAGTCTTTATTTTATTCCCATTTCTGAAGACTGATACAAGACTGATCCATTATTTGGCAAAGTCAAAAGAGGAGGTGTAGAAGTTACACGCATTTGCAGCTGTGCAACCTCTTTCCCTAGGTCCGCCCTCACCTGGAGTCAGTCAAACTTGAAAATTACTTGAAAATAGCATTCATAATTAGTCTCCTTTTTGTGATTTCAGTCACCTTAACTGATATCTAAAGAAAATCAGATACAACATTCTCAGCTACTTACAGCTCTTTGATTTCTTTCTTTGTCTCGTTTAATTGGTCAGTGGAACTTATCCTAAAGGTGAGATTCTTGAGGCTAACCCTGAAATTTGCTGGACTTCAAAGAAATCATCTCAATTTAAAAATGAATTCACATTTCTACTTCATTTAAGATATTTCTAATATTTTCCCACTGTTTTCCCATGAAAGCCCAAAGCTTAGCCTTTATATAGAATACATAATTTACCTGCTGAATGAATTTCAACATCTGCTTAAGACTTCCCAATGTTTTTACTTGTTTATTCTGAACGTTGAATTCCTGAGTTATGTTTTAGTGTGGCATTTAGTTGAGCTGTTTATTACAGCCGTCTCTGAAGATTTGATTTTCAAGTGATGCACATGAGTCACTCATGTTTATTGTTTCTGGGAAACTTAAACTTCGTAAACGGAGTTTTAGCACTTTCAGAAATGGTAACACAATAAAAACCACCAAGGTCTTACAATATGCGTTCACTGGTGGAACTCAAAAGTGAAGCTGTGAAGATGACTGACTCTCTCAGTGCTTTGCTTTTGTAGTCGATCCTACTCTAAATAGAACTGCACTGTATACCCTTACACCTTCCACGGTGGAGCTGATGTGTTTATTTTTTGGCTAAAAAGAAGTATTTTTACCACTGCAATAGAGCCTTCCTGTCCTGCAGCATGGTTGAAAAGAAAGCCAAGCTGGTTAAAACCAAAACAAAACAATGAAACAAAACAGTGTGCAGCTGCCTCCTCAGGAATATCCCTGCAAGGCAGACAAATGGATACGTTTATTTTCCCAGATTTATTTGCTAATGTAAAGATCCCAGTGCAAGCATTAGCACTTCAAATCATTATATAGTTCTGGGGCAATCTTGGGAGGAGTTGAATTTCATTAAAACAAATTAGTAGTTTGAGATTGCAGTAACTCTAGATGTAATCTTATTCCCATATATTTCATGGTATGCAGTGCAGAAGAAACCATTCCTCAGACAGACGCTCAAAGCTAAGCAGCACCTTGCTACATGAATAAACTGAGCAAAATACACAAAAATGATCTTGGCTTCCTTTTAATTTTGCACCTCTATTGACCAAATAAACCAGGTAGCACTTTCATGTTTTCACATGCTTTTGAAGTAGTAGATGAAATGATTGCATGCTATTTCGCAGGAGAAAGCACTATATTTATCAATTCAAAAATAGGAAATAGGATTTTTTCCATGTGATAAAGAAGATCTAGCTTGTATTTGCATGTTTTAAAGAAGATCTAGCTTGTATTTGCATGTCCAGCTGGTGGAAGGTGTCACATCTCTACAGGAGGCAAAGGATGGGACCATATTGCTCAGCAGAGCACAGGGGAGGGCGCAGCACCCTACCCACCTCCCTGTACCCATGTCAAATCAAACTCTTTCAGCCCTTACTACATGCAATGTTGGCTCTTGCAATGTCCCTGGCATGGCTTTGCTGCCTGAATTCAGCAGGGTGCAATGGCTCTAAGGCATTGTGTGCTGGTGGCTGGGACAACTACGCAGAGCCACTTCGCACTGCAGGCAGGAGAGGCATGGTTTGGCTGTAGGGGGCAAGGTGGGATCAGACTTTCTCTCCACAACCTCTGGAACTCACTGAATGTCCATGTCATAGCTTGGGCTTGTGTCCATATGCTCTGGGCTTAAACACAGACTCATTATAACATAGCTATAGCCGATGAAACCCAAGTCCCTCCAGAAAACATGTTTGAGAGGCTCTGCATATAAAACCACCACAGATTTTCAGTTGTACTCTTTTAATGGAGCATCCTTAAGCAACAGGAGGCTGATGGGCAGATGAGCGCTGTCACTGCTGTGTGAGTGGGAAGGAAAGTTAGGACCTCCAGTGGAATGCGGACAGCCCATATCACCCTTCCCAGCAAGGCAGAGGACTTCAGCCAATGTTTCTATATAGGTTCTGGTGCTTTGTCTGGACAGCCTATACGGGTGAATAAATGCCACCCTGGGATATCTTTTACTCTAGATTTTGTGCTGCACACTCTCTAAGCCATACCAATTTTTTCACATTGCTGTATGGCCTGTGATACCGCAACCTCTGCAGTATTGCATGGTACAACCGACACCTCTGCCTTATGTCATCTATGCTGAAATTTCACAGCCACCTCCAAACAGAGACAGCTCCACACCCTTCACCTAGAATATAAAACAGGAATCAGTTCTCATTCCCATTTCCAAAGCCATAATATATAGACAAAATCAGTTGCATGTATCTACATGGTGAAAGACAGCCCAAATGTGTGGAATGTCATTCAATTCACTAATCCTGAAGAACTAAAATTGTGTTCTCTTGCACAGAGAAGTCACAATATGTAAAAGAGTCTCCTTTAAAACAAGCCTCAACTTGGTTTTGCAAGAACTGGTCTGCACAGCATTATGGCTCTAATTAGAAAGTTAGCCCATGAATAGTGTAGTCAGGAAACAACAACAGGAACAAGCTTGTTTTACTTTTTGACAGTTTGGGGAAGGCATCATGAACGAATAGCAGGAACATAAATCTAGCCCCAGCCACAGACTAATCTGCATTACAATGAGGAATCTGCTTCAAGCATGCAGATAGACAGTCAAGAGACACGGTTTTCTCTGACATGGGAACAAGCAATTTAATCTTAAGCTATATAGTTCAGAAAAAAAAATGCATCTTCTTTTACAGCTTCTTTTCTTGAATTAGGCTATTCTTGTTGTGTATTTGTGAAATCGGACAAGGATTTAATAACTTCTGTCAATATGGATAAACCCTTTGACTCAAACCAGGAATGTCACAGCTCAGTCTTCATTCAAGTGTGTTTTGACAAATCTTCTGCACAATTTTTGCCCTTAATTTCAAAACCTTGCAGAATGTTTTGCTCTGCCTAGACTAATAATGCATAAACAGTGTTTAAATAGAAGGGCAAAAACGTGAGCCTGCGACTAAACACCAGGATCCAGCAGAAGGGTGAGGGAGTATAGCATTTTAAACAGCTGTTTCCATGAAATCTGGGAAGAAGGCAGAATGCCACTCAACAATTTTTAATTCTTCTGGAAGAAACAGTTGGAGATCATATGCTCTCTAGTAGTTAGAATACCAAAATAAGTACTCCTTTTGCCAGCAGCAGTAGGAAAACACTTTTTTGTCCCTTCTCTACTTTGTATTATGTTTCCTAAAATCACATATTGATATCACAGCCACGTTCAACCTATTAAACAGTATATAGAGCCAAAATTTGATGGTTTTACTGTCTCATAGGACAGTCTCCTTGCATTGTTTAAAAAGAAAAAAATGCAAATACTCATCTCTTTTTGTACATCCGATACACCTAGGAGAAAACAGTTCTTCGGAAGTGCTTTCATAAGTCCTGAGAGTTAGCCATGTCTGACAAGAACAAGGAAGCCAAAGGCAGTGTTTTCATCAGTGAAAAGGGAAATAGTCCAGCTCAGCCTCTGAGAAGTTCCCAAGCATTCCCCCAGCGAATGACTGAGCTGGAGAACCACAGACAGCCTCAGTGTGTGTACCACTGGAGCTGGAAAGCTAGAAACTCCATTGCAGCTTCTGTTAGACATTAGTCACATAAGACAAATCACACTGCAGTGGGGATGTATTATTTCTCAGTTGCCCTTAACAAGCTCTCACTTATAACTAGAACAGAAAACCTAGCTCTGGAGAGGTCCTTTTTGGATTATTTTCAAAGACAGTAGGCAAAAGTGTTGAGGACTGAAGCAGAATTACTGCCTTGATTCTCTGGGACCACATGGAAAATCCAGATACTTTTTCATATCTGGCTCCTGGGTCTGTGTTATTACAGTAAACTGTGGCTTGCCATATGAATATGCCCTGGAATTCCTCTGCTTTTTCAGACCTGCCTTTTTCTGTTTTGATGAGGACAGCAATTGCAGTCTACTTAAGGGAAAAACAAGTGAAATCATACACTCTCTGACTATGGAAACTCAAAAATAAGTACATTTTTTGGCAGCAATAATCAAAGTTCTCTGACATCTCTTTTTGTTCATTCAGTGGCTGACTTCACCCTCTGACTCATGCTTTGATTGCTGCTGGTAATCGTTGAAGCCCGTTTAACATGCTATGTATGAACTAAGGCAGAGACCCAGTTTAAGCATAGAAAGTGCTGCTGAGGTGGACAAGCTGATCCAGTCTAGAAGACCACGTGGGAGTATTGCAAGTCTTCTAGCAGAAAGAAGATGTGCCTAGGCTAAAAATCAGTCTCAGAAAATGTAGGCATTTTCATAGTTGGCATACAGCAGAAAAACCAGCAAGGTAGAAGAGGAGTTCTGGAAGCTCTGCTAAGCTGTCCACCAATGAGCACCATTTCCCACCACCCCAAGTAAAGTTTGGCAACAAGGAGTATTTCCTTTCAAAAGATGCCTGCTATCAGGTAATGTTTTTTTTAAGCTTCCAGCCAGTTGTTTCAGCTTGACGTTCCTCTTGAGATACTATGTAAGGGTTAACAATAAAGAACATCTTCTAACTTAAAACATCTCTGAACATGAGCAGAGCCTGCAGCCAGTGCATGCTGAGGATAGCCACTTCGCACCACATAGCTTAAGTAAAATTATGGGAAGCCACTCCTTTTAGTGTGGAGATCTACATTATATAATCTCTTGGTTCACTGTCCAGCTGATTGTTAAATGATGCTATTATTATTATTATCAAGCAAATATGGCCTATTTGCTATTGCAAAGTTTGACTTCAGAGATGGTTCCAAAGCAAGCTTTCCTTAATTTGCAATCCATACTGTTTCTAGCATCGCGGAACTAAAGAATTAAAAAGATCTCCTTAAATGCAGTAACCCCCCCCATCCCCCCGTCTCACATCTGTCCCATCCCTTTTCCTCATTTTCATGCTATAATCCTAGGCCAACTAGCTCAAATGACCACATTATTTTCCTGACTAAGTCTCTCTTTATTAAGGTTTTTCCAGAAGCTTTTGACAGAACGAAAAAATGCAATATGAAGAAAGTCACTGTAACAATGTAAATTGTATGCCTGCATTTTTTATTAATAAGGCAAGGATCTCCAAGGGACTAAGTTACATTGTTTTATGAGATTAAATTATTAGACCTGGAACTGAGAAGGGCCTTGTCCTATTGTTGAAGAGGCTGCTGGGGAGCATGGAACTGCAGGGAGCATTGGCGAGTCATGGTGATATCTTATTTCTCCATAGAGAACTAATATCCCAGCTGCTCCAAATGCACCTGAATGGGTACTAGAGAGACGAGGAAGCTAACTTGTGGCAGATGGGACCAGACCAAATGGTCAGTGAAATGAACACATTCAACTAATGCACTAACCATTTCTAAACTGTTCTCCATCAATAATTTAAGGCCTTATGTCATAGTTTGTTAAAAATTATCTTTGATTAGTTATGTTATTAATACAATATGCATATTACAATAGTGTCACATTTTCTATCCATCAAAGTCAGAATAAGTCAATATGAGTACATCAATAATTTATATTGGGTGTGCTAGTCAATTTTCTGCATGCAATAACATTGACTGCTGGCAATTACTTAATGCAACTGGTGCTTGTACCTCTATATTCACATTTTTAATTAGGTCATATTTATTTTCCAAAATACATGTAGTACTGGATTTTTTCGGTTTTGCTGTTGACTTTTAAAAGCTGAAGTGTTTGGTTTTTGTTTGTTTGTTTGTTTTTAACATAAAGATCCAGTCAGAATCAAGTGGACAGTGTCTGTGGTATTTCAGAAATAAAAACAGAGTATACGTGACTTACTGCATATAGATCCCATAAGATCCAGCAATGAGCAAACCCCTCAGTTGTTTTTTCTGGTGCAAATGTAAATAGGAAGTATTATCCTTAATTTAAATGCATTTACAGTATCATAAAAGAGAATCTGAACCGCTGATTTCCAATCCATATGTATTTAGTTTCACATAAAATAGTACCTCACTGAAAACCTTATTTGCATGACAGCTTTAGGGAAAAACAAACAAACAAACAAACAAACAAACAAACAACCTCCCCCCAGAAACAAACAAACAAAAAAGACCAACAAACATTAGTTACAATTTGAGTAGGGCTTCTAAATATCCACATCTTTTTTTTAGGATGCCATCAGACTCGTACCGGTAAGCAAGTATCTTCCAGAGCTCTATGGAAATCTGTCTTCAAGGAATTAGGCCCTTCATCTGAAAAGGTGGAGTGACTCTATGGTCTATACTGGTATGTGAAAAGCAAAGCTCTTTATTCTGTTCCAGCCAGAGCTGAGTGTATTATTGTCCATGTCAACAACAACAGAATCTATGAATTACCTCTTTAAAAGTAGATTCTTTACTTATGATTCAGCATGCTGTGGGAACTTAGTTTCTGAAGGCAAGTTGTGTGTTTTGATAACCTCAAGCATTTTGCCTTCATGACACTTTTTCCTTAGCTTTGGGTTCTTCTGTAAGGCTTCTCTCTTATTCCATCTAGTCAGACTTAGACTTTTTGAAACTTGGAGCCTTTTTATTAATTACGATAGGAAGATATGTGTATATCTTATGTTACGTAATATTTATGCTCTTCAGTAAAATAAAAGCCTTTCAGAACCAAATTTTTTCTTCTGCTATTCCTTTTACAGCAAGAAACAAGGGACTGATTTTAGAGATCAAAAGACATGGGGTGCAGCAGAACATGGAAAAGGCTGCTGCAAATCAACAGATTTTCCAGGTGGCATTACTTAAGATTTACCTGCTGCCAGGCAATAAAAGTCTTCAGAAGCAAGCCTTCTGGACATACACAACAGATACCAATAATACTAGTATTAGCTGATCTTCTAGTTTTATTTTTTAAATAGAAATATTGATTCAGATATGTTTTTTTTTTCTTTTCATTAAGTAAAATAGATACAGATGAAGAAAAAAGATGAACCAACAGTATCCTGTTAAATGAGATAAGATACCTTTACTGAATAACTCTGAAAAGCTAGATACAGAAACTAGCTTCTGGACCTCTCAGTCCCAACATACCTCTATAGCATGCAGTTCAGGATTGTTGTTGTATAGCAGCCCACTCCTTACCACTTTGATATCATTAGCAAAATAGAAGAAATAATTTAATCTATTTATTGAAAGAAGAAGAATTTTAAAATGTAACAGAAATGCTTTGGCAGCTTCAGCCTCTACTCCAGTGGCAGGGATCTACATGTCACTGAGGTAGCTCTGAGCTGCCTTGGGATTCACCTGGGTTACAGCTGCCTTCTGCTGCTGGAGCAGTAGACGTGCTTGAAGTGAGGTTAAGGTGCTTGGCCCCCATTGCTTCCTACATGCTCCCTGAACAATTTGTTTTCATACCATCAGCCCTACACTTGGTGCTTTTGTCATGCTTTTTTCAGTCTGAATGGTCTTCCTGCTCACAGCCACAAAACATGACAGAGTTCAAGATACCAGCTGACACTTGTACACCATGGAGCCTAGAGAACTCAACTTAAGGAGCTTGTTTTCGCTCTCTCTTTTACTGCTGGGATATGTAGCTTCCCAGAAGTCATCTCCTTTGTCTTTCCTTGTGTCAGGTGTGACCTGAATTTCATACAAGCCTTGGTAACCTGATTTACTTACTAGAATTCCCCAACTTAGGAGGATGACATCAATGGTGTATACTATCATCATCGTGTTCATCAAGAGCAACATGTATTTCCATAGAAAGGTAGACAGGTGTTGTGCAGTACAGATGTGCTACAGAGCACGTCCCTGAGAGCCAGAGGCCCTTAGTCCCATGCTGATTGCTCTGAATGCTTCTTTTTGCTTATAACAGAGTCAGTCTCTAAGCCAGTTGGAGGCATGTGACATGAACATGAAGAAAGGAAAACAAACCATTACTATCTATATCAGACTAGTAATGTAACCATACCAAACTTCCACTTTTTTTCCAGGTGTACATATTGCTTAAAAATTTCTAAATGTTTCTAAATATTTATGATAGCTGATTTTCATTTCTGTGGATTGTGAAAGCAAAAGTGCAAAAAAAAAAAAAAAAAGAAATCACCTCTAGATTAAATACTGAAGTTCTTAGGATTTTTAAATTCATAATCAAAACAAAGTTTATCATTTGGAAAGCAAAAAATGAGAACTGAATCTAATATAGGGTTCTGGACCTAACTTCTGTAATAGAGTGTTGTAGAAATTGAGATTAACAACCTCTTCCAGTCACCACCATGGAGAGCCACTTAATTTACAGAGAAATCTCCATACTGGTGCAAATTTTGGCTAAAAAGCACTGTCTCTGTTCTTCTGTTAACCTCTATGGATCATCAGATAGCCTGAAATTGATCTTTCCAAAATACAGTGTGGATGTTTTGAACCCAATGCAAGTCACCTAGGTCACAAACTCAGCATAGTTGCATCCGCTCTGAAGCCTGCTCTGAAACTTACAGCACAGGAAAGAAGAGACCGATGAAGAAGACAGACAGACCTAGAGCAGAAGTCTGTCTCTCTCCAGCCCTCTATAAAAACAAATATTTTCGTTGTTTGAAGTAGGTGTCAGTTGAACTAATCATCTCAAAATTAACCTAATTAGTATATAATTACTGAATCAAGAGTTCTCATAGCAAAGGGAAATTGTCTTCAACAGGAAGCGACCATTTCTGTTCCTCTTGTTTCTTGTCAATGCCAGCTCTAGATCTTAAGTCAGCACTTATCAAACACACTGTGATTTCATCAGGATTATATGTTTAAGTGGACTGTACAAAGTCGGACAGAGATAACTATAATGGAAATGCATTCTTAAATAACTCCTTTGCCTACAAATAATATGAAAGATTGTAGGGAGTATCTGAATATTTTAAAATATTTGGTTAATTGACCTCAATTTATAAATATTCTCTTCCTCCCTTCCACAAAGTCTTTTCCACTAAACAGCTGCTGGTATGAACCACGCTATAAAGAGGAGCTATTAACAGAAGGGAATTTTAATAAACACTGTTCTTTCCTCCTTGTATTTTAATGACTGATATAATTAGAATGAAGGTTAAAGGAATATTTGTTTTCCTTCCCCTCAGGGCTACTTTGAAACAGTTTGACTTGCAAACAGGATTTCAAACTCTCACAGCTATAATAGCTATAATACTTAAGCATTCTGATGATGTACAAGGGAAAAAAAAAAGTGGTTAAGCAGCAAGAACACTACCTAAAACCTGTTTTGCCAAGTGGTTACAGCAAAGGACTACACGGAATTTAGCAGGCCCAGGCTCTCCAGCTGATCCAACTTTGTATATCCCCCTTCCAGAATCCAGATAATGATGATACATGTTTCAGAAATGTCATGATGCCTGATAGCTGGGGTTTCTCAGGAATTTCCTAGGGTCTAGTTAAAGGCTGTCTATCTGTATGTCAATATTGATATTCAGTTATTTGTAATTAAAAGATGTTAGTTTAGCTAACAGCTGAAACCACAGGTCATCTTTCAATAATTCAACAGAACTGACATTAGAAAAAGAGAAAATATTTCTTTTCTAAACTTCACCGTGAACAGATCAGAGACTGTGTTGCATTAATGACAGAATCAACTACTAATATGGTTGACCCAGTTGAGGTGTGGATTCACAATTTTCTGTCAAATTAGTTAGAATGCAGATTTATTCTATCCATACATATTTATGTAGCTCTGTGTCAGTGCTAGGAGGCTAGGTGACGCCTGAGTTAACAAGCCATTACAGCTGCATGTATGGACAGTACCTGGTCTGTCATAAAATCTGCCGCACAAAGACAACTCGTCAAAAATTTTTAGAGAATTTGAATGGGTTGAATGAGCTCATGCTAGGTCAGCACTTAAAAAATGACACTGCCACATGATCCAATCTGCCAATAGGCCGAACTCAAGTCAAACCTCAACCACAGACTTCAGAGAAAAACTGTCATAGAGTTCCAGGAAGTTGTAGAGAACCCAGAATTTGGGTTCAGTCAAGAGTCAAGTCCTTAGTCACTCCAAAATTTTCGAAGTACTAGCACTCCGTATAAGATCTGGCATTGGATTCAGTGTCGTATATAACTTTTGGATGCCTGACCTGTAGAGTCAGAAATCCGGGTTTTTCTGCTTTCTACCTGAAGTCTTAGCCATGAAGCTATGGAGAGCTGCACATTTTTCTAAATTTTTTGGAGGTAGAGTAGTCAAGAGATAGCTACCATCCATCCCTACCAAGTATTTATACTGAAGTATAACCAGAAACCTCAGCCACACCCCCTGTACATATGCAGATTAATAACAGCACTTGAGTCCTATCCCTTCAAGAAGCATTGGATGAATTTTGCATGCCAGATACAGTTACTGTGGTCAGAAAAGGGCAGAGGTTTTATTTCTAGAGTTGAAGGTACAAGCAAGATCTATTAACAGTAGGTAGACCGGTAAGGTCAGCAGGGAGGAAAACATCCCTGTTAGCTGACGTGTAGTTTTAGAGAACCAGATCCTCTACAGAGCCACTTGAAGCAGTTGGCCAAATTGTACATAAAATAAATACTCTTCCAAGGCTTTACAATGAGTACGGGCCACAGAACACAGCCAGGTAGAAGTACAGAAGCAGAGTTCATAGCATTGGGAACAAGTCAGCCTATCACAGCCATCGTTGTAAAGGAGGTGACAGGGTCCCACATCCTGTGGGAGAAAAAACAAAGATTTGGGAACATGAAGTAGATCAAGCTCACTGTGTGGACTTAGAGACGCTTAGGTGGGATTGCTGTGTTTTAAACAGACTAGACAGATAGCAGATCATGCCACAAAATCTGGTGGCACACTAGAAATTTTGAGTGATTTGATAATTGAAAATGGATTCCTTCACACCCACATTGGAGGCTTAAGCCCAGTGACTTGTACTGGTGGTTGGCCGGCATGTATGAAAAACAGAATGTGCAGTGTGAATACAGATCATGATAGAACATGCAATATTTAATCCATAGAAGTAAGAACCATCATTTGTTAGTTCAGTCCTGATTTTTGGTCACCAGAATATTCAGTCAATACTGTAGCTTGCCTACTACCTTAATGACACAAACAAAAGCAGTTACTGAAAACCATTTTTTTGCGAAGCAGAAATTCTGTCCCAGGATTTCAGAGGCTCACACAGCAGTGCTTGCTTAGGGAAACTGGACAAAAAATAATAAAATAAAAAAATGGCAATGCCAGGAGGAGATCAAAATAAACAGTATCCTCATACTCAACTGCTGGTTGCACAAGGCTCCAGTTCCATGTGGTTGTGCCTCAGTGGCAAGAGGGCTTCCCTTCCTAGCAGATGGTTGCTGACCGGGTCACACGCTGTCACGGTGCATGTGCAGCAAAAAGTCCCTTTGAATTTACAGCAAATTAAGAAGACCAGACATAAACATAAGAAAATTAAACAACCGAGTTTAACTTCATGGTTATAGACAGCATTAGCCTTACTGGTGGCAGAGTTCACTGTCTGCTCTGGGAGCAGAGGCTGCATTTTGCAGGATCTTTTCTCATCCTATCTGCTTGGGCCCTTTGCAGAGACAGTGTTCCAGAAACACAAAGCTTTCACTAGCTTTGCCCCCATCCTGCAGCTCATCACACTTTCGTTGTCCTGCAAAAATCTGGCTAAAATGCTATAGCAGGAACAAAAAAGATCTTTTTATTCTCCATTCTATGATCCTGAACATTAATCATTCCTATATTTTAGGGATTACATTAGATCAGATTCCACACTGAAATATTTATAGTAGTGGTTATTTGCAAATAAATGTTATTAAAAGCATGTGAAGATTGGAAATGTCTTCCAGCAAGATCCAATCAATAATACCTATTGACTATTGCTAACCCCATTGCTTGTACAGACTCTTGGACTTACCGATATATAATGCTGCCATTCAAATTTAGATTAATATTTTTGCACTGTCATTTTATGGGACACCTTAAATTGGGTGAATGACAGATGCAGTTACAGTTAGAAGGAGCTCAAAGCATGTCTGAGGTAAGGTCAATTGCTAGCTGGGGTCTTTAAAAAGGAATTTCAGGAATTTATCCAACATCTGAATTCTGTTACAAAAAAAAAAAAAAAAAAAAAAAAAAAAAAAAAAAAAATTTCACCCCAGGCCAGTTTGACCCTACTTAGTAATAATTTTAAACTCTTGTCTCACAGCTGTAACAAGAAAAGATCATTTTGCAAGAACATGATGGTCTACCCGGCTTATCTTCTGAAGGATGTCTGGTAAACACAGCTGCCTACTTCAGAAATTTTTTTTCTCCTTCTACAGAGTAGCCTGAAGGGGAAATTCCAAAACTTAACACAAGAAAAATAACCCCTGTGTTGCCGTTGCCACTGTGATCTTAAAAAAGTAGCCATGCTGCTAATATTCTTTTGTTTGCGTTTCTTTCAATGGAAGACCATAGCAGAAATATCCAGATCTCACATCACTCTCCTAAGATTGATTCACCTTTCCTGGTTCATAGGGGCTTGAAATCATGTTTTTTTTCCCAGTTATCCTGTCCTAATTCTCCAAAGTGATCTGCAGAGCCGCTCTCTCTGGGTAGCCCGGCGTTTCAGTGGAGCTGTCCCCACCAGTGTTGGCATGCAGCTGGCTGGGTGTGCTGCCGGTCCCCAGCCCTCCAGATTCAGGTTGCCCTCTTGGAAGCACTGCTTGGGCAGTGTCCAGCTCAAAGGTTTTTGGTTTTCCCCACACTTTGCTGCAAAGCAGCTCAGTTTCTACTATTATTTATGCTGTATCATCTTCTCTGATATACCTCAGGCTACTGGCATGAAGAAGCATCACTTAAAAAGTAATTTAGCAAATAAGTATACTTTCCCTAGGGTGCAAATAAGAGGAAAAGTTGTAGTCAATAGCTAATGTAAGCAAAAGGTGCCTTGGGGGAACCCTAAGAATCACGTCTTTGAAACCAGCAATAACTTCTGGTGCTATTGGTCCTGAGGCAGCAGCAGTCAACATTGTTTAAAAAAGCTCCCTCATGGTGTACCCATTAATTAACTGCACTGTTTGTTGATTCTAGATTGATTCAGTTTGTTCTCTGGAGAGTGTTTTTGGAAACTCAGTAATGCCTTGATGCAGAATTTCATCTTCAGGCCCTAAATTCCCAGGATGCTTCTTTACTGGGACATATAGAAGATGAAGTAAAAAGGAGAATTTGTTAGACAAAAATGATAATCAAAATATTTTAAATTCAGATGTAATTTTTGAAGATTTTCCCCACAGAGCTAAAAAAATTACCTGCAGCAAAGTCTGACTGACAGGCAGGCTTTATCAAACAGAGAGCAAGACAAATGGCATGCAAAACAGATAGGAAAGTATTTGCTCCTAATTACTCGAGAAAGCATTTTAATTAAGTTGTTTGCCAATTAATGCCTTTTTTTAGCATTCCATAAATATTTAAACATGTATCATAAACTTTTCTTGAGAAGAAGCACTTACAAATATTGTTAAAGAGATTCTTTGGAATCTCTTAATACAATACACTTTAGAATTTAAGTTATATTTGCTATTCTTGTGAATAAATAAGCACAGAAATATGTAATTTCCATTGCAGAAAGCTAGAATTTGAAGCCTGTAAAGAGCCAAAACTTCAAATATTGCAGAAGATCTAGAATTAGTGTTAGGACTTCATATGGGTGAGAAATCAGGAAATTATTTTGAACCTGAGCTAGAAACAAACCAGTGAAATGCAAACAGTGTGGAGCTGTGAGAGGGGAGGTTCAGGCTGGATGTTAGGAAAAGGTTCTTCACTAAGAGGGTGGTTGGGCACTGGAACAGGCTCCCCAGGGCAGTGGCACCGAGCCTACCAGAGTTGAAGAAGCGTTTGGACAACGGTCTCAGACATATGGTCTGGTTTTTGGGTGGTCCTATGTGGAGCCAGGAGTTGGACTTGATGGCCCTTGTGGGTCCCTTCCAACTCAAGATATTCTATGAATCTATGAAAAGCAAATAAATGCAGATCCTTCTCCTTTTTCATATTCCTTCAGACTGATCACTCAGAGCCATTTATAACCCATCCAGCTACTAGAAAGTATTTCAAAAAGTTCAGAAAAGCTAATTAAGAAAAAATAAGAAGC
Organism: Chauna torquata; assembly: GCA_013399475.1. NCBI lineage: Eukaryota > Metazoa > Chordata > Aves > Anseriformes > Anhimidae > Chauna > Chauna torquata. The sequence continues at coordinate 25,149 of VXAL01013232.1, read as the reverse complement.
AAGGTGCAAGAAGGGGTATTAAAATGATCTCAGTGGTGTTGCGGCTTGATCCTGGCTGCATTTTAGCCCATGTACAGCTACTGCCTTTGTCTGTCAGGGCTTGCTCAGCACACCAGCTCAAGCCCTCTTTCTCCTGGTCTGGTCAGAGCAGAAACCTGCTCCTAGGCTGCCCTGCACTGTCAGTAGAAATGAAAATACTCGGCCTAAACACACATCCCTCACCATCTCAGCAAGCCTCTGGTTTTCCAAACACGGAAAGCAAACGCCTCTTTCTCCTCATATTTTAAAGACTTCCTGTTTTTATGGCGCAGCTGACTCTTTATTTAAAACTCTGCCCAGGCACTTTATCTGTTTATTTATTCATTCATTTGTTCTCCCCAGACCAAGGTTTGTTTGCTCAAATGACCACAACTTCCCCTTATCTCAGAGCTTTGCTTTAGATTTTGAAACACAGATCCTACCCCACACGCCCTTCACTATCGTTAGTTATTTATGACTGGAAACAGGCTCTGTGTAATGATCCAGGAGAGAGGTCCTAAAACACAGCAGGACTGGATCAGAGGGGACACAGGTAGCGTATGTGCGGGGGCAGATCAGGGAGAGGAGGATAGTGCAGCTGGGATGCCCAGCGTGGTGAAGCCTCAGCATCTCAAGGGCTTTCCCACCCCTCTGTCACTCACTGGATCCCAGGCACCACTTGTTGCAGTGTCTGGGTCCCCACTGGACCTCTGCCATCCGCAGCTGCTGCTCGCCCTATTTGTTTAACTCATAAAATGGCAGCTAGCTCCCGGGGCAGGAGGGGGCACTTGCTGTGGGTTCACCTCCTCACTGGGGCATCTGCAGCTCCCTGGCTGTCTAATGGACACCACCAAGTGCCAGCTATTTCTTCAGTAGCACTTATCTTAAAAAGTTTCCTTCCTAAAGGCTCCTCAGTGTATAGCTGTCATCACATCACAGCACAGTGGAGCTGACCAATTCCTTCACACGCAGGTTTTCCTCAGTCTATGTATCTGTAACGTGGAGGAAAGCCTGGAAATAAACTGCTTGGATGTCTCAGCCGAATTTATAACTGGCCCCCTCCTCTTCTCTTGCCCATTTCTGTCTCCCCCAGTTCCTCACTCAGACTGAGGGTGATTTTTGGAGCAGCCCTCACCTATCTGTGGAGACAGCTGAGCCATAAGGTCAGAATGAAGGCTTGTTTGCAAAAGAGGGTAATAAGTTATTAATTAGGTTAAACAGTAACTGTCACAATCAGTACTTCCAAAGTCATCAGGGAATGACTTTGCAAAAATTCCAACTAAAATTATTTATTCAGAAAATGCCTTTAAAAAGAAACAAAAAATACTGCCTGCTCAAACTGTTCCTATTACAAGAAAGGAAGACAACAAAGTAAATTTTCCTTAGCAGGGGATTTTCTTTGTAACTTAGTCACAAGACAAAACCTTGGAGGCCCACCAAATTAAATACTTTTTCTGCTCTCTTCGCTGATTTTTAGAAACATGACAAAGGAGGTGACAAGCCTCTGAGAAAGAGAGGGAAAAAAGCAAACAAAGTTGCAAGAAGCTAAAAAGCAGAGAGGCGCTCTATTAACAGGTAAATAGGATAAAGGACTAAAAGCATTTGAATGAAAGTTAGCACCTGAGGGAGTCCTAAGTCTGACTGAGGCTCCTGGCTCCTGCCACACTATAAATACTAAGTGAGAGCATAGCTTCTCATCTGTCTTGCAAGACACAGCTCCTCTCAGTTTTTTCCAGTTAACGCTAAGACAAGGCTCCTGATCATGCCTAGAGTCCAGAAGAGGCACACGTCAAAATAAGAAGTATTTCCTTTCCCTCATCCCCAGTTGTAGTTGGGTATCATCCCCCTCTTCCCCCAGAAATCAGCATCTTCTTTCCAGATTTCCTTCAGAAAGGGGTACAGATGATCTCCACAAGGGTCCTTCAGCCATGTCAAATATGATACCTCCTCTGAGAGCCCAAGACCTCTATGGCCAGGGAACATTTCACCTCTGCTCCTTAAAACACTGAGATCAAGAACTGCAAGGCTTCACCTACACTCACTAGCCACATTACCTTAAGGCTGAACTTAAGTAAGGAATTATGTACACATGTAGCTACTTACAGAGAAAATAACGCTGTCTGGCTAAATAGCAGGAGCTCACAGCACCCAAAAACCTCAGTATTTCACAGGGGTTGTGATCCCTGCAGGCCCAAGTCTGTGCTGGGAACTGGGTATGGCTAGGGAGGCTGTCCACCACTGTGCTGACATCATTCATGCATCTCTAAGAAGCAGCTGTGCTTGAGCTCACAAGCATGCCTCCACTTTGAGGACAAACAGCAGAAATACATAATGGCAACACAGTCACCATTTTTCTATTACCAGTGTTACGTGGGTCAGCTGGCTGCAGCCAGCAGTACCAATGTGCTGCAGAAGTGGACTGGAGCCCCATGTTGCTTGTGTTTGGGGCAACCAAGTTTTCTTCCACTTGCTGGGTTGAGTTTCAGCTACAAGCTATGAGTAGTCTTAAATGAATGGCAAGCATGGGGGCGTCAGTGTCTGTGTATCAAGCACAGATTTTCCAGTAGGCAGACAAGCAGGTTTTAATGTCAGGCAATGCCTGCCTGAAGTCTTTCCTTCTCCTGCAGCAGCTGTATGAAAGAGACAAGTCCTGTTCTTAAGGACTTGTTTTCTGAGTCTGGATTTTTCTGACGGCAATAAGCCAAGACTTCAGATTTAGGAGAAGTAACTTTGCATTGTCCTTCAAGCGAAAGGAAGAAAAGTCACACACAACGTAACCAGCTTGCAAGGTTTTGATTAGACATGTAGGAAGAGTGTTTATTTTCCATCACATGCTGTGCTCATGGACGTTGCTTTTTTAAACTTTATTGTATCACTTCCTCAAATTCAACAGACTCCATGGGATTTAAGGAAAGAAAATGTCTGTGTCCTTAGCAAAAATCAGTCTGACGGCTAAAGCAAAGGGTGGGAGAAAACCAGGGATCTTTGGCGTCTCTTACTACATTTGCTACCTTTGTCTGCCATAAGGAAGACATCTATGAGAATCTGGAGGAACTCCAAACATTTGCCAGCTGGTTTTGAATGTTCTCAGCTGTGTGTGCTGTTGGATAATCTTATACTTATTTTGTTCTTTTTGTTGCTGCCAGATAGTGTTACTGTTTAATGACAGTGTTACAGGAGGCAAAAGTAGGTCCAGCTTCTGAGCTAGAAATAAGCCTGCATAACTCTAGCTGAAAGTCAATCCAGTCTAGAAAGAGAAAAAAATATCCCCCAGTGTATTCATTTGGCGACTTCTCCTAATACTTGTGGGAAAATAAACAATTCTCAAACCTTTGGTTTTGTTTTTCTTCCTTTCCATTATTAAGGCCAGTACTTTTATATGAAAAAAAATCAAAGTACAGATGAAAATCCTTGCAGAATTTCTGTCAGATCTGTCTGATCACCAGAAAAAGTCCTCTCAGTTCTCTCCCTTAAGCATGCACCATTTTTTGATGATTTTCCACCCAGGCTCATGGTTTTTTTTTTTTTTTTTTCCTGATCTAGTCCTAGACTCAAATGGAAGTTCCATAGGTGGTCAAATACTGCTGCTTTCTAAACATGTACCCAGCAGTTCAACGACCCCAGTACTATTCTATTATTGTATTAGAGAAGATGATGCACTCATAATGCATGTCAAGAAAAATAAAATAAATAAGATGCTCCATCTTGACCCCTGAAGTCACTGTCAGTTTTTTCCCAGCACAAAGACTAATTAAAGACACAAGTGATCTGTCAGAAATTTTGCCAAGCTCTGTGAAAACTGTACATCAGAATTTGTTTAGAAAATGAAATGTTTTTATTCAGTGAATCAATTCAAAACAGCTGAAATTCCTAATTAAAAATAATATGGGTCTGATTGATTACATATACTTTGTTTTTGATCTACTTTCATCTATAAAAAATTATCCTCTCTCAGGTTTTTTATTTCTCCTTCAAATTCTCCTCATCCTTTTATCTATCATTTTCCTCCTTATAGAAATATTCCACTCTTATTCTAACTATGGAAACAAATCAGTAGTTGCAACACTATTCACCTGTTCACATCCCCTCAGTCACTCTGATCTGAGACGTTCATGCCACCAAAATCCACAGTTAGGTGTGAATTAGCCTGCATTTCTGGAAATCTGTCAGAAATCAGCTGTCTTCACTCTCAGAATCCAGAATTAAACATTGTGAACTATGTTCTTGCAGACTCAATCCTTCTGAGTTTAGAGTTTTTGGACATTTCTCAACATTCTATTAGAAAATATAAATATGTCACACGCAAAAGCTCTTCCCAGCAAAGAACGATTTTGTCCCAAATCTCAGCTTGTTTTGGATTGTTGGAATTCTTCATTTTGTTCCTTGGAAACCAACAAGCAAACTTAAGTGCATACCCACTTCAGAAGTCTTTTTGATTACAAACTTGCAATACATAAAGTCCAAACAAACATTCTAACATTTTGTTCCCCGAAATGTTCACTGAGGTAGCTTTTGAATCTACTGCCACCATTTCCACTGAATTGAAATCCCATTGATTTGCTGGGTTTGGACTGGCTCTACTATGATATCGGGCAACCTCAGATCTGGTCGGCAACCAGCAAGGCTCTGCCTACACTCAGTGGCTTCCAGGAGTGTGCCGGCTCTCTGTGGGTGAAATTTGGGGTCTTTATCTTCTCTACCTCATCATCCCAGAACAACTTCTTTCTTTTTTTTTTTTTTTTCCTCACAGGAAAGCTTCCTATGTGCAGATCCTAGGCAAAACACATGGTGTGCTTCCAAGTACCTCCCCTGGTCAGAGACCTGGACCCTGCTGTGGATATGCGCCCACATATCAGTTTAGACGCAGCCTAAGCAGGGTATCTGTGGGCTGGAGTAATGCTCATGACCGTGTAATTGAGATGGCTTTGAGAAGGTCTATAAACACCCTTAAAACTGGCTTTTCACTCTTACCTGCAGGACACTTCCTAAGTGACAGCTAAGTACCGCCATAAAGGAGCACAGGGTTTTGCAAGAGGAAGATTTCCTCCAGACCCAGAAGGACTTGAAATTTCAGTTGTGTGCTGTCCTCACCTACCTGATGTAGGCATAGAAAATGAATAGTAGCCTCGTTCAATAAGAAAACAAAAGCTCCTGTGTGCATTTGGTGCTCCAGAGATGTGCAGCTCATGCAGGGGGTAGGATAATCGGCCAACTGCAGCTCTCTGATGTACATTCCTCTTGGGATTGAGCATATCTCTAGTCAGGAATATGTCAGGGAGTTAGCACTAGCTGAACCCACCCAGCAGAAGCAGTCAACAGGACTGCCTGGCAGTGCCGCTGGGGAATTGTGCTGCAGAAGGAAGGAGAAGGCAAAGAGCAGTGTGGGATGCCTCTGTGCAAGTGCAGCCTTGTGCTTCAGATCCTCAGATCAAAGCCCACATAGGTGGTGGTCAACCCCATCCCCATCCTGGCTTTTCTTACTGCCCTGCTGCTGTTCCAGGGCATGAGGGAGCTTCGTGCTTGGCAGATCAGACCGCTTAGCACAACCCTCCCACTTGAAATGCTGCTCTCACCTGCTAAGAAAAAGCCCATGCATCCACAGGGAGAATTGGAGTCCACACCAAAAAATCCAGACCCACCAAGAGGTCTTGGATGGATTTAGGGACCCACCAAATGGAGGAAGTGTGGTGAACCTGAGTGTCCCACATGCCAGCTTCTCCTGGTGCGGTCATTTAACAAACCTGTGCCCTACTCAGCTGCTTGAAGGGAGAACAAATCCCTGCTTTCATGAGAGATTTCCGTAACCTGATACTTATTATTCCCATCAATGGCATTCCATTATTTGTCTGCTTTTAAAATGTTGCACCATGCCCCTACTGACTTTCAGCAACTCTTTACTTCATGCAGTGTCTTTTTTAAACCCCACTCCAAGTCAATTAACTCACCACACTTACCACATTTGGAGTCCATTGACTTCCCAGTCTGAAGGTCTGGCACTAAGTTTTAGCCACTATAATTTTTAGCTGTAACACTGGGCTTGGCCTATAGACCAAAGACATAAACCTGACATAAACTGGCAGCCGTCCGGCTGGATCTCCCATAGAACAAATGCATACTTTACGAATTTCAGTTTTCCTTTTAGATGTGCTTACATTAGTGTGGCAAAAGGACCTTTCTAAATGTGTTGTAGCTTAGTAGTGAAAAAAAAAAAATCCATGTGAGAATGAAAATAAAATCCACATCTAGCTTTGCCATAGTGTGTAATTTTCAGTCAGTAACTCACAGAATTACAATAAGGTTCCCACTTCCTGGCTGTCATTAGAAGCAGCCTACAATGGTCCCACACATAGTATGAGTTACCTTCCCACTCCTTTCTTGATGGACTCTGATAGACAAGACTATTTAATGTTATCCATTTTGCAGAGATATAAAAAACTAAGAAGAGGTAGTGCATATCCTCCATGTCTCTCAGGTCCTCATTGTTTTAAATTGCCTCGCCTTCATCCATTGATATATAGGCAAACAAAAGTCAAGATAAATCCTTCACCTTGCTCTCCACTGACACATTGCAAAGATAACAGCTTCCACTAGATTTGGTTTAATCTTTTCAGAATATCTACTAACCTATCCGCAACCCAAATCTCTTATTGCTCAGTTTAATTAGGTCCCCACCCAGACAGCAAAAATATCTATGTTCTGGTGAAATGTGTCTAACATGAATTAAGAATTGAGAATTTTCAGGTTGATTTTAAGAACTAGGCATTTAAAAAAAAAAAAAAGATACTGAAATATCTACAAATGGAAAGAGACCTACCATCTGCATCACAGTCTTTTAAAACCTGTCCCTGGGCCTCTTAGGGATCTCTAGAAAGAAAATAGCTTACCCCATATTTAAGTATATTCCATTGCTGTCTGGATTTTGTTAGTGAATACAGTTTTCAGATAGCAAATGATGTTTAAGATCACTTGCAAAGACAGACACACAAATCCATTTTTATATACGTCATCTACTTCCGCAGGGATAAACATCAAAATCCTTAACATCCTCCTTCTAGCCCTCTTTAAACAGAGATTTACACACAGATTTATTTCAATTCCAGTTGATAATGACTTATAAGAGTCTCGCTGTCTTTGGAAAAATCAGCCTTGGCAGTTCTCCATTGACCCCCATAGTCAAGAGCACCACATCAGCTTGAAAATGGCTTATTTGTGTGGCTGAAAAGAAAATCCAATCTATTTACATATTAGGTCAATTATTTAAATTAAATATTATCATAAATCTTCCCTTTAAGTGTGCTTGGCAAGATTTGGGTTTGTTATTCTCACAAGATACCAGCTAAACATTTCTCATATTGATATTTCTATTTAACATAACCTGCTTTCAGCACCGGGGGTTAATAGATATACCTTTTGCTCTAGGCGGAATCAGCATGTGGGTTGTATTTTGGTCACAGTAAGTGGTGGTGTATTCATGAAATGTCAAAAACTTTTGTGCAGTATCAGTTATTTAGAGGAGAAAAAAATCAATACAGTGTAGAAAATGACAAGAGTAAACATGGAAATTAACTTTTGTTCTGGGCTGTAATACTCATATTAAGATTGCCCCTTTTTAATAGCTTTCAAAAGAATTTCTTGCATAATGGCATTTTAGTCATCATGTTAATGTCAACAAACAAGGCAGATTAATGCTTATAATCCTGAGCTGTCTCACACTCTGCTTATTAGAACTGTAGGCAGATCTTCATTAGGATGAATGACATCTGAATCTATAAGCTCGTCACAACAGAGGCACCTTCTTGCTGTGGTGTCACCCTGCAGATGACAATGTCGGCCATTATGAATGACACTCCACAATTCGTTACTTCCTGCCTCAAATTGCAGTTAATCTTTCATCCAAACTGTACACATGTGCAGCTTTAAGTGGGCTATCACAGCAAGTACCCAGTAATGCTGCAAGCACATGGAGAATGACAGAAGGTAAATTGCTTGTCAGGAGGTCTGTATTTCAATTCACAGCATATTCCAAACACGTTGTGGTGAAAGCTCTCCACAACAGCTGCTTTCATTGCTAACTATTTTTGATGTAAATGTCAATAAAGCTCCAGGCCCTTTCATATTTTTGGCCAAGACTGTCCATCTTTCCCTATGCAGGCTGGCAGGTTGAGCTCCATTTATCTACTGTTAGGAACATGTCCTATAATAATGATTGTCTCTGGAGACCGTTTAGAGTGATTGAAAGCAGTGATTGGGACAATAGGCTGCTGAATTTCATTGCTGGATTGGGTTGACAGGTGACTGCTTTTATATCCTCTAATCTGGAAGAGACAGAAATGAAAACACAGTTATATCTAATCAACAGACAGGCATCTACAGATTGCAAACCTATACCTTCAGTTTATCCTTCACACTGGAATGACTCAACCACAAATTATTACAGGACCCTCGTATTTCTCAAGTGGCCAGGGGGTTTTCAAAAGAAGGGAAGATGGAATACACGTGTCGTCTCGCTAGAAATCAGAAGTAGGGAAAGAACCAGTTACAGGCCGTATAGCTCTACCAATAGAAACACCAGCTGCTGTTTTTAGTAGCTGTAGTTAAAATCTTCATTTTGCTTAATGAAAATCCCTGGGTGTTACAGAAAGAAGGAACTCCATTTTTAATCAAAGAGACTGTGAATGTTATACGTCGTCCATGAATTTTAACGTACTGATTGTAACACTGTACTGTTTTTTTTTTTTTTCCTGGCTGGACTGGCGTGTTTTGTCTTGCATCTCAGTAAAAGTTCTGTAAACTCACTAAGCTTACTGTGGACTTTCTATTTTTTTTTTTTTTATCAAGTTGGTAATTAACACACCACTGTGTTTTCCAAAGAAGATGGGAAGCGGATCAGGTAGAATTCTGAAAACAGTGTGGCAAACAGTCTAAAATATTCACTCAGCACCAGCATCTGGCTCCTTGGCAGACCCCAAAGACAGTTGTGCTGGCACCTTTGAAATTCCCTGTGAGTCCATGTAGTTGCCCATGGTAACACGGCAGCTGGGTTCTGGCTTCCTAGTCCTCCCCGCTACCATGTCCCCCCCACCTCCGTTCACCTTTGTTTCTGTAAATCACATGCACTTCTGCCCATTCATGATGCCCACATTATGTATATTTCCCCCTCCTGATTTGCAGATTAAGGGGCAGAGGGTAAGAGAGTTTATCCTTGCACATCTCCTTGTGTCTAAATCCGCATTTGTGTAGTTTGTTCAGATTTTAAACTTTTGTTTATTCGACTCGTTGTTTCCACAATACTGAGCAGCTTTCTGTGGCTCTAGGCAATGCTGACAGAAGTCATGAGGATACTATGATTAAAGGCAGTTAACTACCCAGCCCCTAGCTGTCAGAGTCAGTCTCTGACAAAAAACTAATTAAAAAAACTCCACACCCTAGTGTCTGAGTTCCAGCTTTCAATTTAAAACAACAACAACAACAAAAACAAAACAACAACAACAACAAACAAACAAAAAAACAAACCCTCCAAACTGAAAGCTTTTTGACTTCAGTAAGCCTTTATTAATAGCAGTTTAGTTTTGGAATTTTGAGGGGAGAATATCTGTTTTGTGAGCAATATTCATAGGAAATTTTATTTCTCCAAGGAAGTAAAACTGGCTCTTTTGAATAAGATTCGCATTAGATATTTAATGCAAAAGTTACTCAGAAAGTGAAAAGGAAGCAATTATTTCCAGTTCTTGAATAACAATTTTATATATACTCATGCTTAAATAAGTGTGGCTGATAGACCACCAAAGCAATCATTTCTAGTTTAAGACCCTAGAGTCGGTGTGGAATATTTAAAACTTGGTGAAAACTGTAAACAGCAGCATGTGCCACAGAAGTGGGCTAAGTTTTTTTTTTTTTTAAGACAGTTTTTTTGTTGAAAATGTCCAGGTTCCCATCCAGATAACATCAGAACCAGCTCTATGAGACAGACCTAATTCCCACCAACTTGTCACTTGTCTCGTACAGCGAGGTAGTTTCCAATAAAGGAAAAAACACTTGAATTCTTGATAAATATGTGCAAAGACGCTATTACAAATCTCCTTAAATATATTGGTTAAACCGAAAGACTATAAGGAACAGAAGGAAATTAAAACAAACAAACAAAAAAACAACCCCCCCCCCAAAAAAAAAATAAAGAGGGTCCAAGAAGAGAAGATTCATGAAAAAAAATAACCTGTGCTTTGTTTACATACAAATGTTCAATTTCAACACTATGGGAGGTTAAGACTGAGGGAGACTATTAACAGTTGGGCTGGGAGGGTCTAGCAAGAACAGCCCATTTCCCACAGCTGATGACATAAATGTTACTCTGGCTCTATGTGCTTCCTCATCCTTACCACAAAGAAAATTGTGTTTGAATCCAGACCTTAAATCAGCTATTTTCTGGATTTTTTTTTTCTTTAAAATGGCACCATTTCTTACCTACAAGAAAACTGAATGAAAGATTGATTGCCTTGCCAAGAAATGCACAAAAAAGCCATCAAGTGTGTAATACTTGGAAACTAGAAAGTTTGTTGCATGCAAGAATATCCACTGAGACATAAAAATAAAAAGTAACTGAATTTCACTACATCACTACAGAGCCAACAATACTATAGTAAAAATGCAGAATCCTGTTCTCAATTTACATATTATCAAAAAAGAGGTACATTATTTTCATTCACAGAAGTACCAAAATACATTAACTTCCCATCAGCAGAGAAAGGAATGCCATGGGAGGATACTCAGGTGGAGGAAAAATAGGGAAATAAATATTGGATTGTTTATGCAGGAAATGTGAAGTTGTGTTGGACATTTGTAGAAGCATGACTGTTCCCTCAAATAATAATTTTCAGAAAAATGTTGTCCCATTACTTGCACTAGTTTTTCTTGTATTTCTTTTTGTGGGCAAGCTACCAAAGAAATCTGCTATTGGTAAACCAAAGAAATTGCCTATTAATTTGGAAACATCTTAAAAGTGAAGAAACTGCTTACTGGCTTGCTTTTCATTTTATGTAATTTCCCAGAACATGAGTTGTTGTCAGATGTGTTTTGCCTTCACCTCAATTCCTTCTGCTTATTCAGAGATAATAGTTGACATATAGTCTCATGTACTTTGAACAACTTATGTTTGCTAAGATTTTTTGTGAAAATGTAAGATAAAGCCCAATGTTGTGCTCCGCAAAGTGATGCTGTAAAAGGCAGGTAATGGTGTATGTTTGGATCTTTATGAAGTTGGAATAAAAGCTTTTTTGCCAGCCTAAAAACTTACTGACTGAATCAGATGTAAATTATACATGGTCTGTCAAAGTGGACATCCATATCTTGGATTTCACTCTGGCTCACAAATGATCAAGTAGAATCACAGAATCTCCTGAGATGGAAGGGACCCACCAAGGATCGTAGAGTCCATCCCCTGGCTCCACACAGGACCACTTGAAAAAATCAAACCATATTTCTGAGCGTTGTCCAAATGCTTCTTGAATTCCAGCAGGCAAAGTACTTTGACTTCCATGGGTTTGCCACAAAATAGATAAGGGGTGAATTCAGACAGTAGGAGTAGAGTGTTTTACAGTTACAATTCATTGACTCAGAAGAAATCCTGAGGAAAATAAGAACATAAAATACCTTTTCTCACTAGGAGTGTCATTCCCAGGTTACTTTCCTTTTGTGAGCGTTGTCCAATGAAGGTCTAGGTCTAAAAAGGCCTGAGATACGCATATGTAAAGTGGAGATTAAAACCTGCTGTGCAAAGGTTCTAAACTGAACAGACATGTTAGCTAGACGCTTTCGTCTTTGTTCGGAAATACCCTCATTTCGTACATTTTCAGTTTCCAAAGGTGTCCAGAACTGCCACACCAGCTGGTGACCACTGAAGCCCGTTTGGGCAGAGTGGAGCAGAAGCCCTTGTAGGGCCAGGCCCAGAAGCTGTGCTCAGAGCAATTTGGACATGCCAACCCAACCAGGCATGACAAAATGGTCAAACAAAAAATCCAGCACCCTTGAACACATTCTGTGCACCGGGCAACCTGAGTTCCCCAAACTGATCGGAATCATGCTACATCCCCTTGACAGTGCTATAACAATCAAGCTGCAGCAGAGTTTTGTAAGACGAAGTTTATTGCACAGGTTATTTTATGTGTAAAGTACAAGAGGAAGCCTGAGAGACAGAAGTGGGATGCAGCTTGACCATCTTGTCTCCTGAGCACAAGCTGTACCATTGATGGATGTGTTCCCAGAACCTCATCCATATCCTACATACCTTTCGGGGTTGCAGTGCACGTCCACAGCAGGCACACTCAGGATTTCTGAATGTCCGATATCCCAGGCAGAGATGTTACCCCAACCACACTGCCAAACACCTGGATTTCCTAGGCAGATTTTCAAGATCCTTAAAATCTATCTGGACAAAATTTCTGGCAGGAAAAGGGAATGTATCAAGGGAAAAGCTCAATATATGGTAGTCTTTCATACAGTTCCAGTTAAGAGCAGCATGGCTTTCTGTGTGGAGATTTAGATCATATAGGCTGCAGCTAAACTGCATGTTGAATGCATATGAAGTATAACTGGGGAGAAGGGAAACATACCGCACAGTTTGAAACTCTGCAGTGGAAGGGGAAATAAACTGTTGGAATCCAGACCCTCAATACAATTCACAATATTGTGTTTTGAGTGAATTTTGCCTTTTCTGGCTTTAAATTAGTTTTTCTATTAGAGGAAGAAGATCCTATATATGACTTGAAGTTGTTTCCATAATCTTCATTTCTTCCTTAATTGGATGCTATGTTATGTAGGTCAATTTTCCTTTCTTCAGCATTTTCTTGGCTTAGACAAACCCTCTCTTGAACAAACTCTATGCAGAACCCATTCAGTAAAGATATACAGTAAAATCACCATCACAGAACTAATGTGTACCACAACTAGATGACATCTTTGGCCTTTCACAGAGGTGTCAGTAGGGTGGAAAATGTTAGGTAATGTGTGCATACACCTCTCTCCTCTGGTAAAAAGAACATGGTATCCGTTGAAGGCTTTTAAATAGTAACATTAGTTAAGCTGAGTCAACTGTCCTCCTCAATGGAGGAGCTAAGATCTGATATTTCTATCGTTAACAGAGATTCTCCTTTAATACTTGTGGGTCTTATGTTTCTTCAGAAGGTCATTCAATTTTACTTTACTTTAATTTAACCCATGTGGCTTTTGGCACCTCACTGAGGTTGGCTATGTTCAGTGGAAAGAGAGAGAGAGACAGCCGAGGGGGGTGAATCTTAATGTACCAGTATAAAACCCAATCAGTATAAGTTGTAGGGCACCTAGATTGCTAACTTAGTCACTTCAGTTACGTGTCTGAAGGTAAATGGAATGAATCTCTCTCAGTCATGTTAAAGCCAATGTAGATATAAACCCAATTCACTGCTCTGGCATACTGGGGAGTCATGCACTAAGCTGATGTGAAATGTTGTCAGCCATGAAGAGTAGGTGGTTTAGAGATATTCCATACTCCATCAAGCTTTTGTGAAATAGCAGCCTGATGCACTGTGCCAGATTTACAGCCAAAGTGCAGACTGAAAACATTTTTCTGAGCAAGGCCAACATTCATGGTCTTTCTAGGTTTGGAATGCACTTGAATAATAACAACTTAATATTAAAACATTGTTTTAAAATTACTTCTGTTTAATTTTATTCTTCAGTAGAGTCCACAATGAAAACCTTCGGTAAGATATTCATTGTGTTAAAATGAACTCTGGCTTCTTCAAATATTTAGTAATCTAAATTTAGTAAAGAATGTTCTAGAAGACTGGTTTGAATGTCTGATAATAATCTGTGTCACCTCAGCAGTGCTGTATCTGTACTGCAGTATGGGAGAAGCATGGAATTTTCGATGAACATATTTAGCTCACAATATTAGATGAATAATTAATCTAAACTTCTCTTAAAGAGTGGTGCAAGGCATAACCTGAAAAATGTCATAAGCAGTAAAGCAAATCTTTGATATATGAGGATATGAAAAAGTCTGTTAGGCAAAGTGTGTCATTAGGTCCTTTATTTACAGTGAAGTGACTTTTTATTGTCTATCATTTTCCCCTTTAATTGCTCACAATGGAGGAGTTAATGTTCAAGAGAGGAGTTCCAATTAGCTCACATCAAAAAGTCAGAAGGAGAGTTTGTCTCCAGAAAGGTGTATCAGTATCCTGTAGTTCCTGAAATTCAGCATGCTATCAGATCCATGTCTCTGGAAATCTTGAATCAGCTTACCGAAAACACATCTACCACCGTCTTACAACTAATCATTGAGGAAGAAAATTTATGCGATAGTGATTGACTGTTACACAATTAAATGTGATGGCATGAGGTATCAGAGTAACATGGAAAATTTGTCCATTGCTATATGTTTTGTAAGTGATGATTCATCCCTGAGAATATCTTAGAGAAGAAGTGCAACTCAATCATCTTCATGCCAACTGCACCTCTGACATGATTATTGCTCCTTTGAAAGCAGCTGAGTTCTTTTCTAGTGGCATCATTAATTTGTGCTATTATAAGGCCAGTATGAAATTTATGAAGACGAGTTGGCATATAAATACATGTCCAGAAGGACTGTGAAAGGGAAATACATTGAAATATGCATGATTTCAGGCATCTATTTCATTGATTAGGGCACGTCTCAAAAAGAACATTTATGAAAATGTTCCAAATGGTGATTGTTGGGGTAATGGTGGTTTTTTTTAAATTTTTTTCTTAAATGTTTTATTGGTTGCTGTCATTGGTACGGTGAAAAAGACGAAAAGGAAGGAATATGGAAAGAGAAGCACAAAACTGGCAGCAGATCTTTTCTAATATCAATAAATATATTTGCTATTCTAATATCCTGAAATACATTGCTTCAATGGGAATTTCAGTTGGTTCATCCTTTCATACACTTGGAGAAGGTGAATATGAATAGTCTTCACTAGTACAGAACTGTGCAAGGAACCAAAATGTAGTCTGTTTTCATGACCAGGCAGAAATTTGACCTTGTAAAATCTGTAAATGGACTACAGTTTTTGACCCCAGCACAGACCTGTTATGCACCAGAAAACCCAAACAACTATTTTACCAGTTCATCTGACTGCAACATCCTTAGGAAATATTCATGCTGTGCTAGTTAGTCACTTCAGGTTATCCAGTCACAGACTAGAAATAGAAGAAACATTGCCAGATAGAAAGCTTTAAGTTGCTAATGCTGGCAAAGTTTTATAAATATGTTGTAGAATCCCATGACCCAGTTACAAAAAAAAGCCTATGAGATGAAGAAAGGTCATCCTGTGTGAAGTATCAGGAAAAAAATTTCAAACCCATGGAAATTCCAGTTAGGGTCCAAAGCTCACAATATCCTGCCTGGGTGTCAGGCTGGTGCTCCATACAAAGCCTGACAATAGACAAAAGAATTGTAGCCTAACAGAAGAAAGCTCTACTGGATGAATACCACAATAATAGCCATTATCTGTTTATCAGTACTTGCAAGGGCTTTTCTTTTCAAGATGTTCTGATAAGAATGAGTGACAGAAATAGGGAAGAGTAGACATCAATGTTTCAGGCCCACCCTTTTTATTAAGGACATAAAACAGAGTAAGAAAAATTTTTGCAAATATTTTGATAATGCTGGCGTATTGCTGAACCTTTTGCATCTTGAGTGCTGTGGGCATCAGCAACAACAAATTTCAGTTATTTTAGACTAACAAATCTTCTTGCACAGGTCGGAAAGACCAGGCAACAGATGCTGCATGGATAACTTGGAACATGTTCCCCACAAAACAGTGAAAAAGTTTAAGTCACAAAGGAAAAGTGGCGAGGAGATAGCTACCTCATTGCTTAGTGTATGGGCGTGGATGAGTCAAACAAGCACACAGCAGGAAGCTGGCTCCTAATTTTCACAGAGCACATGCTTGCGTTTATTAGCAATTCCTCCTCACTTTTGTGCAGGCAGCAAGTCCTTGCCGTGTAGCCGGCCACCGGCAGGACGGTAGGCTTGGAAGGAGAGCCTGGAAGAAGAGGGCTGAGGAGGGGAGTGCAGGAGCCCTTGCTCCAGGCCAGTGGTGTGGAGGCATCAGAAGTGAGCAGCAGGCACCGCAGACAATTGAGGGCAGGGGTGAGAACACACGCTTCTCTCATGGCTCCCTTTGATGCCTGGATCACATCCTCTCTTGGACCAGCAAACTCTAACACCTCTTCTGAAATCAGCTCCAACTGGTGATGAGCTACATCTGGCCTGTGAAATGAAAATAGCAAAACCTTTGATTGAGTCCAAGTTAAGTGGATCTTCATCATCTGCTCAGTCAACTTTTGCCAAGATAAGTGATACTATGACAGTATTCTAATAATTTCTGAGGTGGATTCCCTCCTTTTTTTCATCCATCTGAAAAGAACAAACTGCAAACACTTGGAAAATTTACTGCTCTGTAAGGGAGGAATTTTGCTCTTCATTTCAAATACATCTGTGACATTTCACTGAGTGAAACAAAATGCTAAATGCATGCTTGATTCAAATGAAAAAACACAGACTTTGGTGTTAAAAGAGGGATCAGATTTTTTTACTACGTCACAATACCTACGTTTTTTACATCATTTATATTTTAGTGTTTTTCCTGTAAACGGTAGTTATATTTGACAAAACTTTGATATTTTCTTTTCAAAGAGCTTTATCTGTGGTTAAAGTACCCTGATTCACAGGCAGAGTGAATTGTCTCTTTGCCACTTCTACCAAAGGACAAATAAAAACATATCTCTATTAATACATTCACGAGTAAGGTTATTGACAAATCAGAAAGATGCATGCAGAGGGCATCTATACAATGATCATTTGTGCTATTCTGTAAATTAGCTGGAAAGAGTTAGATTCCTGTAACTACCTTTCAGCACTTTGACTCTCAGAGTGGTGAAGATAACTGTTAAGTGACTCTAGCATCATTTTCCATATGTTAGTCATTCAGTACATGAGAAGACTTTCAGCAGCCATGCAAAGTAGACATCTGAGGTTTGCTTGCCCCACAGTGTCCGTCCACAGCACAGCAGGGACTCTGGTTCCCTCCTGGCCTTTCAGTTCCACTGTAGATCCTAGCATTTTTCCAAATAGGATATCCATGTGAAACAGGAAAACTCTGCCATCTCCTAGATATGAGAGGGTCAAACCACGTAAAACCCAAACTTGTCTCCCCCTGTGGACTCAGACTTCAGTGGACTTTTCTTCTTCCTCAGGGTCTGCAGAGCACAAAGAGAACACTTGCTTCATAACATACAATTCACTAACTTAGAACAAGAATAAAGCCACAGAGGCCAAGCAAAGTGGTTGGGCTGGCTTTTCTACACAGGAACTGTGGTAAGAACCAGTTTACCTCAGCTCCCCACTTTCCTGAAAGTGAAATGTCCCTGTTTTACCTTCCTGCACACCAGCTGCTAAGCTGGCTTCTCCCTTTCTACCTCTCCCTTGCAGTCTGATGCCTGCCCAAGCTGGTTAAGCACTGGCAGCTCTTTCCTGACATGGGAGAGTGGAATAATGCTTCACCCTGTCACACATTTCAGTAACAGGATGTTTCCTTTCCCTGTATCAAATGAAATCATGTTGAGCTTTGTTTTTCTTCTGCTGATAGCATGTCAAAGACCAGAGGAGCTGTCTCTATATACTACCGTCGGCTCTGTCTTTCCCCCTTATCCAGCTTCTCATTGACTTTAATTCCTCTAATTTCCTCTCTCTTTTTCCTGTCTTCCTTCCTCCTTCCATTTTCTCTTTGTGTTCACTGTTTCCTCATCTCTCATCTAACTACCTTCACCTTCTCCAGATCCACCTGCTGGCCCTGTCTCTCTGAAGTATTTCTGAGTTGCTGCTGGCTGTCACTCTCCTGTGGTGACTACATCATGTACTTTTCTTTACCTCCTCCTGCCCCAAAGAGGGACTGCATTCAGTTTTCAGGGTTGTGGCATTCACTTTTAACGAAGCCTTGCTGCAGCCATGTGTCAAAGCATGTCCCGGATCATGCTGCCTCCTGATGCCATGAGCCTAGATGCTGCCTCACCAAAGGGTGTACAGTTATTTAGAACTGTTAGAATGATATTATGATCCAGACTTTTTGATTTGAAGAGGTGGATAAATGCTCTGAAGAAAGGAATGACAGCTTTGAGAAAATCAGATTTTTGTTCAGTTATAACCTGGTATAATGCAATCTCCAGCAATGGCTTTCTGTTCTTTCATGCCAATCTCTCTTTTCCTGATTCTCATGTTATCAGAAGACTGACTTTCACATTGAAAGAATCCACACAAAACAGTCTTACCTTTTCTCAAGTCTGGCCTTCAGGAACTCTGAAACAATGTCATAGATGGTTATATAGATAGGTATGTATTATATTTGTTTACGGAAAGGAAAAAAAAAAAACAGAATATTTAATCACTGGGATTATTTGGAGCCAGATTTTAGAGGTGAGGACTAATGTTTAGTCTCAGTTTAATCACTAGTAGGAGACAGCTCACATTACCAAATGATTTGATATTTTAGCACAAATGACAAACTGCATTCAGAGAGGTCCAAGACTCTGCCAGCATGGCTGGAGGCTAAATCACCTTTCCTCTTTACAGTAGATTGAGTTGTCCTTCCAAATCGGGGTTAAGGTCATTGGCAGGGCAGTCTGAGAATGAGAGCATCTGTCTGAAATATACCTGGTTGTGGATGTATTGAGAAATTCAATTTCTGACGCTGCCAGTCCCTTGACCTTCACAAGCACATATGCTTATCAAAACATATGCAAAGAAAAAACAAAACCAAACCAAAACAAACAAAGAAAATCCAAAGAAACAAAGAAAGAAACAAAAAAGCCTGGATATTTTTCTCTCACTTCAGTTTCAGATTCCTCCAAATGGACCTGGAAGAGGTGCTAGGTATTGTACATTGCAGAGCCACAAATAATCATGTGCCCTGGAGAAAAAATAAATACATTTTATCTTAATTTTAGCATAGATGCCCTGTTCCCTTTCTTTATATGTACACAACACTCCACCTGCAAATTATTTGACTTCCTCACATGCTCTAATGGCGGCAGCTAGATATTTTCTGAAGTCCTTGAGCAGTCATGCCTTGGAGTAGATGTACTTAAATCCCCACACCAAAAAGACAAGCACAGGAGCCCTAAATCCATGTCTGAACATTTTCCCCAAAGGTTGCTGCTCGGAGCTTTGCATATGCTGATGGAGCATCAGATTCCAACTGCCTGGGGAGCGGGCGTCCCTTGCAGCCGACCGGCACTGCCCTGTCCCGGGGGGCTGCGGCGCTCCGGAGGGTGGACGGGGGCTACCTGCTTCACTCTGCGCAGCAGCGACAAGAGCCATATGTGGAGCTGCAGGAAAACAGATGCTGTTTTTCCATTTGTGAAATCAAGTTGTTGGAAAGTATTCAGCTTTGCCATGCACAAGAGCTCATCGAATCAACCTGCAGAGAGAGTGCGAGCTTTTATTTTTTAAGAAATATTTGGCAATATTTCCTTATTATTGGTGGCTGGAACACCATAAGGAATAATGGTATGGAAATAACTAGCAGATAAATGGCTTTGATAACAGGCAATTTTTTGATGGCTCGAAATGCCGTCTGTGATTTTCATAAACAAAGGGGGTGTGCAACCTGGTTTTTGACTGCCAGATCTGCTTCCAGGCATACATGTCTAGATTTACAGTAGATTTACTATACCATCTCGATTTGTTATATAACAGACATAACCACCCAGTTACACTTCTTCTGATCTGCAAAACAATTAATAACATTGTTTCCCTAGAACAAAATGACAACCGAGTCCTGTTGTCAGATCAACATCAAACTTGTTTGTGTTAAGCCCACAATAAATAGCTTTCGCTTCCTTATTACCAACTGAAATAAATGTGTTATAATGGCAAAATGACTAATTCCATGTCTTAAAAAATTCAGTTAATAACCCAAAGGGTTTTCCTAAATCTTTATGACATAATGAAACAATTATTATTTAATTTGTTGTCCTTTAAATATATAATTTATTTTATCAGAAATTTGAAGATTTAAAGTATTGTCTGGCCCCAGTGGCTCCAGACTGATAGAAAGCATCTTTTTCCATTACTCTGATTAACAGGACAGTTTAAGATACTAGAAACAAACAAACAAACAAAAAAATTACTGAAAAATAAGAAAGACTAGTGTTGTTTTACCAGGGTTATACCATACAAGGGTCTGTGCCAAGATCTCTAGGATGTTTCATCAGCATGTTAGGATCCTTCAAGTTGCTCTGCAGCATTTTTATTTTCCACTATTTCAGAGTTACAGGTATTGGAGTCTATCCTAACTTTAGCATCAAATCCACCTCTTTCTAGCTATATATGTCTTCCATTGATCACATAAGAATTTAGGATATTAGTCGCTCTGAATTATATCTTGGATGCCTAAAATAGATGTGTTGGGAAGTACATAATCAGAAGTCATACTCCAGCCTGAATTTGTGTCAGAAGGCAAAAATTATGTTGAGACTAACTCCAGAGGTTTTAGCTTGATGCAGACTTTGTCCATGTCTTCTGAATTTCTTTAGTTAAATAAACTGTCTCACTTTTGCAATGCAAATTGTTCAAGGTGAGGATTGTGACCACAGAAGTGCAGACATGGGTTCTTGTACAAATCATAAAAGGTATAGCAGTTTAGCTCATTGTGTCTTAACTCCTAACCAACAATATTCCACAAAACATATGATTCAGATTAATTACATGGCAGTTGTTGGCATCCATAGTCTTCTAGCGCAATCACGATTTCTATAGAAAGGACAAAGATCATCTTTGCAGGGCAGAGAAGACTTTCTCTGGAGCTGGTTCAAGACCAGAAGTAAACTATCCAAAGATTTAAGAAGCATCAAACCCAACTCGTTGCATCCAGAGAGTAAGGCACTTCTTGCTGACTTGACATCTTCTGACCAGCAATAAGTGTACTTTGTGGAGGTCTGTATGGCATTATATGTGAATTTATTCATTTCTCTCTTGAATATAAACACACACACGCAAATACGCTTAGAAACAAATACTGTGTGAAGGCACAGAGTTAGTAAGTATAATACATATTCTATATTACCATTACTTTTAAAAGTAATTACATGACTTTTAAAAATGAAAATTATCCTTTAGTTTCACCCTCTGGGCAAAGGAGGGGAGAGCAAACACAGCACATGTCAGATGGGTTTTTTGATGTGCTAGTGTTTGCTGGTCAGATAATAAGATTAAGAAAGTGGTAGAAGAATATAGAGAAACTGAACATCAGTACAGCTCAGATTTCTTCAGCTGCACATTCCTACAGCTCCAAAAGCAAAGCACCCCAGTGCTTTGGGTTTTCAATGACTTTGCCAAATCACAAGGAGCTGCAAATCAAATATTCAGAGATGTTTTCTTGCAAGGGATAAACCTTCACCCAAACTCTCAGTTTTTCTACTTCAGCCACGTAAGCATTTGGTGAAATTAAGACTTCTGCTAGAAATGGGAGAAATGTAATACATGTTCTTGCCTTAAAAAAGCAATTTCAGAAATAGGCTATAAGCCTTATTCCACAGAGGGACACCCCCTGTCCCTCCAGTAAAATTTGTAGCCTTGAAAAATAAAGTCTGATGGAGGAAAGCTTCTGAAACTCTTTAACTTCAGATCGGGTTTTTTTTTCATTCTTTACCAAATGGCAGCTACACTGTTACAGTCAATGCAAATGAGTAGCCACACTTCAGATCTCAAATATCTTACAAATTTTTGTTTATTTTTTTTTTAATCTGAAATTCCTATTTCTCTGAAAGTGGAGACAGAGGTACAAAAAAATTCATAACAAAATGTGAACCCTTCAAAATCTTAACCTTAGTTATGTAGCTAGAGGACGATCTATAGAAAGAACCTATAGAAAATTGAGAGAGTGTGGATTTGAAAAGCAATGGGAGTTCTGCCTCACATCTCCAGTCAGCTGGTTTATTTTTGGTCTTTCTTTATATTTGTTTAATGCACCTTGAAAATTGTGTACTGAAGTTCCATGTTTGCATATGTCCATGCGTATTTGTTCAACTGCAGTTCATAAAAGATTTCAGACTTTGTTTATGTACTCAAACACAAGGAAATGCTAAATAAATGGAGGTTCACCCATCAGTGTTTTTCATATATGTAATTCATGCTCAGTGAAATATGAAATGTTCGGCCAAGATGGCTGCAAATCCAGTCATCAGTTTGGTTGCACAGAGGTCAGGTGAAACGTGAACCAGTCACTTGCAGAGTAAGATGCATTTTTCCCTTGACAACGAGTTCAGCACTAGCTTAAAGGACAACCCACCTGCCACAGCGCAGTGCAGTGGCGGATCCACTTGTGTCAGTCCCTTCCCGTACTCCGAGCCATTGAATTATGTCCAGTCAGTACCAGTTTTACCTAATCCAACACCCAGCTCCACGTGACAAACTGAACATGCAAACTCAGCTGGGACCTGATAAAAGTTATACCTGAGACTGCATGCAATGCACTGCTCTGCTGTTCTCCATGTTGCTTTAAAAAAGGGCTTCCTTTTCTGAGTGGCAATTCTATCTTACATGATAAATATCTGTGGAAATTTTCAAGAAGTGGAGAAAGGGGTTCATGAGTAAGGTTCACAGGCCTTGGAAACCTTTTGCTGTAGAAAAGTAGTCAATCTTCTCAAAATACAACCCTATTTCAGAGTCCACATCTTCCTTTACAGCAGTTTTTGTAGCCAGTTGCAACTTCCTTGTAAATGAAATTGTATTCATCCTATTTTTACATGTTAGAAGAATTTAAACTACCCCACGAATGAGTAGCTACCCTTGAGTTAGGCTGGGCTAAGCATGGTAGAAGTGCTAAACCCTCAGCCAGAGCACAGCTTTGAGAGCTGTCAGTGCCAAGTTACTCCTGGTGATTAATTCTGATTTATAGAAATATTCTTGACCTTGACTGCAACACTTAGGGTTTTTTTGTTTGTTTGTTTTTGTTTTTTATTGTTGCATGTGCTTGGGTTGGTGTTCCTTTTTTTGTGTGTTTGTTTGTTTTTCTGTTTTAACTCTACATTCATGTTGGTTTGGCATTTTTTTATCTAATAAGGAATAAAGCAAAAACAGTTTGAATCATGTGTCCTGTTGTGGGGACCAAGTTAATTAAAATCCTGATGTATATATACAGCTGATACTCCTCACCCTAATGAAGAACATTAATTCTAGAACATGTGTGGCTGTAGTCACATTGCTACAAATTACTGGACTCTTTCCTTTATCTGTTTCCAAGAAAGTCTCCCCCGGTTAGTTAGGAAAAAAGAAAAATATGACGCCCTAGTTCTAAGCAGCATAAATTACATGCATCAATCAGAGGAAACTTAAATTAAAATACACATTTGGCAAACAAATATGAATATGTTGATCTCATCTGTGAATCAAAATGATTTAATGCCAGTACTGACCCCCCACTGATCAACATGAAGGTCACTGCAAACTGCTTGATTCTCATTGAGAAATGTTGTCTTGTCTGTTAAAGATGCAGTTTTATACATTCCCTAATGCTCAATCTATTGGGTAATTCCAATGTAGCAGAATTGATTTATTTTAAAAAGAAAACACAGAATTCTTTTTTTTTATTATTTATGTAATCCAAAACAGATAGCTAAATTAAAATGTTAAAAAAATACATGTGGTTTATGGGTCTGGGTGGAAGGTTTTCCAATGTGTTTACGATGTTTTCCAATCTAGAGGAATACTATTTGTTAAATAGAATGCTACACCTTTCAGATACCAAGCAATCATAAATCAGTCTTCCCTTATCATCCTGTTCATGCTTTCTGGCTATAGAAATAACTAGTTGTTTAACTCAATTGTGAGGCAAAATGTTGCCGTAAATGGATAATCCAAGGCCAGTTGGGTTGTCATTGCTTTCAAAGGTCTCGAGTGAAGACAGTAAGACAGTGATCTTATTGAAGCTTGAACCAGTCTTCACCTTTTATGATGCCTTTGCCGGCAGTCGAAACACCTTTGAGGTAGGGCTGGAGAAAGTCAGCATGGCCCCAAGGTAGACAGCACTGGAAAAGGAGAAGGGCCACACGGTGGTACAATGGTACGCAGGCTCAGTAGCTCCTGTCCCTGGCAGGGACAGAAGCAATGGGGAACAACATCAGATTTCCCCCACAAGGGCAAAGTCTTCAGTGAAACACCAGGGAAGAGGTCTGTCTAGGAAATACTTTCTGCATCAGACCCAGTGGATATGATCCAGGAATTTTATAATATATGTATGTTTCCATATGCACGTATGGAAATGAATTTGGGGGTTTATCATAGGTATGAATGTTTTTGCATTGTCATTTGTGAAGAATTTCACTTCCTGAGTAAACATTTCACACCTCTGTAATGGTGGTACAGTAGCAGTGAAAGCCAGTTTCTCAATTCTGCTAAAAAGAGTTTTTTGTGGTTACAGTGTGAAATGATGACTTTCAACATTCAAGACAACATTTTCTTTCTTTCTTACTTAGATAATTCTTGCCAGAGTCTCTACTTCAGCATTTTCTCCATCCAAGTATTTTTGCTATTCATTTTTGTCTTCTCTATGTGGAGACAGCACATTCTCCATGGCTACTCAATAATCCGGTTTTACCTCTAAAGCTCCCAATAGCCCGCCTGCGGTGTGAAAATCTTTTAGAGCATACTCCAATCTGCTGGGAAAAAGCAGGAAGAGACAGCTTAAAAATGCATTTTGACAGGAACAGATCAGATGTTCACTAAGGAGAAAAATCCTTCTCAAATTATTTTACACCTTGAACAAAGCCTAATTTGAGAATCTTTGGCTTTTGGATGAGAAGAAAGAAGAACTCTCTCGTCTTTTTGCTTATTAAAATAAAAACATGAAAAGCTCATGCTAGTTAAGCCATCCAGTGTGAGCCATGAATGATATCCTAGAGTTTCTTTAGGTCTCACTGGCCTTTCAAAAATTCTCAAACAAAATACTGCAGGAAAGTCCTTTACTGAGTGAGGATATTTGGTTTTCTGCTCTGCCTACTACATAAACACACATTTCATGATGTAATAAACCTCAAAATTATGAGAACTGCAGTTTATTGAGAGCTTTAAACTAGCTA
>VXAL01013231.1:1671-14823 GCA_013399475.1 Chauna torquata | reverse complement strand
CGGGGGATGGGGGGGGAGGCAAAATAAGTAACTAGAGAAATCACTATCGTTTGTGATTTTGTTATTTTGGTTTCAAATTACAGTTTTAATATTATGTCACATCCAAGAGTGGATAGACAGAATGTGTTTCAAGGTTGCAATAAGTACAATGTCCGGAGAGATATTCTGACACAAAAGAATTACTTCTCCCTCTCCTTTATTAGCAAATAAGAGAAAATATCTGTGTTTCTAGGAAAAAAAAAAAAAATTGCTCCATCCAGGTCCTACATTTATCTAAAGAAGGTTCAGTATATAACCTATAGTTGTGTCTCCTTCTTGAAATGGAATACTGAAAAAGATAATAGAATACTTTGATTCATAGCATATGTCCTTAAGCTCTTGCATTCAGATTTAATATAACAAGAAGGCAATCTTTAATTGGCATTTCCTCTGTATGCATCTCAATTCATTTGCAATGTAACAGTTCTGCAGATCACATAGTAGCTTGATATAAGTTGTAATTATTATTCATAATTATCTTTAATATTCCCCGACCGTAAAATCTTAAGCTACTTAAAAAATAGTCTTGTTACGCAATCAAGGAAATGCCTTATGTTCTAGACACCAAAACAAATACTTCTTAAAATGTCCTTTGCTAATGTGAACTGATTTGTTTTTAATTGAATCTTATTCTGTTAAGACGTCCTGTCCATGTACACTGGCGGTTTGATAGCTTTAGAACATGCATGTAGTTTGACATGTGTATCAATGATGTGGGTAGGTTTTCCAACAGTTTAAATAACACTGAGATCAGCAGTTGAACATTTAATTGCTAAAAAAAAAAAAACAAGAAAACCCACATGCACTTGATCACCCATGGGCAGGTAATTAATCTTCAACATCCCTCCCGTTGTTCAACAATTAACAGATTAATATGGATCATATTCCTAAAGAATATCCTGATGAGAGTTTCCTGTATTTGCCAGAGGCATGTACACATTTTTAACCATCTCCTTCCCCCACCACTATCACAGAATGATAATTAGCTCCTGACTGATTCCATTGCTGCCGTGCAGGCATTCCTACATGCTTCATGTACTAGCACAGCTCCTCAGTGCCTCACATACCAGAGACATAGGGAGCTAGGGGTTCCCAGAGCAGGGAAGTACACATCTTTAGTACCTCCCTGTCCTCAACTGTTTGCAGCCCATGTCAAATGAAGGTGCATGGAAACACATGCCCTTCACATGACATGATATTATCAGAGGCTTAGACATTTTCACTGGTACTATGGCTGTGTCCATGATTGCTCTTTTATACTGTCTGAACTTCTGTTCATAGGCTGCTACTGACTGCATTTCCAGGACACCAGAGTGTGAAGAGATGCTGTAATCTGAACATCTGAAGGCGTTGAGCTTGAAAAGTCAAAATAAACGAACATCTCGAGTTACCAGAGTAATTCCCTAAACAGCTGACGTAGTTGATCTCTGACACTACAGACTCCCAGTACAACTAGAGAGTTAATGAAAAAGCTGCTGTATTCTAAGCTACCTGTAAGCAAACAGATGAGGACAGTTCCCCCAGCATTCCTCAGCAGAGCACATTACAGCAACACACTTCCAAGGCAGCTAAGGCCCAGACAGGGAAAACAAATATATTCTGTCTCTCATTGATTTAAGCATTTACTATCAGAAATAGGGAAAAAGCCCCTATGAGGCACCTTAAATTTCTACATAAGGGATAAGAACTATTTTATACATAAATATATATTGACACACATCCACACAAGGTGTATGCACGTGCATATATGTGTACATATACACACATGCATACACACGTATGCCATGTATATGTGTATATATGCCTGTAGGTGTACATTCAGCAGACCAGTAAGTAACGTTAAATAAACAGAGAAACCCATACTGCAGCTCAGAGAACATTCAAATGAAAAAACTGTCTGGGAGTAGTTTTATTCAACCCATTCCACTCCTATCTTCTCACTAGACATTGCAGTCACAAGTAGCATCCCATTGTCAATCACTTCAGAGAAAGCAGACAGATAAAACTATTCTGCCTTGGATATGTTGCTCTAGGCCATTGACTGCCATTATTGCAATATGATAACCAGATTTAAAAACAGGAAACGTTGTATTTAAATTTTTGGAGGAAACTTTGCTGTGCCTGTTGTATTTTTAATACCTTTCCTAGATGTGGCAGGGAGAAGCATCTATTTCAATGGTGTTAAAATATCAAGTTACATTTTCCTGAAGACAGGACTTGCCACTGACTTCTAGAGATTTTTGATCTGCAACATTAATGATAATGGTCTTTTCAGGCAGATGAGTTTATCCTACTTCTCTTTTTCAAAATCTATCTTTATAACATTAGTAGTAATGTCCACATCTCTCTGACTACAATCTAAAAGAAGGAATTGCATTTCACGTACAGTAAGAATAACTGCAGGGGCAATTAAAAGCAATGTTTTCATGTAGGGGCTGATGGAATCCTCACATAGCTACAATTTCAATGAGTGTTCCTCATTCCTCATGAAAACACAAAGAAAATATGCCTTTTTTTTTTTTTTTCTTTCCTGGAGGGGCAGGGAGGGTGTTCACCACCTAAAATCCTGAGAGCAGTTTTACTTATACTGATATGAAAGCCAGGACTTTTTCTGTGTTACAGTCAAAATTATTTTGTCTTGTTTTGATTCCTGCTGTCACAGTGTGTTGAAAAGGGCTAGGATTTCCCAAATTAGTGTTCCAGCCATTCTCTCAAGTCATCACTTGAAAGCCATAATTACACAGCAACCTGAAACAGTTAAATCAGGTAAGGATAAACACTTGGGAACTGCTGTGTCATTAGGTTTAAACATGAGTTTTCTTTAATATCCTACACATCACTGATATCAATCTTTAGCACCACACTACATTTCCTTCAAGCCCTTATGATGGCACACACTTTCTTCTGTCTCTGTAGACAAATCCTTAAAACAGATTCCTCATAGCAAATTTAATTCACATGAACATCAATTACAGTTACTCAAGTTACCTGAAGTGTATACTTCTGTATTTCATCCAGAACAAATTCCACTTCTTTTGAGGTTGTTAATGAGGCAAGATTCCCACTTAAATTGTAGCAATACAGTTTGGCGTTGTCATAGCTTTCACGACTAGAATTTATGCGGAGGCAGGCATCTCCAATATGACTCCATCCTTCCCCACACAGATGAGCTAGTACAAAAAGTACACAGTTAAAGCTGATTTGTAAAAAACTTTACAAAAATCTAAGAAAATATGAATTTTATCTTCTTGAGATTGTAGTTTAAAACATATCCCAATACTCGGTTTCCATTTTCAAGTCATATTAAAAAACAAAAATCTAAAACACCAAGTAATTCTATATTGAATGTTTTCATTACAACAATAGTGTACTTTTATGAAAATAAACTTTCAATAACTTATTGAAATATTTATAAGGTATATGCTAACTCAGCATAACAATATTGTTATTATGCTATTTCTCTGTATTCAAATTTGAGCACAACTACACACTAAAGAATATATAAAGTATATAATTAATAGCACTGTAGCAATCAGTTTACTTAAGTTTTCTCTAAGTTTCAAAAATCTGAAAACAACTGTCCTGGAATTAAGAGATCAAAAATGTATCCTATTTTGCTTCATCATATTTTAGCCTAAATATAAACAAAATCAGAATGATAGGAAAATTCTGATAACATCTTAGGAAGTATTTCCTCTTCAATATATTTCAGCATTATTCAAATGCAGGTAACTATCAAAATATGGGTAAATAATTCAGAGCAATTATTATAGTTGATCTTTATATAGATCTCACAAATGCAGTTTAAAACCACACAAAATAAATTGAAGTTAGTTAAGAAACAATTTCTGCAAAAAAAAAAAGTGTTCATTAACTTCAGCTGGATGTAGAGATTAAATGGGAAAGGTTCCAATATCTAACTGCATGTATGTAGTTATGAATATGAATTACAGAATAAATGTTATTCAGAATGTTAACATTCACCTTGTGAGGCTATCTTATATTAGCATTTTTAATATTCACGGCTTTCATAGAATTACCAACATTAGACAATCAAGAAACTAGATCTTAGGCCATATCTGCACACCAAAATTGAAGTATAATTCAGGTATAATTTATAAGGTAAAACTCCAGCCAGCGGAAGTAACAGTGTCAGTGGATATGTAGCACTAAAGGACACAGTATGTCAATTCAGCTCTGTGCTCAGTGATACCCACAGGCTAGAGCTCGTCACAAGCTTTTGCAGAGGTACCTGCCATTATGCATTGACTAATATTATTTCTCCTAACAAGATTAAAAGTATCATAGATACACCAATCAGTATGATGTAATTACAAGTGTTCACCTTGTACAGGCACACTCAGGAGGGGAGAGTCAGCACAAGTCAAACAAACCTAGGCCTACTCATTGAACAAATACTTTTGGCAATAGTGGAGAAAATTCACCCAGCTTTTGCAGTTATAAAAAGCAGCATCTCTGCTCCCCAGCCCTTACCAGGTAAGGCCTGGCACTCCTGCTGCCGCTGGTCCCACTGGCAGTTCAGGTGTAGCGAGCAGCTCTTGCAGCTGGTAAGTTTATTGCAGATCTGTTCATTTCTCACGTGACATTTGGTGTAGTTTTTAACTGACTACAAAAACAAAACAGACACAACAACATATTATATGTCATGTTGTCAACAAACAAAAGTCAGAACTGAAATACACAGCAGGTGGATACCTCCCAGAAGATCACAGCCATCTCAAGACTAGGTCTAATTTCAGCTCTTTGCCTAGGTTCACTTGTCAGTTTGTAGAAAGCAAGAAAGGCATCTGTAGAGCACAAATCACCCCACCTGTCCTACACAATTGACTTTGAATGGGTCAAACAGCACTATGAGAATGCCACTTCTCTGTACAGAGCACAGGAACAGCTTAAATACCTAAAATAAATCTGTTTCTTTGCTAGTTCAGGGATACGCTTTCACTAAATTATTTCATTCTCAAGTTATCTGCAGGTTAAGCAGGAAAAACCATCAAAGAGATCTTAAAAAAAGGAGCAAGATGCACGTGTAAAATAACTACACCTCACTGACTGAAGATAAAAGAAAACACTATCTTACCTGGATCTGAAAATAGGAGCTATAAGTGATCACAAAAAGCATAATTTCGGGATGTCAAAAATCATTGTTATTTTACAGTTTTAATTGTAAACCTGTATGTAATATAGCTAGTTTAAAATTTACAGGATGTACAGGAAACCATCTTGCCAAGCAGTGACATAAAAGCAGGAATAACATTACTCCTGTGGTACTTTCGAGTATAAGAAAAGGAGTAAACACTGAAGGAACAATACCTGGTTGTTGGTGGTGCTTTTTTTTTTTTTTTTTAATTTATGTATTTCCCTCCTGAAAACTGACGTATTCCTTTCTAAGTAAAGCATTTTGAATAGAATTTTGTTTTTTCCTATGTACATTTAAACTGAGATATAGTACTGATAACTTATTTAATAAACTGCCCAAAATCTTCAGCCAGTTCATCAGTTTATCTGTAAGGCTGTCTCAATTAACCTCATTTCAGGATAACAGAAAACAAGTCCTAATTCAAGACAACTATATACTCACAGAACCACAGACTGCTTGAAGTTGGAATGGACCTCTGGAGGTCACCTGGACCAACCCTCCTGCTCAAGCAGGGTCACCTAGAGCCACTTGCCCAAGGCCACGTCCAAAGGCTTTTGAGTATTTCCAAGGATGGAGACTCCACAACCTCTCCGGGCAACCTCTGCTGGGCCTCAGTCACCCGCACAGTAAAAAAGCCATGTTCAGATGGAACCTCTTCTGTTTCAGTTTCTGACCATCTGTCTCTTATCCCAGCACTGGGCACCATGAAAAGAGCCTAGCTCTGCCCTCTTTGCACCCTCCCTTCAGACAAGATCTCCCCTTATAGTTCTCTTCTCCAGGCTAAACAGCCTCAGCTCTCTCAATCTTTCCTCATGTGAGAGATGCTCCACTCCATTATTCTCTACAATATACAAACTCACATAAAAATATATGTCCATAACAGATGACAAACATAACATAATTAGAAAAACACAAGGCACCAAAAATGGGCTTAGTTCATGGGAAGAAAAACAAAAAAAAACAACAATAACAACAAAAAAGACAAGTTATTACAGGCATGTCAAACAGCAAAGAAATATAATTCATCTGAAACAGAAAACCATTATGTTGGGAAAGCTTATTTTGGTAAAAGTCACAGCTGAAAAACCCATCAACTAAAGTAACATCAAAATATATTCTAAAGACTTAAAAACATGCCCAGGCTTTCAGGTTCCCAGAAGTTTTACATAAATGCACTCATTCGTCAAATGTCAATTCGCAATTACAAGCAATTACATGTATATCTTCTATAACAGAAATACATTTTTGACAATTACAAATTTTTTTTTTCAGATTTCAGTTATTTAACTAGATGTATCCATCCCATACAATAAATCCAAACATCAGCAAAACAATACTTTATAAACATTTTCTGTCATTAACAACAAGAGATTCAATCATTCTTATTAGCAAAGATGAATTGCAATTAGATGGCATAAGTACAGTTCTCACTACAATTTTCTTCGCTTTCTTTTCTAATAGTCTCCTGCAAAAAGACAGAGCACATTTAAAGGGGCAATAAGACAATGTTATACACTTCTTGGTATTGGGATGACAGGGCAACAACCTACTGCAGCCAGCTGTGAAAATAAAATAAAATAAAAATTAAAAAAAGGTGGGTTTTTTTTTTTTTAAGTCCTGAAATAATACAGTTGCTAAAATGAATTTTCAATCTTACAGAGGACCAGCTTCATTACCATTGAAGAACACTGCTGTTCAGGGACTTGTTTGGTGCCTTTATTGGATGAGATGCCCATCAGTGAGCATAACATAAAAGGTACTCATCATTTTTCTGATCTATAAGAAAGGGTAGTATGAAGCAAAGACAAGAAACAGAGAAGCTGTTCTAGGAGAAGGCATCTACACCATCGTAAGAGAGCCAAAAGATAATTCTGCAAAGTAATAGAATGTCTATCTAAATCAATAAATGCATACAGACAGTAAAGCACGCAAAACCTCTGGTACAAACCCACGTGTAGTTTCACTCAGTCAGTGATGCGTATCAAAACTGCCTGAGAATGCTTTAAAATGAACTTCAAAGCACAAGTAAGCACCATCTGCTCATTTACAATTCCTCAACTAATATTCACTTTTAACACATTATGACGTTGTCAAAATCCTTAAATATTGAGATTGTTTTTGAAATTTATATATTCTTTGGTAACATTATAAACAGATTACAATTTTCCAACGAAACCAAGATATCTGTTCCATTACTTTCTAATCATGAAGCTTATTGTGTGCTGGTTATTTAATGTTTAAAGTAAAATTCAAAGTACTAGTGACTATTCTGTAATAATGTTCTCTGTTGTATTCCCATATTCCCAGCACTTATTTTCCTTAAATTCAATTTAAACATTGCTTGCCTGAAAATCTCATTAGTTCAATGTAGATGTGAATCCAATAGGTAATTCATATTAACACAATATTAAGGTCATAACTTAAGCTACCAAACCCAATGAAATTCAGAAACATGACAGCCCATCTGTTACTAAGTTCTATATTGCTGTAGGTTATTTGTAATGTTTACACACCAAAGTATCATTAAATTGTTATATATAAACTTTCCCATTTACATCTGATTTACTTAGATTTTTCAGTACTGATCTTGATATGGTGGTACATAGACTTTTGAACTACAGAGATTTTCTGCATATCCACTCTAGAATGAAAATATTACAGTAGTTTATCTTAGAATTTCAGAAATTACTATTAAATGATGTACCTGTCTTTTCTCCTCCTGGATTTTTCAGGATAACAATATAATCTTGTCTGTTTTGCCTAGCCTAATTATAAATTATCAAATAGATTTGCTACTATTTCTTTGAATCTACTGCTATATTTTACTACTGGGTGCTCCTAAGTCTCAAATTTACCTTTTCCTCTATTCATAATTCCTTCTACTACTTCATACAACATTTCCTCCTTGGCCGTTCTTTAAATTCCTCTTATGTGGGCAGATTACTATGATTATAATTATGATTATGATTGGTACTAGTGTAGCATCTAAGAACTCCCACCATGAAAGAGGACATCATCTTTCTAGAAGCTGTGCAAACACTACAAAAAGACAATGATTCTTGCCTTTAAGGCATTGTGTAAAAACATTTAACAATGCAAGATTACACTTCTCTTTGAAGCATCCTCTAGTACCCTCTATTCCTCAACAAGATGCTCTTTATCATCCCTTTCATGAGTTTTAAAACATTTAGTTTATGTTGCTATGCAACTAGATACAAAAGGCTTCAAAACAACATACCAATTTGGGCTGTATTTAGGTTACTTATGTCTACCGAGGCTTTATTGTATTGCATTTGTGGAGACTGACACACCAGAAATTCAGAGACTGCTACTGGAGATACAGGTGCCTGTTGGTCACAGTTACTTCGGGAACATATCCCCTTGTAGCCACAAGCAAAAACGTCATGCAGACTGGTTGCAGGAGTACCTCAGCTATGTTTCTTCCCATCACAGTCTCCCCAAACAAGGAAAGCACATGCACTCCACTTGAAAAGACACATTTCAGACTGCTCTGACCAGAGAAGTATTACATTCATGTGCTACTGCCTGGTGTTCTTGATCCCAATTGTTTGTGTTTTCAATTTAGTCAGCCTCCCTTGTGTGCGCTATTTGTTCTAGTAAAAGAGTAGGTATTTTAACAAGTTTAACAATGTAAGGTTCCAGCATAATAGCTGAAATTTTATAAGGAAAGTCTTTCTTTTCAATTTTTTCCAAGGACTTGTATGGTTTTGAAAGGAAAGTATTCTCTCTCTATCAACAGTGAAAACATTTTCAAGTAAAGTTTAGCGTTACATTATTATTGCATTTCAAAATACTTGCTGTAAGTAATATAGGAATAAGTTACTTTAATTGCAAACTTTTAGTGTTGGCGGTTAAAATTCCTATAAACTGAAGGATTATAGCCAACACAGTAGAAAACCAGTGCAGCGTATTACTACAGCTATCCTATCTGCAGAGACTGCTTCAATTTTTACTGTAGAGTAGTATAACAAAAGTATGGACAGAAGGAAGCGTTTTCTTGTTAATTCCTTAAGCTTGCCTTTCAGGACTGCTGTTTGGATCTGAAATTAAGTTTGGTGTGGAGACAGGAAAGGGGAAGAGTTATGTAGAGGATATAAAGAAGCAAAACCAATTTGGTTTGTTTGATATGCAACTAGTGCAAGCATTTCCCATTATTCCCCAAAGAACAGGGTGACAGAGGAGACAAAGTGGGTTGAAGAAAACATTAAAAAAAAAAAGGTAGACAGAGAAGGAAGGGAAAACCATGCCTTCAAAATTATCTGACAGTTTAAATAGCAAAAATGAATCAAGATATTGTCTGGTAACAACTTACATGTATACTTTAATATTTTCAAGGTTTTCAGCCAATATGTCTAGCAGCACTTTAGCTGATCACAAGAAAAAGTGGCATGGTACTTACCCAAAACCAGCTCACCCTCCTCTTTCTCAAGCACATAGCTTAAAGAACACCAGCAAGCAGGAGGGATTCTAGTACTTTCAAGGCTTCAATGCAATCACAGTTTTTGAGTATGACTGCATGTGTATGAAAAGTACAACTGCAAAAATAAAACAGCTTTATGGCCATATTGACTTGCTATATTACTGTCCTCACAAATGATTATTCTCTTAATATACTAAGAATCTCTGCTACTTTATCACCCATTATTTTGCTCCATTTCTGAAGCGTAAAAAAAAAAAAGATAAAGCACAGTTTTTTACTCTAATATTCAGACTGTCTCTGGTCTTTTTCAGTAAAGGAAGCTTTGCCTTTTGTTGCAGCTGGTAAACCTTCTTCAGTCTCTGTTCATTTTATTTGTCACAAGGTACAAAAAGATTTTGTTTTCATGGGACAGCTCCTCCCTGAGGAGATCAATTGTTTGCTTAGTCTTCAATGTTACTACCTTAAGAAAAATGACACCATGTAAAGATACAGCAATGTGAAAAGAAATAACTTTCCACCAAAGACCCGTTTTGTTTTGTTGTTGTTGTTGATCTAATTCGAAAGTAAAATTGTAAAATTAACAAGTTTCTTTTTAGAATATTTCCACTATAAAGTATGAGTATAATCAGTTTTCTGAACACAATCAGCTAGTATCATTGTTACAGGATGGAAGATAAAGTTTTTTATACGCAGATGTGTAAAGTGAATACAACTTCATAAAAAAAAATTAAGCAGATCTACATCTCATCTTCTTCCGCTATCAAAAAATAGGCAAAACACATCAGAATCAGAAAGGACCAGGAAGACACTTAGGATATTAGACAGTACAAGTGAAAAGTGTCAAAGTGCGAGATCAATGTAACGACCAGAGAACTGCTGGTAAAAGTCAACACAATCTACTCCACAAAAATCAGATATATATCACAAGCAGGACACAGCTTTTTTTAAAAAAGGAAATGGAATGAAGATGTGAAACAGAGAAGCTAAGGAAAAAAAAAAAGGAATGACAGAAAGCTCTTTCTTCTAATTTTAGAAAAGAGTGATATGCAGCACTTAAAGGAACACACAACTCAGACAGAATATTCCTGTTTAAAATTTCATCTTTGATGCAAAGACATCCAACAAATGGGAGGAAGAGAAAAATTATATCAGTGAGGTCAAGTTACCATCCTTGTGGCAAACTCTTATACAATATTCTATGTTTCAGAGCTGAAAACAGCCCTGAACTAGATGCAAGAGTCTCCACGGAAGAGCTTGCAAAAGGAGGTTATGCAGAGATTAGTATGCCATATTTCATGAAGGTGTGTACTCTGAATAAGTAGGATTAATTATAACTTATAATTATAACTCACTTCAGCCGCTATGGCAAACCAGTATCTGTATTTGCACATTTTTGAACCAAGGTAGAGTAAATGATCTTGTGATTTTTAGCATTCATCAGTAACAAAGATAAAAATAAAAAACCATGTTTTATTTTACATATAAGCATTACATTTGATTACAGAATAACTTCAGAGCACTATGTAAAAACACCATAAGCAGTCTGGGAAATTTCAATGGCACAATTTCTCAAGGCAATCTTCAAAATCTTTATTATAATAGACAATCTCTAATAGATACATTTATGGTCAAAAAAAAAAAAGGTGACAAGGCACTACTGCTAGCATTCTATTCAATGTACTCACCAGCCAAGACAAATTTCAGTACCATCTTGAACCATTCCAGATATTTTAAGTCAACTGTTTCTTAGTTTGGTAAGACAGGATAAGCCTTCACCCCTCAAATTTTGCATTAGGTATGGTGGGTCAATTAAAATCATAGTATGCAAAAGTATTCCATTTAGGTGAGTTTTTATGGGGAAAAAAACAAACCAGCTTGCTAGCGCTGAAACAAGCCAGACCTCCAGAACAACCTGGCATTGCAAGCCTCTGTTCACAGTTACACCAGATATGAGTATTATGATATACCTTGATCATCCATGAGCCTGCACAATAGTGGAATATATTGTCCTGTTAAGGCGCTGAGCCACATCAGATGGTGAGCATAGGAAGGTATATGTGTATCATCAATGCATTAGTACTACTTATGCAGTTCATCTGTCCAAACAGGGGAGTTACTTCAGGGAAATTTCTGTATTTTATGGCCCTTCCAATCAGCAGAACAGGCACTGCTTTGCAAATATCCATGACCATAAGGCCAACGCCAAACTAATTGCCAACATATCTTTAATATGCTGACTAGTTTCCGTGGTGAGAAAGCAACAGATTCTGAAATGTTATTCTTTCTCACCTGGGTGTTCTATGATCTGAGTAACAAATCAAGGAGTTTGCACAGCTGCAAAAAAAATGGGGCTTTCTCCTCATATTATTTCTGAGTCCTCAGCTTGTTATCGCACATTACCATCACAGTATTGTCAAAACATTTTCATANTCCTAGTCCAGAAGTAGCAGTCTATGAAAATGGGTAATCAGCCTGATCTGTGCCATTTCTCCACATGGTGCCATTCTGTTGATGCTATTTTGGTGGGTTTATGTTGATAGCTGTAAAATTCTGCCTCCATAGCCTCTCAGCCAATACGCTAATTTTGAAATTTCTTTTCAGAAATCATTTGGATGATTTTTCACTATCCCAGTCTTTAGTAACTCCACTAACAGCCTTTTCTATCCACTTTAAACCCTGGATAAAAGATAAGAAATCATATAGAGAAGACTGGTGCATCAGTCGCTAATTAAGCTGGCAATCTTGATCATGAACAGTAATGAAAGAAGGATACTGAACTGAGAAACCTGTTCTAAAACACCCAGTGCTCCACATTTCTTAGGGATGAAGATGGTCTGCTCCTTAGCAACTATTCCTTGCTTAAGAGTTGAAAGATATGGCTGGAAAATTGGCACTTAACACATTACGCTGTGTTAGGAAAGGAAGAGCCCTTGAAGATCACAAAGGAAACTAACCATTAGAGCCTGGAATGTGAAATCACTCTGACAGACTGTTATAATATGGCTGCTGACAAATTTATGTCTGCACTACTTTTGTGAGTAGTGACTAGCTACGAATGCCAGTGATTTGAGCTAGCTGTACTCACTCTGAATGGGCAAGGTCTGAGTCAGAGTCAATCCAACTCATGCATTTACTTTTCTGTCTAGAGAACAAGATTGATTTGCATCAGGTTCAAACCAGACAGCAAGCCACTTTTCCTAATGGAAGTATGTAAAGAAAGGGTTTTGAACTCCAGTACAGCTGGTGTCTGGAGCTAGCAGAAAAATAAGGAAACAGAATTTATCCAGCTAAAATGGTATTATAAACTTCTGAAAAATCAAATGAACAAGCAAGAGACACAGCAGATGGTGGACAACAAAGTATAAAACATGGCTCTAAGTAATATTAAAAACAGAAAAATATAAAGTTGTTTAAGTCTATATGTGTATATTGCTTACATTTACAAAGATCAGAGCAATCTTACCCAATCATCACAACCCACCTAATCTCATGCTGACACAGGCTCATATTCCCT